>OX493266.1:59815843-60415843 GCA_950370525.1 Bellardia bayeri | reverse complement strand
TACTATGGTGGTGTTGGGAATAAAAACTACGCTTTTGTTAGGACCAGAATATCATTATTCAATATTTCTTATTCAGTTTTAGTGCAAATTTTATTAGTATGAATTTTATATATTGTTTGCAATGTTTTAAAATTTTATCTAATTTTAACTATTTACCTCTATAATTGATGTATTTGCCAATTCTTACCATTATTTACAGAGTTCGAATATTTATCATAACAATCTTATATGAAATGTAGCCATTTATAAAACTAAAATTAGGTTCAACATTTTTCCATATTCATCATGTCAAGGAAAATAGTTAAAAAAAGGATAAGGCTTATATCAACTCAATAACGCTATTTACAATTGTTTATAGGTATTATAGTGGAAGTGGACCAATTATGGACTGATATCTTTAAAATCCAGTATCCAGTAACGTGATTTCTATGTATTTATTGGTTGTTTGTTGTTATAATAATACTCGCAAGCTTATTTTATTTGGGTGCTATTGCCAAATATGGACGGACAACTACAAAATTCATAGATAATTGCCATATGACCGATTTTTGGATTAAAATTAATGATCGGTATAAAATGTTGGTTTGATATCGATATTTATTAGACATTTTTGTGGGTTTAATTGTTCTTATATGGTAGCTATGACCAATTATGGACTGATCATCATAAAATCTGGTACAGCGAATTTCATATTCTCATATATGAGGATTTATCACGTCGAATTTCAATAAAATATTGATATATTTAAGAGAGATATGAGTATTTAAGTAATTTCGTGAAGTGAACCTTATATGGAGGATATGGTCAAATATGGACCTAAATTCACAAAATGCAACAGTTTGAATTTGGCATATATATATATATATACATGATCTGTAAAAAATTTTGCATCGGTACCGTTATTTACAACATATTTATATGTATTTAAGTAATTTACGGAAGTGGACTTTGTATTGGAGCAATGGTCCAACTTGGACCGGACTAATCTAATTTTCGTTTTGTTTTTTCTTTTCTTTTCATATAAAAACTATTTTTGCTGAATTTTGTATTGATATTGCAATATTAGAGGCATTTATGTAACATTGAGCCATATTTCAGGAAGAAATTTGTATGGGGGCTATGAGAAACCATGAACCGATTGTTACTATTTTTATCACAGTTTATCCTTCTATCGTAGAAATAACGTGTACAATATTGCATGGTATTATCTGCAATATATTCAAAGAATCTTCCCTGAAGTAGCTTTAAAATAAATTCTAAATTCAACATGTTTTCATTACGATCAGAGAGAAGACTGTGTACGCAACATTTCCCTGAATTCTCAAATATTTTGTCATATAAAATATGGTTGTCCGAACAATCTTTTCATTTTCTACTCATTATTCAAATGGATAGTTTGTTCCCTTCCGAACACTTTCTGATCAAGTTGTCTACAACTCCACAGCAAAACTTTAACGACTGTATCTCTATTCATCAATACTTAATTTAAACCAAACTAAAAAGAAATCTTAATGAACAACAAGCAGCGGCTTTCTTCGGAAAATTAATAAACGATTCTTTATATGTCCTGTATAACTACAGAAATTTGGTTTGCAATAAGTTGTTTGTCTCGGTGGCTGTGTCCTACATGTTAGTGACACCAATACATTATCATCAATAATATCTAGGCCAAAATTTATTTTTTAACATATCTCTGTAGCGTAACCCATTTTCAAGCAAATTGAACCGTAGTTTTCTCAATAATGTCGTCAGATTTTCATAGATTTTGGACTTAAAAACCCACAATAAACAGAAAATCAAATATTGGTTTAGGATTAAAAACAAAAGAATATATGATTAGGGTATGTCTAACGCAGAAATTGAATTGTTCATCTGAAACAGTCGCTGCTTGAACGATCTTCGTAGAAGTAGATTTTCGTAGAAGTGAAGCCTGCAGCCCAAAACGTTCTGAGTACTCTAAATAAGTCATGAAGATTAACAAAAGTAATATGCTTCATCAGTTTGGGTGATTTGGCTTGAAAAAAAGTTTTTTTTTATATTTCTTCCTAAAATTGCTGAAAATTCTAATTGGAAAAAACGTTTCTTTTCCATTTCCCATTTAGGTAGATTGAGACACATAAATGAATAATTTCCAATGAATTTTGCTTACTTAATGTAGTTAAAAAATCAAATCAGTAAGGATCTACGATTTTCTCATAACTAAATAACGAGAAAGTAACATTGTTCCCTTGTAGAATAATATATATCCTTTAGTACGAGTTAACGATATTAAATCATACTAATTATATTCATAACGTAATTAAAGAATGTATAATTTACCTGTTGAAATATCTTGGCAGCGTAACGTCATTTCTAGCGTCATTTCTGATTAGCAAATTAAGCTGGAAATGATTGTGAATTTTGAAGTAAAATTTAAGTGTAGATTTCTCAATTTCAAATATTATTTATTAATGGATTTGGATTTTTCTCAATTTTACATTGCTATTCCCAATTTTAATTGGAATTTTCAGAATTATTATAAAATTTCCTAATCTCAGTTGGAATTCTTTCCAATTCAATTTTCCATTCCATTTTCGAATAGATTTTGAATTTATTCAGTTTAATATGAAAATTTTTCTAAAATTCTCATATTTCTAAGTCCCAAATTACACGAAGCTGTTTTTATTGAAAAGATTGATACAAATTTGTCCTTGAAATTTCTTCGGTTTTCACACAGCACAATTCTTATTGCTCAAATATAAATTAAATATAAATATACACATCTGTAAATACGAATAAGAGAGTAAAATGAATTGCTAGTACAATTAAGTGTGTTCTCGTCTTATCTTCTACTCAGCCCGATGTCTAAAAGGTAAATCAGCTTAGCTGAAAGAATTGCTTCGTGTAAATTGGGAATAATGAAGTATAAACTCGTAATTACATTTGAAATTTTCTCAATTTCTATATAAAATTATGTTGTTTAGGGAAAGACACTAGAACTGCTGGGTATGAATATAAATTACAAATGGGGTGTTTATTTATTTATTTAGCTTAAGCTACTTTATGAACAATAATAACAACAACAACAACAACAATAAAAAAAATTCTAAAACAAGAAAAAAAATTTTTTTGCATTCCGTTTTTGTTTACAGTGTGCTGATGGAAATTTAAACAAAGACCCACACAAACAGGCATATGGTGGATAAACAAATACAAGTGTGAATGTTGTATGGAAAACTGCACAGTGGTGTTAGATATATATTAGTAAACAAGTCAAATAAAACTTCTCAGAGACACATTTGTTAGTGACAAATTGTCTTTATAATTATTTTTTGATTTTTGGCAGCTACAACAATGCTTGCACAGGTTTTACATAAAGCCAAAATTATTACTTCATCTTTAGCTCCACTGTTAAACATTTAACAAAAATACTCCCATAACATAAAATCTGGACACAAAAACATTCAATAAAAATAGCAGAAAAACAAAAAAATTTTAAAATGAAAAGTTTTTCACTGCAATTTTTTATTATTTCTCATAGCGTGATAGATGTTGATTTCCAGTCAGAGCTCTTACAATTCATTTGTATTAAATGAACAATAATGTTTTTAAAATGTTCATAAAAATACAAATATTTCACTTAGATATTTTGTGTTTTGGTTTGAGGGGGTGCAGTGTAGTAGGAAAACAGCTACATAAAAGCATAAAATCACTTACCTTTTAAATTGACTGAGGATAATCCGTATTATATCCAATTGTCAACTGTGACACAATTTTTTATTTAGTTTTATACATTTATTATACAGCATGATTTACTGTAAAAATATAGATTGGAACATTTTAAAGAAGAACACGACATTACTTTGTTTCCTCTAGAAGTTGACTTTTTTTTATTTATTTATTTATTTGTATTACTTTACTTTACTTTATTTTATATTTATTTAGAATTTTTTAAGACCTATTTTCATTTGTGTATTTATATTTTTGTTATCATTAATTTTTATTTGTTTTAATAGATTTATTTTTGTGTTTTGTTAAATTTTTTAATTGAACACATTTTATTTTTAGAATTTTTGATTTTGTTAGGTATATTTTGTAAAATATTTTTGTTTAATTCCAATTTAAATATTTATTATTATTTTGATTATTTTAAATGAATTATTAATTGATTTTATTTGTATATATGTATTACAAAGCCTTTGATTTGCATTACATAAATAATCCCATTTACTCGTATATTGGGGTTTAGTGGTATTAATATGAGTGAATTTAAAATTGAAAAAAAAAAAAACAATCATACGTCTGTATCAACATTAGAGTGGTGCATTAAATGTATTTGAACATTTTGACTATAAATATGTCCAGTTTATTTATTTGGTTTCAAACACTTGTTGCGAAAAACATGTTGCTGGTAGAATGTGATTAAACGGAAAATGAAATAAATCATTATCCTCCTACAGGACCTCATTTTATCCCACATTTTTCAACAAACATTCCAAATTAAGACTTAAACATTTGTCATTTTATGCAGTTTTAAAGAAATCATAATATATACTGAATTCTATAACTAACAGCATATTAAAGCTAAAAATGATATGTAAAATTTATTCCGAATTATCTCGAAATATGTTTATTAGACAACTGTTTAAACCAATTAATTAGTAATTCGATTTTTAACATCAAATTAAATTTGAACTCTTAATAATAATTCCATTAAGCATTCATAATGCATTAGTTTTATAGTCTGACTTCCTCAAGACTATAAAATTGTTGAATTCATTACCTCCCAATTTAATTCTTTTAACTATTTATTCTCTTTTGAATTCATTTTGAATCCTTTACAAATTAGCTTAATAAAATATATTTGCTTTGAACGCAGAACATTGTTTTATTTACAAAACATTCCAAAACAAATTGATTGAACAAAACTCATTTTAATTATATTTGTATTTAAATAAAAATCCTTTTCCCTGGTTTGAAAGGCTAAATATGTTATGTATGAATTGCACCTGCAAAAATTATGTTTAAAGGTTTCCTTTAAATTGCTAATGTTCTTCAATTATAATTTGAGATTTGTGCCTTAATTTTGTATTACGATTTTAGTTAAATATGCACAAAATTTAGCAATTCTCTGGTTTCAAACTATTCAATTACGAAAAAGTTTTCCGAAGCATTTTTTATATAAATTATGTGGAATAACACAGTGGGAAGCAAAACTGTTTCGAAGTTTTGCATTAAGAAAGTAAGATAATAAAAATAATAAAAATTAGCTATATTATTCTAAATTCTAAAGCACAAAAACTCGCATAAATTGCTTCAAAAAAATAAAAGAGTTAAAAAAAAACAAAAAATTCACTATTCGGATACTTTTGCACAGTATAAGAAATAAACATTATCACGATATTGCTCTTTTAAAATGTAACGGGTTTTGACCCGTTGGTTTTTTATTTGTTGCCATCTCGTTATCAAGCTTTTATTGTTTGACATGGAAGTGATTAATTTGATTTTTAACTAAAAAATTAAAAGATCTTTAAAAATGAGAAAAACGCCAACTGATATTTAAAACAATGTAATAAATTTGTTGGAAAATAATTATTAATGCCATAAAATTGCTGTAAAATTAAATTTAAGTAAATCCACGGTAAATGATATAAAAAACGGCGTAATGTAGCTTCTAATTATAACCAAGGGGGTCGAGCAAGGCTGGTTTCTGATGGTGATGCGCGGCAGATTAAAAGTTTGCTATATTTTTTTTTTAATATAATTAACAAACACAAACTGCGAAGCTTTTTGGCTTATCTGCAGAAAACATCCAGAGTCTTAGTCGGGAATCGAACCTGCAACGCCCTGACTAATAGTTCGGCATACTATCGCCAAGTCTATCAGGGCACCCAATGAATAAAATAATAATAATGAAATCAAGACCCCAAAAAATGCAGCAAAAATTATTGATAAGGCTATCAGTTCCTTTACGGTTAGAAGCGCATTAAATAGAATTGGTTTAGTAGCCAGTCAATAAAAGAAAAAGCCAGCACTTTTCGCTAGAAATGTGAAAAAACGCCTTCAAAATTTACAAAAATTGGACAGTAGATGACTGGAAACGGGTTATTTGGAATGATGAAACGATAGTCAAGCAATACCATTTTAATGGAAACGAATACTATTGGCATAGGCCGCATAAGCGCATCATTACCTTACTTAAATAGACAATCAGTTTTTTATTTAGCCTTTTTTTTACTTTGTCATAGACCTACATTTGTCCCAATTTACATTTCTTTAAGCTGCTTAACTTTTAGACATCGGGAGGGGAAGAGTACACACTTAATTGTACTAGCAATTCGTATTACATATGTCTATACAAATGTTTGCATATTTTCAAATAAAAATACGAGCGATTTAAGAATTGTGCTGTGTGAACACCATAGACATTTCAAGGAAAAAATTGCATCAATCTTTTCAATAAAATTGCTTCGTGTAAATTGAGAGTATGGATTAGCTTATCAAGTTAATTGCTTGCAAGGCTTTGCTCGAGTAAAAAGCATTTATTTTCCATTTTTTCTCTAAGTACATTGAGACACACAATTGAAAATCCAACGAGTTTTGCTTATTTAATCTAGTTAAATAACTAATGCAGTAATGATTACGAGTGTGTTATAACTAAATAATGGTAAATTGTTTCCTGCTATAAAAATAATCCATTATCCAGCACTAGTTAACAATATACATTCATATTAATTATACACAGAGAAAAAATAAAAATGAGTTTCAATTAAAATATTTGTGGAATCAATTAAAAATTTAATTGAAATCGGACCTGTAAACAAAATGATAGTATCAATTAAAAAAAAAATTGAGATTTAATTGAAAATACCAGAAAAATCGGAACAAGTAATTGAATCAATTAAAATTTTATTTGAAAACTATTTTAAAATCAATTAAAGGTTTAATTGAAAAAAAACATGATTTTTTTTTCTGTGTATGCATAACGTAAATGCAAAATTTACAATAAAAACACAATTATGGAATGTAACTTCAATACTTTTTTCCTGCAATGCATTTTTAAGTATTCTAATGGTTAAACCTGCATCTGTTTCTATATACTAAAAATTACTCATACGCCATGTTTGACAAAAGTCCAGCAAAACATTTTATATAATGTTTAAATGTAATAAGGTCACATGTTGCAACATAAAAACTAACATTTTTTAAACAAAAAACTTGGAACTTTATAATAAAATTTTGTACACCTAATTCTCTTTTTACACGGTACTTTTTTACACGGTTGTGACATAACACGGTTTGAAACTAAACAAATTTTTAATTTTTTTTTTTATTTTTTTATGCCATTTGGGCTTAAATATTTTTTAGTTAAATTTAATTTTTGCTAAATATGTTCATATCACAAATTTAGAGGGATTCCCTTTTTGAGGATACAAGCAAATTTACTGGCCAGAGCAATTGTCAATAGCACAAATTTCCTTTTAGCGCATACAATCAAACAAACTTGTCATACATACATTTTTTTACATTACTTTGAAGCTTAGAGTGTATAGATTTTATTACTTTAATAACTATGATTGTGTAAAAACACATTGTATATGTGATTTAGTATTATTATAAACCTGAATGGTTGTTCTTAAGAAATACTTGTTTTTTACTAATTTCATTTTTTTTAGAGATAAGGAACCAACCATCTATTTTGCATACGAATTAGGTGTATTTGTATTTCATGTTGAAAAACTAACAATTTAAAAAAATATCTAGATTCTTTAGTAATCAAAATTTAATATTAGATATAAAACATACAATTTGTTAAATATAATTTACAAATACAAATGTAAATGAAAATTAATTATACCGCCAAATCATTTGCCAGTTATTTAAAAAATTACCGCAAACAAACGTAAAAAAAACTTCTAAAAATAATCAATATTTAAAAGGTTAAGCTCCCCATTATTATTATTTCTACAATACTGGTAGTTTGATATATAAACGCCGTTTATTTTTTCGTTGAAAAAAAAAACCTACGTATGAATATGTAACACGATATACACATTTAATGAAATATTAATTATGTCCACATCACATACAGTCATTACATTTAAATTTTCATTCTAATTTTCGTTAAATATATTTGACTTTCTATTTGGGTTCTGTATACACGCTTTAACCAATATTTCTATCTTTAACACAAATCAAAAACTTCCCTACAGCCATGATGTGTTTTTAACAAAAAAAAAATAATTAGTAGCGAATTTCCTTAATTTCCATTTTCACATATTTACACATGCTCTCTTTCTCTGTAGCGAAAGCAGCGGCAAAAAAATGCCACATAAGGTAAGAAAAATACTGTATTTTGTTTTATTTTTTAATTAGTACACAATGAGGCAAAATCTCAAAGAATTTTTATTAATAACAGGAAAATAATATGTGCTGATGTGCAGAATAAGTATTGAATTAAAGTAAATGTTAAACTCAAACATATTTTGTTACAATATCAAATACTTGTAAGAAAATCGTTCAAGGTTTACTTAGTCCCGGTTTACATTATGAAATTTTTGTCGCTGCGATTCTTGCTTTGTAGACGAGAGCGGGGTACCCATATACATGTACTCGTGAGACACGCTTTGTTCCCTCATTCGTTGTTTTTTATATTCATACATGTATGTGCTAGCTACAAAATATATAAAAACATGTATACATCCACAAAAAATCTCTGCAACAAAAATTTCACAATGTAGACGCAAATACAATGTTAAAGAAGAATGTTAAAGAATCGCAGCGATAAAAATTGCATAATGTAAACCGGGACTTAGCAAGCTATTATAGTTTGTTTTGAAAATTAAACACAAATATTTGAAAATTCATTAAAAATATACTTTCTAAATATATGAATGTCAGCAGTTAATTACTTTCAATTCATTAATTCATGTCCCCTAATATAATTTCTATATTTTAAATAAAGTACAATATTTAAAAATCTTTTGTATTTCTGGTTTGTAAAACCCATATGTATGTAAGTGTGTACATGCATACGTATATTTATAAAAGTGATTTTATTATTACATTACCAAGTTTTACCAAGATTTTTTTGCAATTGAAATGCATTTCCGATATATAAAGATTGTATGTACATGATTGGTCTTGCCAATCGTTCGTTAAGAGTCTGCATTTGACGTTAAGAGTAAAATATCAAGAGCAAAAGATTATTACGCACAGCAAGCACTGATTGTATTCAATTAAATCTTTTTAATATCTTTGCCATATACATACATAAAGCTTAATAGAGTGCACATTGAGTATAAAATTTATTTTAAACACGTATTTTCATTTTAAATATAAAAGACACACACATATTTTAACCATTTGTTTTAGACTGCCATTATTCATTCATCTAGCAGTACTCGTGCGTATACTTAATTTCATTAATATCTCACTCATTCGCAGTGATGTTCTGTAAACAAATTTGTTTTATCGAAATTAAATTTGCCTTTAGAGATTTTGTGTTTGGTTGTTTGTTTGTTTTTCTAAAAATACTTTTTATTAGTATTTTTTATTTTTAAGCAATTTTAAGTAACTTAAGCAATAGTTCCTTTAGACATTAAGCCGATAGCCATTGATGCTAGTGCTTTAAGCTTTTAGATTTATTGTAATTTTAATTATAATAAATTTTTGAAATATGTTGATAGACTGTCTTTCTTCGAAGGCAATATACTGGAAAAATTTGTGAAACGCGCCAGGAATTAGTTGCTCAAACACTAATTACCTTTCCTCGGTTGGAATTTTAAATGAACAACAAAAAAATTTTCCTGGTGCAAACTTTTGCTCATGTACAACTCCTGAAATACACAGGGGGTAGATTTGTTATTTTTATTTAGTTTTATTATTTTTGGTTTAAATTAATTTTAAGATTTAGTTTTAAATTTCTTAAGGTGGATATAACTCTGCAAGTATAGCTAAATGTCGGGAGCAAACATTGTTACATTCAATTTACTAATTGCTAATTAATTTTTCATATAATTAAGTTTTCTTTACTTTTGATAAGCCTGTCGCATAATCAAATGAATATTTATGTAATTAAAATGATACGCTATAGTGTTAAGTTTTCTTATAATTAATGTTTGTAAATCTTAAATTATGGAAAAAAAGAAGTCTCAACATAAGCCCAACAATGACTAATGGAAATACTTGATAACTTATGGGTGGGGTTGATATTTTCCAAAACATATTACAGATGGCAACTGACAACTGTCAGCTGTTAACTTCAGCTGCCGAACTTGGCAACCGAGAATTTGTCGTTGATTTGATTTTTATTTTAAGTGTTAATTTTTAAATGTTAGTAATTTTTTCGATAAATCATTTATATTTTTAACATATATATGTTTGTTTTCTACTCGAAAATTCGAAAAAAAAGATTAAAAACGAAAGTTGAATTACATAATAAAAACTTGCAAGTTAGCGCGTCCAGTTTGGTTGCTATACATAATCCACCGATTAGCTTAAGAACTTTCGTTGTGGATTTTAAATTATTTAAAATTAATAAAAAATGGTCATTCTAATCACGATTGCATAACCAGCATATTTAAGATGTATAGAACTTTTAAATTTAATAAAACACAGATGATTTTTTTTAATTGGCATGTGGCAATATAATTTAAACATGACTTCTGACATATGACCGTCACGGCTAGTTGGGATGTAGCCTAATCTGGAGGTAAAATTTTTGATGAATTTCCAACCAATCGTTACAGACTTATCGACTTCACATATCCCCACAGAAAATAGTCGCACGATCTTGTAGGCCAATTTACAAAACGTTTCCTTCGATAAATCAAGTTTGGCACGAGCTGTGTGACATCTTGTTGAAATCGTAATAAGCCGGAAATGGTCGACCACTTGCAGGAGAAAGTTCGCCGCGTTATTACTAATATTCGGCCACAAATATTGGAAAAAGTCATCGAAAATTGGACCTCCAGATTAGACTACGTCCGAGCCAGTCATATGCCAGAATTCATATTTAAATTATAATGCCAGAAGATTATCTTTCAAATAAAGTAATTAAAGTTGAGGGTGCTGTAGCTTAATTGTTAAGCGCGTTGAGCATGAGTTGGAATTTGTTGCCCGGTAACAGCCACTGCCATTCGAACAACATCAGTTTCTGATAGTTATTAGTTTTCTATCTATCACACCTGCGCCCTCCTTCTGTGGTATAGCATTGAAACGCCACCGAAGTTAAATAACTAAAGGCTATAAATCTAGCTTTAACATTAATTAGCCTACTCACCACCAGAGGCGCTGCAACGCGCAATTGCGGAGTTGTGATATAAAAAAGCTTTCTTCTACTTTCACCACCTTCACTTCTTCAACATATCCTCTTTCCAAAAAAAGTAAGTCAATTAAATACAGGCATATCAATTGCCTGCGTGTTACTCCTCTTAGGGTGCTATACCGTAATTGGTTAGCGCTTTTGATCATTAAGCATGAGTTGGTATTTGTAACCCTGGTTTGATTTCCAGCCGCTGCCACTCAAACAACATCATTTTTTGATAATTGTTAGTTTTCTATCATAACTAATAATTATCAGAGCGCCCTCCATCTGTGGTACACCATTGAAACGCCATCGATATATAAAATCTATATAAAATCAAGCTTTAACATTAATGCGCCTACTCACCACCAGAGGCGCTGTAATGCTGCACTAAAAACACACATAATGCGCAATTGCAGAGTTGTGATATACAGAATCTATCCCCTTTCCAAAGAAAGTAACGCAATTATATATAGGTACAATGTGGAAACGTTGGCCAGGCGTCATGAATAGACATGTTTAAATGCCAAACCAAACTTAATAAAAATCACTTGACAGCTAACAAAATGGCCGCCAGTTAAAAAGTGTTGCCAATTTGAAGTTCTATACATATAAAAGAAACACCGTTTTTATATTTTTTATGATATTCAATTTCAAATTAAATTTAACGGTCGGTATCAATATAAAACATGTTTATCAACATACAACATCTTTAGCATGTTTATCGAAAGATAACTTGTTTATAGCGTAGCAATATGGCAACATTAAGTTTTAAGGACTTTGGCTGAATATTCTAGACAAGAACATACTAGACTTGCACTCATTAACATTCTAGTATCTTAGCTCCGAACCATCCAGAAATTATGACTGGTGTATAAAAACAGGGCCAATCAAATTAATCAAATTAATAAATGTAAACATCAAGCGTTCTCAAAATTTAAGAATGTTCATAAACCGTAAAACGACAGAGTGTTTATTTTCTAATTGTTTTTGTGTACATTTAAATTAATAAAGACTCGTTTTATTTTCTTCAAACTACTTGACGCTTTTATTTTGCAATTAAAAGATATCCGGTTTATTTAAAGGAAATAAACCACCGTTTTTAACAAGTAAAAACGTAACAGTGTATAGCCGTTTTTAATAAATTTTAACAAAAAAATTATTTGTTTTTAAAATTAGCTGAATTTAAAGAAAAATTATTTTATTGTTTTTTAAAACTGTTTGACAGCTGTTAGTTTAGGGAAGAGTTTCCATAAAAAACAAAATATGTCAAATTGCGGATTTTGTCAGAAGTTTTAAAAATACAATTATTAATAAAAAGCAAATTTAAATAATTATAAATATGCAGTCCTCATTTAGTTAATTTCTTTAGGTACACAAGCTTTTTTTATATCTCATTGTTTTTTTTTCATAATAAAAATTATTTGCAATGCACTGGTTTTTCAAACCCTAAACTTTAATATGTCTTTTTGCATTTAAGCTTTTTTGATATTATGTAAATAAGACTTAATACTACTTTTAACAAACTGTCATATAGAAGGACAAGTATTTATATGCATAAGAACTTGTGATTTTGAAAAATTACGAATGAAATAAAATAAAAACATTTGTCAATGGAATTCATAGCAACATAGCAACAAAATGTATTTGTTACAATTTAATTTAAATTTTTTATAAAAATTTTGAAACTTTAGGGGAACAAGAGCAGGATTATTTCTGGCTGCTGAGAAAGATGTTTATTTCTTCTTAAACGCTCATTTTTGAAATATGAGTTTTAAATAATAAATACAAAAATAATTTGTTCAAGTTAATGCAACCATATGTTTGCAATATTTTCAACATGTACAATTTGTAACAATTTAATTTTACTTTACTTTTATGTACATATGTTCTCTACAAGTTACAGTAAATACTTGTACTTAAATATTGCTTATTTGTGATAAAATTGTAATAACTCATACACTCCAATTTATTTAACTAAATAAACTCTCAAAATGAATCAATATTTTTACCATACGAGAGATGATTCATTACGTAAATTTTTGTGCTAAAAAAACTACTTAAAAGTAATTGCAACAAACTTATTTAACAGAAATTATTTAAAGATTACAATTTTTAAGGAATAATTAAAGTCAAGGTTTTCATAATTTTATATTTTGACATATAACGATTTTGTTACAATTGAGTCAGAAGCATGCAAATTTTTATATTTAATCAAGCGTGTAGAGCTGGTAATACTTATATACTGTTTCTATATATTTTTTTTATATGAATGTTAAATTAACCATGAAACGAAAAAGTATAAAAAATATATGCTCAACTCAGGCATCATGCAAACATAAGTATTCAAGAGAAGTTTGGTTAAACGCATAAGTAGTCTATCTTTGTGTATGTCTGCTGCCTTCCTGCTATCAGTTAGTTTCTTTTCTACTGTGAAATATTGTTTATTTGTTTAGAATGCATTCGAAATAATAATTTGAAAATGTATACTTTTTGCAGAAAAAAAAATATATACTCATGTGTATTTAGAGTGTGAATTCAAATGGAAACTACTCGATTAAAATAATTGGAGTTAAAAAACAAAACTACCAAGGAATTTAGAGTTAATGGATTTGAGAACAAATTTAACAATTTAAGGTAAAAATCTTGCCGATAACTACAGTTTAGGAATCGATCTGAAAGTTCAAAAACCAAAAACGATTTTTACATTTTTTCAAAGCAGTTTAAAATACTGTTTGTTTTCAAACTACTGTTTTAATTAATATGCTGTGTATGCAAATATTATTGAGGATCATTTAGACATTCAGGGAATATATCTTGTAACCACACTGTTTAACTAAAAGAAGAGTTACGAGTATCCCAGCTATATGTTTCTGTAAAATTAATCTAAAAGCTTTTAAACATACGCAGATAAGGACAAATTTACCTGAACTGTTTATATTGCAACCATAGATAATGAAGCAACATGAAGCAATTCTGCTTCCAGTTTTAGATTATCTATTTAAAGTTTAAACTTAAGTTTTCGAAATCGTTTTATGAATTTGTAGAAGTTAGAAGCTTAAAAACACATATACTCGTATGCATATTAACAGGGTGCATATTAAGTTAATTTTCTAAAATCTTAAATTACACTCAATTATTACCACATACACTTAATTTTAAATTTTTGCGTTTAGCTTGCAATTTTTCAGATGGTATTTTAGCAAAAACTAGCTTTATACAACATTCTGTTTCAGTACTGTTGTTATTCATATTAAAAAAAACACGCTTTCGCAATATCCTTAAGATATCTCCCATAATTCATAAACTACTTAGAAGTCGTAAGATTTACAACACCAATGCCGCTACCCAGAAGTATGTACTTCCACTCTAATTGAAAATAGTTTCAATTAATGTTATTGATAAAAAGAAAAACCCAAGTTGCATTAGAATGAAAACGTTTATGTTTTAGAGTTTTTAATGAAAATATTAGATTTTGTTAAATAATTACAATTTAATTTCTTTTTCAGTTGCACAAACAAAATTGCATATATTTGTGGCTATATAGTGCATAACAAAATTGTTCTTATAGATATGGAATTTTTAATAAAAAAAACGTTTGCTTACAGCAAATGACCACATACATATGTAGATATACATACACACATTCATACGCACACATCAACCACTACTGAGACAAATGTCGACATTTTAACCATTTTCCATTTTTTCTATTTCTAAGTATTTGTAAAGTGGAAAATATGTACTACTACATAGTTTCTGTTTTTAAAATTTTTTATACATATTTCTTTATACACTATTTTGCACACTCAGATACTTTAAGTGAAGTGCAAATGTGTGGGAAAAAAAGAGTAATTGTATAAAGTATAAAAGCTGGCAAGCATAAAACGTGAAGTTACGATTTTTCCTGGTTGATTTTTAAAATTTCGTTTCCTTTATTTATGTCAAGTGTTGAGCGGCATATCGATTTTTGTTACTTGAAATTTAGGTAGTTTTGTTTCAAGAAGTATTTACAAGTATGTATTGGTCTATTTGGAAGTGGAAAATTTTTCTCTGATTTTGAAGTTTTTCTTTTTAATTTATTTTAAAGCAATTGCTGTTTAAAATTTCATTGTAACAACTTTTGTTTTAATATATAATGATTAAATAAACTGTCAATATTATGCACTTCTTGTAATACATATTATCTTGCAACAGGTGGTTGTTAACAAATAAGCATTTGATATAAAATCAAATATTAAATGTATGAACCTGCACACTATAAAGGTTTGAACTCTGTCGATTTTTAAAGCTCCCAAGGTATAAAATTGTTCACAGTCATCTAAATACCAAATGCTAAAACATGAGCAAAATCTGCTAACGTTACACATTTTGTGTTTAGTTTCTAGTTTCTAACTTTCGTTCACACTAGAAATATTTCCAAAAAAGAAATTCGGGAACGCCGAAAAACGAAAAAGTCCAATGTAGGGACAAATGGTTTCCTAATAAATTAAAGTTATTTGTTACAATGTAGTAACATAAATATTAATTATACGAAAGTGTGCCGTCACTTTCCTTTTCAGTCAATTGGACGATTGGACATGGTTACGACAACTACATTGTGTTTTTGGTAACATTATATTGTTGTGATACACAAGTAATTGTTATTTTAATTTGATTTTATCAATAATTTAGTTACTATAAACATTTGTATGTTTATCGCAATTATAAAATCGAATATGGTTCACTGAAACGTATCTATTTTTAAAAAATGTTTACCACAACTATTAAATGATAACTATTCAAACATTGCAACTATTTAAACTTACAAATAACCATTAAATGATTAGTTTCTATATTTGTACTCATATTATGTTTAAAATGCAAACAAAATATGTTTAATTTTAATAATATGTTGTTTTTACCATTTGTAGAATATTTTTGCATCAGCCCAGTAGTTTGTATGCGTGATATCAGATTATTTAGTTGGATTTAAATGTTTCTATAATTAAAAAAAAAAACAATTACTAACTAGTACTACAAAATACACAATTTTTGAAGAAGTGTAAAAGACCAACAAACATAAACTGTACATAAAATAAATAGTCTTAAATTTCTCAAAATACAAATCTATTAAACAAACCTACAAATGATTGTAATTTGTTTATGTAGGTTAAAAATGCGCAAATATTATTTCAAAACTATTCAATAGTGCTTGCAAGTTTTGTGTTTAAAAAAAATGTAGAAATAATTGCGATTATACGAAATACTAAAATAATTGTGTCTTCACTAGAAATATTGTTTTATCTGGTACCATTGCATTATTTTGCATTCATATTATGATACTTATAAAATCATAATATGATAAATAGTAATAATAAAATGATATTATTTTAACATATTATGATAAAGTACTATCATAATATAATTGCTTTAGATCATAATATGATTATTATATATCATAATATGATTACTTTCAAATATAATATGATTATTTTACATCATATTAGGATTACTGTAAACTATTATATGGTTACCTTGGGTCATAATATGATGTTATAATATCAAATTATGATTAACAAGAAAATGCATGATGAAATATTACCATAATAATTGATCATAATATGATATTTTATGGTACTTATATTTATCATAATATGTTTTGACTGCAATCATAAATCTTATCATAATATGTTGCTCTTAGATTATGTTTACCACAACCACGTTTTTTTTCTCTGCGTGTTGGCATCACTACAATACAGCATAATACTGTTTATGTTTTCTATAATTTAATTTTAATTATAATTTTTTCATTTCCTAAAACAAAAACAAATTAAATTTCAAATGTTGCTGTTATGTGTTCTATTTCGATGTTTTAATTATAAAGAACAAGACTTGTTAAAAAAAAAATTCCAGTAATAGATGAAGAAAAATGAAGCAGCAAAATTTGTCATTATAACATTAAAACAGAATATGAATGTTATGAAAGCCATAAAATTTAATATAATTAATATACATACATATATGTATGTATGTATGTATAGTTACGAGTTTGTTTTATTCACTAAATGGTTCGTGGATGGTTGGTTGATTTGTTTTCATTTGGGGTTTTGAGACACAATAACAAATGTATGGTTTGATTTTTATACCAAGTTTGTTGAACGTATGTTTTTAAAACAACTCTTACATACACAAACACTATGAAGTTATTAAAGAGGATAGCAATCCCCGGCCACATCTACGACTATTTTGAGGACAACCACTGTCAGACTGTAAAACTACTGTTGCAATCAGTTTATAGTTAAATGTGAAATGTTCATTTCCACTTGATGAGTATACTTCCGGAATTTCGTCAGTGTCCTGTTTTTGATTTTCCTGTGTAAGTGAGAGTCTTTGAGTAGTAAGAGCAATTGTAAGTGTATGCATGTTTAATGTATTTATTGTGGCATTTAACTTTTATCCTATTACTTGTTGTAGTTTGTGAATTTTTGCTGGTTTAACTACTATAGTTTCACTTTTAAGCTGGTTTATCCTTATTTAATATTATTCTTTCGTTTTTGTTTTTTCTGTGCAATTTTTGCCGTTGTCTGCTTTTGTCAGTTTTGCTAAATGTTCATGGTTGCATGCACTTGTATGCGAGTGTATTGTCTAGTAGTGTAAAAAGTTGGACTTTCAACAGGTTCTTTTTGTTGTTGCTGTTGTTGTAGATAGTTGTTTGTTTGCAACTTTTAATATTATAAAGTTTTTAACTTATCTTTAGTTTTTTTTTTCTAACCATTAAAGTTAATTAGTCATTTTGGTGTTTATATTTGCTAAAATTAGAGTTTTAGTTTTTGCTTAAGTCAACTTGGTAGATTGTGATGTTTTTCTGTAGAATACGTTTTAATCCTTAAAATATTGTATGTAAAAGTTGACTGTTTAAACTACAACAATTGAATTTCTGGTAAAGGTAGGATGCTTTTTTAAAATGAATGAATACAAGTTTATAAGCTGTCAAACGTTTGATTGGTTGTGATGTATGATATAAGTTTATAATTAATTTAAAGCAGGTTGAAACTGTTTTATAGAGAACAAATGTTATCACAAAAGCTTTTGATATTCTTTCCAAAAAAAAATTGTTAGAGAATTTGTTTCGAATTTTGCTTAGAATAGCTTGTTAAACAAAACTGTGCTATCAAAAGTTGTTCTAGACAGCTCTATAGAATATTGTTCCAGACTGTTCCATAGAACATTATTCCAGACTGTTTAATAGAACATTGTTTTTTTAAAAATGTTCAATAGAATATTGTTCCAGAATGCTGTACAGAACATTGTTGTATAATATTATATTGACTATTGTTAAAGACTGTTCTATAATATTTCAAAATGTTCCAGAGAACATTGTTACAGAATGGTCTAAAGAACAATGTTCCACAATGTTCTATAAAACGCTGTTTTATAATGTTCTACAGAACATTGTTCTACAATTCTATTGAACATTGTCTACAATATTTTATAGAAAATTGTTCTCTCATATTCTATAGAACATTGTTCCAGATTGTTTTATAGAACATTGATCCAGAATATTCTACAGAACATTGTTCCGCAATTATAGAACATTTTCTATAGCTCTACAGCACAATGTTCTACATATATACTATAAAACATTGAGAAAGAATTTTTTTATATATTTTCTTTAGAAAGAAATTTAAAAATATTTTTCTTTAGAAAAAGTTTGAAAATGTTTCTTTTTAAATATATTCTTTATAAAAGAATTTTGAAAACTTTTCTATAAAAAAAATTAAGTTTTTCCATGAAATATAAATTTGAAAATTTTTGTATTCAAATAATTAAAAATTGTTCTAAATGTTCAAATATTACGCTATTGGAACGATTTTCCAATATACATATGTAAACTTCTTCAAACAAATTTGATCAAACATTTTTCGAAAGAAATATAAAAAATATATTTTAAATCTTTCCAAAAGTTTTCGTCATATCACGAAATCACATTTTCCTTAAATTCTTAATAAACTTTTTCTATCTATTACATAATAAAAATATATTATTAATAGGAAAATTAAAATTTAGCAAAATTAAAGAAACTACATATTTACAACACATAAAGAAGCTTTAGTTTTTCAAGCAATAATTCTTTAAAAATGAGTATAAAAGAAAAACAATATAAAAGGAAACCTTCCTTTCATTTAAATATACACATCAAATACCAATGTTCAATGAGGCGAACTCGTAATCATCGATGAAGTTCAATTTCAATACAGCAGTTCTGTGTGTTTGCGTAAATATACATTTGTAGCTGTGTATATTTTTGTTACCCTCTTTTAATTCATAATAACGAAAAAGAACTTAAAATTTTGAAGTATACATATTTTTTTTTATTATTTTTGCTTGGTATCTATTCAAATCGCAAGTAGATAAATTGATAATTAATCGGGTGATTTCTAATGTAATTATGCTATCTGAATAGTTTCAACTACTTAACAATTCTCCTTCGTAAACTAAAATATTCATACAAAATAACCTTTTCATTACAAAAGCAAAAAAGAAAAAGTAGACAACAAAACTCTATAAAACAACAATTCAAACAGTAATATATAATAAAATATTTCATCTAGTCTCTGTTATGATACTTCAAATTGACTCAAAAGACACTTGAAAGTCACTTCAGTTTTCACTACTTCTAACTATTTCTCCATTTAGCTTTTGTCAGTTACCGTGAAATTTTAGTTCTTTGTTTTTTTCATTTTTCTTACTTCGAATACGTTTGCAAAAACTGAACAAAAACTCATAGTATTAGTAATATTACACACACATTCTTTGACAAACGTACACATACATAGATGCGCAGCCAAGTCAATGATGTGTAAGTTCTTCTTTATGTTATACATAAACACCGCCATACATACGTACATGTTTACGAGCGTTTAACCGAAGATTAACCGTGGTTTCAGTTATGTAAATTTTATTGTATAAATTTAGTTTTAGCACACGAAACTGTGCTAACAGATTTTTTGTATTCTAATATTTTTAAATCCAACTGTTGCCTATACATATGTTTTATAATTTCGGTTTACTTAAATTATATCTAGGATTTCCACAAGTTTGAATGTGGCAATTTTATTGAATGTTGACCAAAAATATCACGTATTTTACAAAATGTACATTTTTCGATCCACCATACTTATAGTGAATTTTCGAGCGTAACTAAATTCATTGTAACATTTGCCAAAGCTTCTGCTACTGATATGTCAACCAGTAAATTGTTAAAACTTTTATGTTATTCCTGTTGAAAAAAAAGATTTTTTTAAAAACTTTCTTTATAATGAAATTGCAGACTAAACAATATGTTATTCTACATATTTAAATTATATATTATTCATGGGTTGCATTAAGCTCAAATGGGACCATCAAGATATTATTTCCTTTAATCGAAATATAATTACATTTTTCATGCAACCAAACAATCCATGTTTCTAAATAAAATAATACTTCATTTTTGCAACATGAATTCTCTGTTATGGATTCGCTGGCACGCTCACGAGATCTTTATGATATTGTGCGGCAAGTTTTTTCCTAAACCATCCCAATTATTCGGTAGAAGAGCTTAATGTATTAAATATTTTATTGAAATAATATGTACTGAACTTATCTTTTTGATGTCTTTAAAAATGCATATTTCTCATATTTCTGTTTATAAATAGAACTAAAAGTATTTTAAAATGTTTTATACTGGAAAATAATCCACAGAGAATTTTGAATAGGGAAATCTTCGAATAATGTTGATTAATACAATTTTGACTCGAATAAGGTTTAAAATATTTTATATAAGAATTTTAAATAAAAATTCTCGAATAAATTGAAAAATTTTAAAATTATATGATTCTGATATGGAAGACAAACAAGGCCAAGGCTAGCTAAGAAGGTTTGTAGGCCAAGAATTGGAGCATTATTTCATGAAGATTGGAAGCTACTCAAGAAGCAAAAATTGAAGGCATTACTCCTTAAAAATGGTTGTTAAAGTCAACAAGAGCTTGCAAAATTATTGAGAGCTATTCAAGAAGCACGAATTGGAGGCATTACTCCTTGAAGATGGTTGCTAAACCCAAGTAGAGCTTGCAAAATCATTGGCAGCTACTAAAGTAGCAATTTCAAAACTTTTGCAAACAGCGGATTCATCTAAAATAAAAGAAATTGAATACCATATGCTCCAAAACTAATCATTGCTTGCGATGAAAAATGGATACATTAGGATAAGCCGAAGCGTAAGAAAATATATTTGAACCCAACCAGCATTATATAGTATATTATGAGCTGCTGAAATCTAGCTAGACCAACAGACAGAACCTGTACGGAATGCAACTGCTTCGTTTGAAGCGTGCATGCATTTCAGAACAGGGTTTTTGAGGTTGATGTATTATTGGCCTGAAATCTATATGTTGGCAGAAAGATTAAAGATAGTAATATCTAACAAAGGCCAATACTTTGAATAAATTTATATTGTACAACTCTTTCAAAATGAAAATTTAAAAGTTGCTTTTTTAAGACCATTTCCAGAGACATCAAACGAACGTTTTTAAAAGTTTAAAACAATGTAAAAAGACATTGTAAATATATGTAATTTAATATTAAATAGTTGTTCTTAAAAAACCCTTGTTTTTCACTATTTTGCATATGATCAATGTCATTTTGTATATGTTTTTTTTTTACACGGGCTTTTCTGGAACCAATTACCGGTTAAAAACAGAATTAGATGTATTTGTTTAAGGCATCAAACAAACGGTTTTAAACATGCAAACCACTGTGCCAATACGTTTAAAACAATGGTGTTTTTGATCTCGTTGCTACCACTCATATAAACTTTACAATCAATTCCCCCTTTTCCATTGCAGTCATTGAATTGTCGTTGATGTCTTTAAATGTTCAGTGTATTACAACAACGGCAACAACATGAACAAGTCCACAAATTGTTAACTGGAATTATGTGGTGAATGAAGTCAATTTTCAATTCCTTTTTTATTGTTTTCAACGTTGTACTTTTTTATACTAGTTGTTCTTTTACATAAAATCCAAACAGTTGTAAGTTTATGTAAGTATGTATGCATAAATACCCGCGCATGTGAGTGTATTTGTATCATGTTATTGGGAAAACAATACCACTATAATCTTATAAACTCAATGAAAACAACAATAAAAATATAATAAAGCAAATAAAAAGGTAAGGATTGCAAATAGTCAAACTAATAGATTTTTGATTTTTAAGTTCAGGGGCCAAATTACCGCATTCGTGATCGAATGAGCTATCGTATCGAAAAATGACTTCGTTATCGAAATTATGATAAAATGTACTAAATTTCTTGGTAGATATCGAATGCCATAATCTCAAATAAGAAAATTACGATAAATTTTACTCGATATCGTATGCGGTAATTTGGCCCCAGTTTTTAATCCTGGGGCCAAAGCTTAGAATGAATTAAATGATATTATGAGACAAAAATATGATTTTTCTAAATTCCTATGAAATTTGTTCTGTCTTGGAAAGTTTATAAAATAATCTTTTATGTAGTGCATTCAAAATAATAGTTTACTTTAAAAGTTGGTGGTTTAGCCTCTAGTTTAACATATCTCTCGCCTTACTATTGCAAGCAAAAACCAGCAGCTAAAAAACTAAAAGAAGAAAAATATAATAAATGAATTTCGATGTTTTATATTGTTAAATATTGCGGCAATAGCAGGTGGTATTTTATTAAATGTTCTACAAAAGCAACAAAACCAAAACAAACACACATATGTACACTTGTTCTTCAGTACCTAAAGAAATGATGTATCATTTGTGGTTGTAACAGACTTAAGAGGTAAAATAAC
This sequence comes from Bellardia bayeri, assembly GCA_950370525.1. NCBI lineage: Eukaryota > Metazoa > Arthropoda > Insecta > Diptera > Calliphoridae > Bellardia > Bellardia bayeri. The sequence goes on along the minus strand of OX493266.1, from coordinate 60,392,715 downwards.
AATTTTTTTTCTTTTCAAATTTAAAATAATGATAAATTTAATAAAGCTTACAACAACAGCTATAAACTGCAAATAAAAACAATGAATTTTCTTCGTTTTCTATTGGTAAAGAACCTTTAAGCTTTTAGTTTTGGATGTCATGTGCTTGTCATTTATCAAAATCTAAAAAAAATATATATATTCCCATTGCTTTAGTTTTAGCTATGCTACCACAACTTGCTAAATTAACTAACTTGTTTCTTTAATTTTTGCTTATTTGTTTGTATTGTCTGTAAATGTAACAAGTTGTTGTCAAAAAATACTTGCAACAAAAATAACAGCCTAAATTATGAATTTGTGAAATATAAAAAAGAAATATTATTTGTCTGTACTACAGGCTTGTATAATCATCGATTTGTACAAAACTACTAAACTTTAATAGTTTTCCCTAAAAACCAAAACCAAAAAGGGGTAAATTATAAAACAATATTCAAATAAAATCCGTTCGAAAAACTACTAAAAATCCGTGTTTTTATTTTGATACATCGCATTAACTGTCGCATATTTATATTTTCATATTAACTCGTACTGATTTGTTCGATACTAATCCATTGGAAAATTTAATAATGGCAGGATATCAAACTTCATCTCTTTTCAGTGACGGAGTTGCTATTAAATAGCTGCAATTAACTTGTATCGCAGAAATCAGTACCAACTAATAGAAAAATATAACCTCTAATTATCTGATTATTTAATTGTCTGTCATTTATTCTCACTTAGTTATTGAAAGTTTTTTTGCTTTGAAAATGTGCAATTTTGTGCCAACAAACGTTATATGCGGTAAGTTTGTTTTACTTCTTTAATTTGCTCACCGATACACAGAAAAAAAATCATGTTTTTTTTCAATTAAACCTTTAATTGATTTTAAAATAATTTTCAATTAAAATTTTAATTGATTCAATTACTTTTTCTGATATTATCAATTAAATCTCACATTTTTTTTTAATAATACTATCATTTTGTTTACAGGTCCGATTTCAATTAAATTTTTAATTGATTGCACAAATATGGTAATTGAAACTCATTTTTTTCTGTGTACTTCTTACTTCTGTGTACTTCATCGATTTAATCGTGCGAGCGACTTTGTGGTTCAGAAGTGGTGATTTTGACACAAAAGGCAAATATTCTCTCTTATTCTGTTTGGCGTCGTCCACACAACATCGTTTTTAATCATTTGTTGTAAATCCATATTCTCGTTGACATTATTGCCATTAATCGATGACTGTCGACATATGTTTGGTATTCTGTAACTTGAATTGACTCTAATTTTGTCGACGGTCTTTTTGGTGTTGTGTATTGTTGTATTCTTTTGTATACAAAGAAGAATTTAAAATATTTTTTTAAACTTCAATAATAACAGTAAAACGAAAAAAAAACTAGTCAATATATAATTAAAAAATATTAGAAAAAATTAATAACAAATCAATTTGAAAAGCTGGTGGAAGAACTGGAAAGAACTGGCTTAAGTCGGTTTTAGTGACATTTTTCAAATCACTTCCAAAATTTTATAACTAATAGGGTTTTGAATTTTTATTTAATCGAGTGGGCGGAGCTCCAAAGTCAAATCATAGGCATTTAAAATACATTTCCAATGATATAAAATATGAGCTAATTATATGGACCATCTATAGGTCAATTTCGGAAAATTATTTTTTGATCCGTATGTTTTTAGAAAATCTACAAAATCCGTGAAAACCGTTTATATAAATTACAAAATTTAAAAGTCAAGTAAATAAGGTTTAATTTAAGGTATAATATAACCGTGTAGGTAACATAGATCCGAAGATATCAAAGAAGGATTATGCCATTTCAACATAATAATACAAGAAATGTTTGCTATGCGAAGTCGGTGTTCTGTTTACCATGGAGGAGAAAATTCCTTCTTGTTTTCGTCTTCGCTTTTAATATGCATATTAAAAAAGTTTTTATTAATTCACAAAGTTTTGTTTGTGCCCAAAAAAGTAAACAAAACGAATCTGCTCATTAAAAATTAGATATGTAAACAGTCGATATCGACACAAGACTGTTAGGGAATACTAAAATTGTATTGATGTCGTGTTAAAGTGACGTTTACTCAAAATTGACGACGATGTCGACGACGCCAAACAGAATAAGGGTGATTGTCTAGGTGTACGAAAAGGATCATATCTATTATGAGCGTAGTCTGGCCAGACCATTAGAATACTGTACCTGTACCGAATGCAATAGATTTGTTTAAAGCGAGCATAGTCTAAAAATTTGCCACCAGTCATATAAATAAAACCGTAATATTTTATCATCGCAACGCTAAACCTCATGTTGCAAAACCTATTAAATACTATTTAAAAAGTAGTGGTTGGGAAGTTTTACCTTATCCGCCTTCTAATTTCCGACTTTTTGTTTCACTTTAGAACAGAAATTGGCTTGATTCGTTCTTGGTCTCAAAATCCATATGTCTCCACAAAGTTACGAAAAGGCCATAGCTAACAATAGCCAATATTTCGAATAACTTTATATTGTATCAAAACTAATTTCAAACTCAATGGAAATCCATTGGAATATAGAGAATATATGATATCTCTTCCTTATTTTTCATTAACACAGAAATAAATAAATGAAAAAATTTGTTTAAAAAAAAAAATAAATGTTTTGATACATTGAAACTTATATTTATTATGTTTAGGATTATAAACGTAATTCTGGTTTTACATGGTATTTTTTTACGCGGTTTGAAAATAAACAAATTTTTAATTTTTTACACGATTTTATGACATTTAGCACAATTCATAATATTTTTGGCTTCAATTTTTTTTTTTTTTTGGTCAAATTTAATTTTTGCGAAATATGTTTATATCACAAATTTAGGGGCATTCACTTTTTGTGGATACAAGCAAATTTACTGGTCAGAGCAATTGTAAATAAAAGGGGAATTCCCTTTTAGTGCATACAATCAAATGAACTTGTCATTCATTTTGTATATTACTTTTAAGCTTAGAGAGCATATCCTTTTTTCTCTTGTGTAAAAACACATTGTAGGTACATGTATGTGATTTAATATTATAAAACTGAATAGTTGTTCTTAAAAAAATCATTGCTTTTCAGTATTTTCAATAGATTTTAGAGCTAAGGAACCAATCATCTATTTAGCATACGATCAATGTCATTTTTACACGGTTTTTTTTTACACACGGTTTCTGGAACCAATTACCGGTTAAAAACATTATCTAAAGAAAACCAAAAATATGATTGTGATATGATCATATAAATTTTAAAAGTTGACTAGAAGCTTCAGCAATATTATGCCAGCAAAATTATCGAAAACAACAAATACTAAAATTACACAAATCAAATCATACGCCTCATAATAAAAACAATCAGCAGCTCATTAACATTTTGAAGATAATAAATGTTTCATATAAGATTCAAACTGCAAAAGTCTTGAGACTCTTTTAATATTATGTGGCAAGATATTATATTCTCTACAACCAGAGTGTTCAATTCGCTGCTTTATTGTTTCAGATTGGCAGAACACCATTTTTAAGTTTTCACTATTTCTCGTATTGAAAGTATTTTGATTCCGTCGTAATTGTATGATATGGTGTCCAATATTATTAAGACTTTTAAAAATGTAAATTAAAAGTTGAAATTTGTAAAACATTGGAGAAAACGTCCTTGTACAAAATAACGGTTGGACACCGGCTAGGCAAATTTGCTACAATCTTTAGTGCTTTATTTTGTATTCTCTGAAGTGATTTAAACTCGGTAGTTTTTTGAAGCCATATATTATTGCAAGCTAATTACAATGACTTAAATTAAAGCTTGATAAATTTAAGAATTTGTTCCTAAATTTGTAGAATAAACCTAAAGCTGTATAAATTTTAATTTTAAGATTTTTAATATGCTGATCCCACATAAAATTTCCGTGCAAACAGATACCGAGATATTTAACAGATGAGACCTTTCGAATTACCTTTCCTTCAACAAAAATGCTGAAATATATACTGAAACCTAGGTATGGTTTAAACTCTATAAGTTTTGTGTTGTTAGGGTTTAAGAAAACCTTGTTTTATTAAATTAAATACTTTTTTTGGATTAAGAATTTTGTTTTTTACTTCAATTAGTTTCCATTCTATCATCATTATAATATTGTTAATTCGTTATAAAAACTATTGTAATTAATTCATTGATTTCAGTTAGAAATGTTTGTATTTTCCCATGGACCATACCAGCGTATGAGTAATATTTATCACTCAAAATAAGTATACGCAAGAATAATATAATATAATAATTATATACGATTTCTAAATAAGAATAATGTAAATAAATGTTTTACTTTACATTGTCTAATTGACAGCTAATGTGGTAGTTTCACTAATGAATGTGTTTAGTTTTACTCTGTATTTATTTGCATGAGTTATATTTTTAAAAGATAATCAGGCATGTGATGGACATCGAAAACGAAAACGAATGAGTTTTAGAAGTCAATTCTTTCAATTTGTGCTACTAAAGAGAATCTTAAAAGAAAAATTTTAAAAATTAGATTAGAAATGCATTAAAATGTATTTCCAAAACTGATTCGTTTTCGATTTCGATTTCCATGACATGCCTGAATATTTTTAAGCACATTATTTATATTTATGTTATTTTTTTTATACACTTTTGATTTGTATTTTCAAACATTTTATTAAAATTTGTTTTTAATTTTTTAATAAACGTACCATTAGTTTTGTTCTCTTTCCGTTTATTTACGAAACTTCACTAAAATTAAAATAAAACTAGCAACTCTTTAAATAGACATCAACATTTTGCAATCTAAAACATCTAAATAGGTTTGTTTATTGTTTAAGGGAAAAAGTAATTTCGTAAAAGTAAATACTGCCTAACTGGTATATCAGCTGTTAAAAGAAGGCGTAATAACGCACTGCTTTTGTTTCGAGGAAAGCAGTTGCTCTATTTAGAAACAAATGTTAAACGGTATACGAAACATTTTTTTTCACTTTGGTAAACGGTTTCGAATATTTTTGTATTAGCCGGCAAACCGTTTTTATTTTCAGTATCGGTTTTGATAACTATGAACATTTTTTAATTTTTGTCAAAAAAATATAAAACATTTCTGACTTCTTGTACTTGCTTTGCCTGCTTTTAATCACTTTCATAATATTTTATTATTTTGCTAACGAAAATCCCACTCTAGTTAAAATATGTTGTAAAAACTGTTTTGCTGTTTGTTTAAAAATAAGTTTTCGTTTCCAAGACCAACTCCAACTGAATCGTATATCAATTGGAATCGCATATTTTCTTTTATAAACGAATTTTATTAAGCATATTTAGATATCCTATGGGGTTTAAACTTGTGTGATTTTAAAAAACATCTACCACTGGTGGCCATGAGTGCCGACCAATGATTTACTTCTACTAATACAAAACTTGCAATAATTTTTTTGATTTTTCAAAAATGTTTTATGAAAAGTTTATTATGTATTTTTATATATCTAAATACTTAGACGTTTTCTTATTTAAAGAAATGTTTTTGCGTACAATCAATTTGGTAAAAATCTAGTTTGTATCGATAATCAGGCATGTGATTGGAAATCAATATCGAAAACCACTTAGTTTTAGAAGTCAATTTTTTCGTAATATTTCTGTATTGAAAAACGTTTATCACATAAAATATAAAGATATTGTGCTACTAAAGAGAATCTTAAAAGAAAATTTTTAAAAATTAGAAATATTATATTCCAATAACTTTCATTAAATACTATTCTTTTCAAGATTGCATCAAATGTTTTTTAAATTTTTTTTTAATCTATAATAAAATTTGTATAATGAATTTTTGTAATATTTTAATTAGTTGGTATGTTTATTATTTGACACATTATGGTAAAAATTTCAGACATATTTTTGTCAAGTTTCAGCAAAATTTTTATATACAAAACATTAATAATATTGTTATTAAAGCCAAAAATATTGTTGACCTGTGCAAGAAAGAAAATGGAATTTGTACTTTGTGTTTGATTTTAGAAGAAAGTTGAAAGTTATATTTTTACCCACTTATTCATAAAACTTGTCAAAGGTTTATTACAGGCTCATAAAGCAAATTCTGTATGGATATTTGCTTTATAAGCCTGTTATAAACCCTTGATAAGTTTTTATGAATTAGACTGTTATTAAATTTATCATTCACATAATTAAATTTTTCATTTTATTAAAATCTCCTACAAAGAAATCCCATTATTTGTTTTATTTAAATATTCAATTTGCAACATATTAAAAGAAGTTTTCTGGCAAATACGTCATATGCTCCAATTTCTAAAAGTTTACTTAATAATGCCACAGCAATTCCCAGTACAAGAAATAAAAAGCAAAAGCAACGAAAATTGTGGTTTTTCCACAAGTGCAATATGAAGCCGTATGAACAAACACAACATGGCTTAAGATGGTTTGATCTGTTTGTTTTTATTCATTTTTTTATGTTGATTTGAAGAACTAGCACTACACAACGTATGAGCAATTTAAAATATTTATTCAAAATCACTTTATGTATAAATTGATTTCCTTTATTATATTCTTGGGTTTTATTTGCATATAAAATTGCTTTGTCACATTAGATACCAGAAAAATTCAAAAAATTTGCATGAAATTGTTATGAAAATCACATTATTATTTATTATAATTTTTTCTATTATTATAAACAGTATATAAAAAGTGTCTAGTGAGACACAATTTGTGAGAACAAATATTTTTAAAATGAATGACAAAACACAAACTTTTCTTTTTAAATTTTCTTCATTTTGTAATAATTTTGTAAAAATTTTGTATTTTATGAAATAATAATCAAATTTGATATTATTTTCTTCTTTCTTTTTAGCTGCTTGACAGAGAAAGTAGCAGAGTAGCAAACTCACTTATTTCAATTAAAAAACTTTTTAATTTATTTTTTATATTTTTTTAACTTTTTTTTTGCAACATATTTTCATTTACTTTACTTTATATTTATTTCTATAGATATTTCCTATTAATTAATTTTTTATCATTATTTTTCATTTTAATCATCATACAACTTTCCAACTTTTTTTCACTTTTTATTCTGAAACACTTGATTTTTTTTTTAAATTTCTAAAGACATTGATCTAATCTCACAAACAGAAAAAACACACGCGCCTGTTGTGTTCAGTGTTAGAACTTTCTTTGTTTCCTGCTTGCTTTTGATTTTCCGTTTTTTTTTTTTTTGTTCTCGAATTTCTCGCACATTTACGCGCTTTCTACGATGCGTGCATACGTACGGCACTACGTTCGTTTAGAACTAAAAAAATACTGTAAATGCTAAAGTGAAATACAAAAACGTACGTGTTGCAGACCTAGACTGAATGAAGTTTGAGGGGGGATTGCGGGTTGTAACAATAATAAATGTGGGTGGTGGAATGATTGGTTGACTGGCTGTTGATTGCCAACATATGGCAACAGTAACTTTTCATGCAAAAGTTTGAATGTCTACATCATAACAATATTTAATCATACAACAACGACAACATCAGCATGACATGTTTGGATTATTTGTTGTGAAGCAACAATTGTGTAGCTGCGTTATATGTATTTTGGCGGTAACAGGAAATTCCTGAATTCGCCTTACTCTTGGAAAGTAGGGGAAAATTCTGTTTATCGCCTTCTTTTAACACAAGTATACAAATGAAAAACCAAAACAAATGAACTTGATAAGATTGAATGCAAACATATGTTTTGTATGCATTGTATGAATATTTAAAATGCAATATTTGTCTAATTTCTGCTTTAGGCTTAAGTTTTTTGGTTATCATTTTTAATATTTAAAGGGTTTGGGATATATATTTCTAGGAAATATTTAAAATTTTATATGTTTATATCAAGCTTAAACCATATCATATATTAAGAAAATTTTTTTGATTTCTTATGAACACAGAAAAAATTAAAATTGATTTTCAATTAAAATATTCGTATATTTAATTAAACATTTAATTGAAAGTGGACCGATGAAGGAATTTGTAGTATCAATTAAAATAATTTGTAAAAATTTAATTAAAAGTAGTTTTAATTAAAAAAAAATATTATATTATTTAATTGAAAATTGTTTTTCAATTAAAAATTTAATTGATATGATTAAAAGTTTAATTAAAAATCAATTAAGACTCAATTAAAAGTTTAATTAAAATTTGTCGGGCAATTTTTTTCTGTGAAAGGTTTATTTGTGCTATTATTTATTTAATATATTGAGTAGAAAAAATAAATACAAAAACAAATATAAAACAAATAATAAGGCACTCTTCAGCCGGCCGCGCCACAGAAACTTTTTTTAAGAACTTTCGTTTGCTACAATGATTTGCTTTATAAACATACATAGATACGATATATAAGAAGCTAAAGCGTCTAAAAAGTATTGCAAATGATGTTACAAAGCAAACCTTAAACATAGATCCTAAAAATGGAGCAAAAAGTTTATTAAAAGAAACCAGATTTTAACAAAGATAATAGAGGATTTTATTTGAGTAATGTTTTATGGTATGAAAAATAATTTATCACTGCGATTATTATGAAACATTTCTATGTGGAATTGATACACAGATATAGCTTTACAATTTTAGAATTTGATTGAAGTTCCTGCAGCATCTCTCACTATAATACATATCGTTACCTAAAATCCAAAAGGCCGTAACTACAAGCAATTATATTTGATTGATTATTATGTAGTTAACCAAAATACAGCTTTCTTTAAAATTTTACTCTCATAAGGCGAAAAACGTCGATTTTATTAATAAGTATATATCAAAAGACCGCAACTACAATGTTAATAACTTTATACATCAAAAAGTAACTTAGTTTTAATAAAAAGAAATCTAAATATCTAAATATATATAAAGTTGTCATTTGTTTAACTAAAGTTAAATTTTTTAAAATTAGTAACAAGGACTCTGTGGATATTTGTATCTTAACAAATAATAAAATGAATACTGATAGTGAACATTATTCTTATAAGCTAAAAAAGTTAATAAAAAATTTAAAAATAAAATATGCATAAAATTCTTCTGGGACAGTTTTCTATAAAAACTACTATTAAAGACGAATATGATGTTTTGTTAAAGTTTGAAGATGCCGAATTAGTTCAGTTACATAAAGAAAAAATAAAAATTATCCAAAAAGAAATGTAAGCGTTTTTTTTTTTTGTGTTGAAATTCCCTTAAAATTTTTTTCGTGTTGCGATCCGGCCAAAGGGTTGAGAACTCCTCCCCTGAGGTGATGCCGTGGAGTTGGCAGGGTAATTGTTGGCCAGAGGACGCAACGAGGATCGTAACAGAACTTAAATGTATTTACGATAATTTACCATACTCAGATTAGATTTATAAATTTTACTTTGCAATGTGAACTCCTATTCTTTTCATGTATAAAATAATGAATTTTCGTTTTTTTTTTCGAAATCATTAAACACGTTGTAATGAGTTTTGTAACTTTTATAATCAAAACACAGTAAACAAAAAGAAAAAAATGTTTAATAAGAGTGGAAAGCGAAATTTTTTCATCTTAATTTTAACTTTTATTAAAAAAATTTTGTTGTTACGGCTTTTTGTTTTCAGCAAAAACGATTCCAAAAGGCCGTAAGTACAATTACTAAAAAACTACTATTATTTTATAATTTTTTTTTATTAAACCAAATCCGCAATAGGTAAATTCTGAATTTCGGCCAATACGAATGAAATTGTATTAAATTTATAAAGTTTTTTGCTTCTGCTTTAAAAAAGTAAAATGCCTTTTGGATTTTCGGTGACGATATACAGAACAACTGTGAAAGGTAAATTTACATGTGTAATTATTGATTTCTAAATGACAAACTAACTAACTTAGATACATAAATTCATAAACAACTAATTTGTTATACAATATTAACTTAATTTATACGCATGTATGCAAATATCTATATACAAGTGTAATTAGAAAATATGTGCATGTATACATTAGAAAGGTTCGACGACCGTACAACCTGCAGTCAGAAACTCAATATTAAGATGAGTTCATAGTTACACCAACTTGCAAATAAATGTGACACATACAACTTTGTGATGTCGCCATTGCGTTGATATGTATATCTGAATCAATGTTTAATCCTAGAACAATATCTATCGGAAGAGAATGTAGTTATTATGAATAATGAAATAAAATTCAATTTGTATTTTATTAGCCGGTCTAATGTAATTGTTTGCACATGCTAAAATGTTTAACTAAACTGCACTCTCATAACAAACCATAATACCATTAATAACATTGCAATTAGATATTTTTTTATTTTGACATCATGTTGCTGTTGTTGTTGTAGAATTTTGTCAAATGTTTGTTGTAAAGACTGCGTTCCCGTTGTATAACAACACTATTCTGTTTTTCTCTTGTTCGCGATTTTTTTCTATTTAAATTTTATATTGCTACACACTTCTATTCTCGTGATATAATCTTATAGGTTAATTTGTAATACATAAATCACTGAAAAAAAACGAAATAGTCTTAAAAAGGCTTCTGTAGGGTGACCAGTGGTACTGATGGTTCTAAATTTGCTGTAATTATCATTTTTTTTCAATTTATTTACATGTTGTCTCCTTTTTTCTTCAGTTCGTATTCTGGTTAAAGATTGATGTTTGACTGTTGGCTAGCAGGCACCGCAGTGGTGCAGAGGTTAGAACTTAAAATAATTCTGATGAAAGAATGTGGTGATTCTTGAAACATGCAAATTCAACCCAGGTTCGATCTCCAGCTCAGCCAAGAATATTATCAATAAAAATTTTAATAAAATTTCATGTTGTAAAACAATTCCTACCTTCAGTTAATTTAATGAAAATTAAATTTAATGAACTCATGCCTAACTAAATAAATATATCAATATTAAAAATTTTAATTTGCAAAAATAAGTTGTCAAAAGTAACAACTATTACAAATAAAGCTTGAGGGGGATAGTTGTGTTTATTATTATTAAAAAATGCTTATGGCATTTTTCTAGATAACAAGTGTATTCTCACGCGAACGAGTGGTACACGGGCGAGTACGTAAACAAATTGGTTTCTATAATACACTCGTCTGCCTTACGTTTTGTTACGTTGATATTATTGTACTCTCAAATGACAGTATTGCCAGTATTTTGTTTATTTTTTCCATAATAATATTCAATCTTTTAATTTTTTAGGGGTAACCCTAGAACCAAAATAAAAACAGCTGTGTTCTATTTACAATAAAAAAAATAATTTATGTGAATTGAAATTGGTATGAATTTTTTAATTTTATAATAAATTGAATGAAAAATGTTTCCATCTATCGCAATAAACATTGAAAGTGAAAGTGTGGGCAACCGTTTATGCCGTAGAAATATACGAAATAATATATTAAATATTGTTTTGTGATGCACACAAGCACTTATTTCTACTTGTCTGTTTTGGACAGTAGTGACAATTGAAATTGCAATGTAGAAACCATAAAAAAAGATAGTCTTACGTTTTCACTCAAGAGAAATTGACGCTTGTGTTATAAAACCTGAAAACTTATTTTTGTACTCATTTTGGGCGAAAAATTTGAGTCACTTGTTATCTAGAAACATGCCATTAGTGTTAGTATTTTTCGGACGAAAAATGTTACGACTACGAAAGCTTTATATATCATAAGCTTATGATCACACAAATGTTTGCTGGGCTATGTAATTCAACGTTCACAATGTTTACATATTTAATGACATAAGCGGAACTTTAAGTTGCACGACTCTTTAGTAATATCAAGCAACAGCAAATACTTTTATAAAAATCATCGATTGTGAGATTTTCTAAATCAAGTTTTCTTTTAGTTAAATAAATATGTGTGCAAAAAAATTTTAATTTTTAAACAATTTGAACACAAATTCATACAGACCTGTAGATGTTCTGTTTATTATTTTCATTATAAAATCCATATCACAATGATGACAATAGTGAAATGTATCAGCACGACTTAGCACATTATTCAAAAAAAATTAAAGTAGACTTCAAATGTACTTTAAGAAAATTTTGTCTTAAAGCACACTTCAAACCTACTTTATTTTTTATGAATACGGCAGTAAGAGTTTAGCATAATTTAGGGTTTCCTCTTTAGGCGTCATTAGTCTTCACTTTCTGTTTCTGTTCTGTATCGTGTCGTTCTGTTGCTAAATTGTTGTAGTTAGTTTTTCCGTATAAACGTATCAGCTGTTTTAGGTACACAGACAACACATACCGCGAAAATAAATCAAAAAATACAAATCAACATTTTTGTATTGTACAACATGTCATTACTTTCGACTAAAGTAATGAGTTTTTCGTCATCCATCGTTTATTTTTTATATTTTTAAAACTTTTATGCAAAAACTAAATTAAATTCAAAGAAATTGAAAATTTTTGTAATAAACCAATAATTTTTTGTTGTGCGGATGTCAGCTGTTTCGTGCTGTCACTTACAATTACTTAGCAAATTTTTATTTCGGTTCGTCCGCAACGCCACGGAAAGTAACAAAACAACTAACGACTTCTACACATTTTCTATTTAACAGAATCAAGTCAGCTGATTCGGAACGGTACAGGAAGTAAAGACTAATTCTGCCTGCACCATTTTTCTCTAAAACAAAATACGTTCTGTTTCACACGCTTCAGTTTTAGCTTTTTTAGTGCCATAAAAGTCAATTGTTCCACACAGAATACACGGGAAAAATCTGTTACTGATACTGTGTGTACTCTTTTAAATAATATGTGATTTGTTTCATAAACAAAATTTAAAATTTTAGAAATTTCGCTATTATTGTCCCTGTGTGCATTGATCAATATTCTGGCACACACGTGCAAAAACTTCAACACGCAATAGTAAGTAATACACCTACACACAAACAAATGCACAATAAACATTAATGTAAATTTATTCATGCAAGCACATCAGTTGGTGTATACCATTCAATTAGAAGACCCACAATTAATTAAAATCAAATAATTTTACAAATACACAGAGAACAACCAGACACCGCTCAGCTAGACTAAAGTCGAAAGATACATTGTTTTCTGTTTATAGAGGTGGTGGTTCTGACAGCAGTAACAGTCGCAAGAAGTGATATTAAAGCCACGCACTTGTTCCGTGACTCTTGCTCCATTGGAATGGTGCGAACCACATTTAAAAGGACATCAAACATCGTCATCGTCATCAACTAAGAAGTCATAACAACAGGCTACCAATAACAACAGCAACAAATGACTAACTAAGTATAATATAACTAACTACAATATTATTACTTATAGTTGCTGCTGCTGCTGCTGCTGCTACTGCTACTGTTAAAGCCGTGATGTAAGAACAATTTACTTAAGTTGAAATACAAATGCAAAAGTTCTACTTGCACTTACTTACACATACATTTAAAGAAAAGATGTATAGCGGCTAAAACATTTACATTCCTTAATTATGTTGTATTTGTAACGGTAGCCACTTGGATTCATTCATTCATACAAGTTTTTACACCCTCCACCTCTACAAGTGGTAAGTGAAGTTTGACATTACATGTGTTGCAGACAGACAGTATTTAGACATATTTTAGGTTTTTATTAAATTCTGAATTTAATTCTTTCCGTATGCATGCTCACGTCTAAACAACGAAACTGAAATAAGAAATTTCTATAGACAACATTTGTAATTCTTCTAAGAAGTTTGATATGGAAAATCAGCAAAATCGGTTCAATAGAAAAAAAGTTTTAGCAAAGTTAACGGAAATAAAATATGTATAGGGAAATTGTTGGACACATGTGTAATAACAATAACTATTTGTGACAAATATTCTGGTTATCCTAGTTTAAGGACCAACGTGTGTTATTTGATTAAATACGTCAGAGACAAATGTTAGGAGAACATTTAGTTCCCTTAAGTTTCCCTTCTCTTTACAAATGCGTTTTATGAGGACTCATAATATAACGAGTTTTTCAACAATAACTTTTTTCAAACAGTTAAAATAACATGCTTGATGTTCTATAAGAGAGATGACAAAATCGATATTTTTTGATGGTAATTATAAAAAGCGACAGATGTGTTTAAGTTTAACGACGGCACCTTCTCATTAGGCCTGAACCGCACGGCATACTCAAACGCAATGTGAGCTCGGCTTACCACCATATTGCACGTCCCAGCAACAATATACCAATGTATGTATTGCATACATGTATGAACTTACTAGGAACAAACAATTAGCAATTTCTCGAATGTAAACATTATCTTGCTTAGAATCCTGGTCTATCTAATTACTGCCGTCCATAATGCCAAGGATAGAAATCAATGCGGGTTTTTGAATCACCCAGCGTGCTGCGACCCCATCCAAGACGGGTTCCCAACACATCTAACACGATTGCTACCTCACCAATATATATTTTCTAAACACATAACTAATTGCCAGCACTACTTTCAATACCTTAGTCATTTAGCACGACCCAGGAATCAATACCGAAAAAGCAGCTATCGCCTGGAACCAACAAACGAAATGTATGCTGTCAATGACGGCTGCCAGGCCCACAACGAAAAACCACAATCCCAATACATACCCTGAGCCCAGAGCTAATGTCACCACTACTTTCAATGGCTCTGTTAGTATAAGCAACAGCACCTAGGACAATTTGGTGGACCGAAATTTGCTGCTCCAACAAATATCAGTTTTTTTTTTAAACAACTGGCATTCTCCCCGCTTTGGGTAGCAACCACAGCCATCAAGTGTACCCCGAAGGTATCTGCAACCAATGAGCACTATGGGGACGAATCCCCGGGCTTAAAACTGATCCCGTAATTCTAGATAAAACTTTAGTCAGCTGCGATGTGAAACAATCAAAATCTTACTAGTTTCGAGCCCGTACAAGCTCTGCCCAGCGTCAAGGTGATGACATTACACTAGGACATATTTCTCCTGGGGAAATAAAACTGGACAATAACATGTACTAAATGTAAGTTTTTGAAGGCGTAAAGAGCGTAGTTTATATGTTCATGTTTTGGTCGTAGGACATTTAACAGTTGCCTTTGCTGAATATAGCATTCCAACTTATTTTTCTGTTTCTTTCCTCCCCGTATCTTAATAATTAAGTAGTGTCACTGTAGTATGGTTTAGTTTATATAGACAACCGTGTAAAAAATTGTTTCATAAATGAATGAAGGGACTGCCATGAAACCATCCCCAGAGACAATTAAAAACAGAATAAGTATTTTTGCTTTTTCATTCGGTTTCATTAAAATTGGAATTAAAATAAAATTACATTTACGAATAGGAAGAACTATTTAGGCCATAACTTAATATAGTTATTTTTTATATTTCAATGTATGTACGTAGCATTTTAAATTTACTTCGGTATCAAGATAATTGAAAAAAACACTTTTAAGTAAATCAAAGTGCTAAGATTAAATGTATAAGTTAGTTCCAATGCATTTTTCGTTGATTGCTTAGGCTAGATTCGAAAATCATTTTCCAAACTTTTAAGACTGCTAGAAATATTTTATGAAAGAACTACGATAAACTCTGTTTTGTCTGGCACAACACTGAACTCAGATTAAAACTCTTCACTTGATATCGAATTCTCCATTAGTTAGTCAGTGATTTAAATATTTTAACCATCTCAAATTTAAATACTTGTATGACTCGTATGAAAACTACAAACTATCTATTTTTAATTTATTTATAAACATTTGCAGTTTTTGTCCCCACTTTCTAGGATCTGAAATTGTTTTATCTCTATTCTATTACACTCGGTTTTTACTGCAAATATTTGTATACTTTCACATTCTCAAATATGTACTCGTTTGAATATACAATGTACCATGTAAGATACATTTGTACTTTTATTTTACTATGGCAACTGTAAAATAAGTGTAGTATACATATTGGAATTGCTATAGTTTTGCATACATTTCAACATAAACTTTGCATACAAAAAGGCATAAAAGGCTGGGCATGAATATGCAAATGTTGCAGCGAGCAGCAGACAGGAAAAAAAAAAGAAATTGTATGTAGACACACTTGAAATATTGATACAGGACCATATAACTAATAGGCCTTCTCTACTGTCGTAGATATTGACCATTGATTGACCATTTTTCTTATACGTTTTTAATGTTCTTTAAAGCTTTGATTTATTGAAAGTCATTTTGATAAATTCTTTATGGTTGAGTTTTATTGATTTCTTTTGAAAGTTTTCGCTTGATTCTAATTAGTATTTTTCCTTTTTATTTCTCAAATGCTTGGTTTTCACTATGTCATTTTTGTTGTCAAATTGTCCAAATTGTTGGCAATTGTATGAAAACGGGTTGTCATATGGCGTCATCTATGTTTGCAATCATGATTGCAATCTCATTAGACACCATAGACCTCCCGTTTTCATACAATTGCCAAATATTTGACAACAAAAATGACATAGTGAAAACTAAGCATAAGTAAGTCATTTTAAATTCCTAATCATGATAAGTTATTTGCCATTTATGGAAATTTATAATTGCCTTTAATTATAAAATTGAAACTTAAGTTATTTTACTGTTAAAAATAAAAACAATTTTTGTTTATAAATTTTAATCTGATTTGGGAAATGCTATAAAACATTTAAACAACATAATATAATACAATAAACTCTGCATATTTGAACAGTATTGGGCACATTGAGTATGATTTCAAAGAAACGATAACTTTGGTTTATACTTCAAAATTGTAAATATAGGTTAAACTAGCAACCGCACGCAGCATGACTGAACTTGATCCAAGCATAGGTACTGCTGTGATTCTTTGTGTCTATTGCACCATTCCTTATATGTGTCTTGCCCATTTTTATTTTCCAGCCATACTGTTTAATGAAGGTGTGGATCGTACCTAAATTACATCTTGGTAGACCGTTCAATACTACAGAAGTCGTTATTCTGAACCTTTTAGCATGTATTGCTAGACCAGTTATGGCCACTATAAGGTTCCATATATAGATTTTGGCAGATTTATTGAAAAAGCAGCTGCTTATTTTTTAATTATGGGAAGAAGAAAACAATTGCTAAACTATTTTTCTCTGTTAGCTAATGTTTTCAATTGCATTTAGAACACAGAAATTAACACAGAGTACCGAAATACTCACTCATCGCCCAATCATGTAGGTGTACGTACGTTTCAGATTTTGTTGCTTCTGTTCATACATGATTGAGAAACTAAAACATATTTTGCTTTTGTTCACTTATGTGTGTGATGATTTGAATTCTTTGTTGCTATACAAAAGTGAAAAACCTTTTTTTACTTATTTCAACATATATATATGACAAATTTCAATATTAATAATTTTTCATGAGTGAGAAGATTACAAATTAATCTTTACTATTTGGTGTACATATATACCTACATATGTTCAAAACTTGTGATATCAATGAATGTAGAATGGAGGTTCAACTTAATATTAAGATTATGTGATATACATACATATAAAGATAGAGTGGTAGGAAGTTTTATAATAATGCTGAAGAAAATATATTGTTTCAGCATCTTATCAATAAGGTAAATTAAAGTAATGCTTTTCATTTAGAAAAAGACGTAACCACGTCAATGCACAACAAATGTTTAGTTTTAATTTATTTGATGCTGTTTGATCTTGCAAAACTTTTGTTAGAGTAAACAACGTCAAACAAATTTGTGCTAAAACAAGTAATTACGCTTTTTTGAGTAACTATTTGCCAAATGTGACCGTAGCTTTAAATATGTGCTCTAATTTGTCATATACATTTTTTTATTGAAATTTTAACAAAAATGCCTAAATATCTTTTGAAATCATTCGAATTTATAGTGGTATCGCATCGGTATGCTAAGAAACATTTTCAGATTGAAATAATCCAAAAAGATACCTCAACCACCTTATCTATTGGTAAATATTCAGATGATATCTATTCGGTTATAAAACGGATTCAGATTTTGTATATGTTCAGGATTTGTATAGTTAACAGAAAGTTTTTTGTTGACTTTAGGCAAGACTATAATTTCCATGTTTCCATGCTTGAATAACATTGAAACGTAATGAGGCGATTTGCTTGTCAATATGAAAAGATACAAATTTAAGTTTCTGTGATTTACGGACCTTCTCTAAAGATTTTGAATACTTTTTTTTTTTTTGTATCAGTCCTGCAAGAATGATTATAAAAGACTATTCTCCAACCAGGCCAAGTGTTTACCAAAATACCACTCTCTTGCAAATGTTTGCAGTTGTTATTTGGTAGTTTGAGTTTTAATCGCTCAAATAAAAAAAGTAACTAACAAGATGAACTTTGAATTTTCCACCTCCAAAAAAACAACTTTTAACAAATGTTGTAAATTGATACACAGTCACAAACAAGAAAACAACCCACACTCAAATTCATACATTTATGTATGTGTATATAAATTGTTTGGCACTTTTTGTGAAATACGAACTATAAAATCATGGTGGTAGTAATCAAACAAACAGCACAAAAAATAGGTTACTATAACCCGCATTTGAGCCAGTATATTTTACATCCACACACTGTCGCACTCATAAACAAATTTCTTTCTAACGTGTTCAATTCCATTAAAATGCAAATGATTTAAGTTTGTTGTCATCAGTATAAAGCGAGTCTAAATGTGTCTGTCTACGTTTTAGAATTTCATTGCAAACAAATTTATGAAAAATATGGCAAAAAAACAGCAGTAGTCTGCTCGTAAGCTTAAGTAAGAGAGAGACTGAATGACTGAATGGCTGAAAGAATGACAGTTGGTGTTTGCATACAAATACTTACACACATGTAAACAAATACCTACATACGTTTGTTGTTTATGACTCGTTTCTTAGCTTTCCGTATCCTATTTGTGTTTTGATACATGTGTAGAAATACATGCAGACATATGTATGTACATGCATGCATCATCATACATTTCCAAGTATATTTGAGCGTATATGTTTATTTATTTATAATTATATTTATGCTTGACAGATAAATTTACCATATAAGTGTGTATTTTATTCGTTTTTTCTTTCGTTGTTGTTAGCAAATTTGTGAATTGTGTTACACTTTTTTGGGAAAATTTAAAAAAAATATTGACTGATTTTTCAAACAGTTACAATGTAAAATATATGTACATACAATATACATACATATAACAAACTCTTTTCATCTTCAAAGATTTTTATTCTTTTGTGGTTTCCTTGCGATATATATATATATTATTTTTTTTTCGCTAACTATTCCCTAACACATGAAAATAATGCGTTAATGATTTTTTAAGCTTATCAATACAGACATAACAACATCATAACCATCTAATATTATACATACATACAGAACACAAGTATTTAATATTCTTTATATTGATATTAATATATGTATATACACGCATTTGTACCTTTCGAAATTTCTGCAGTAAAACAACTACAACAATACTTAATTCTTAAAAGCAAAATGCTAAAGCTTAAAAATAAAGTGGTTGTTGAAATAAGCATCCAGTTTCCACATCAGTAGTTAAATATTTACATACCTATATTTACATTCATGCCCCTAGCTAGTATATTAACAAAAGTAAGATTGTGTTTGAGACTGTACGAAACTTTTTAGTATACGTAAAAATATAGACTATGGCCAAGTGTTAATACTTAAATATACACTGAAAGAAATTAGCTTACAGTGTTCGAAAAAATAATAAGATCGGCTTTTTATTGAAAAACTACTGATGATCTTACAGTGAATTTATACTAATAAGCTTTCTATGAATCTCCTTAATGGTCATATGTTACGAGGGTGGTTCTTAGCCTAGAACAGAAAGCCCGGTATAAATAGAAAAAAGTTAAGTGTTTTGGAAACTTCCATCTGTGCTATAAACACATGTTAAATTTCTTTTAGATCTGCCAACTCCTTCATATTGAAACAGATGTTCAAAAAAAAAAAAACATTCACGATATTTTTACAATGAAAAATTAGAAATTCGTGGTGTCATTAAATATTAAAATAAAAAACGTTTATCGGGACAAGAAATTCATAATTATATGGTGGATCATATGCCACAGTAAACAATTGAGTTGCTGAATTTAAACGTGGTCATACAAGCATAGAGCATGAACCACGTAGGGGCCGTCCAAAAACAGGAAGAACAACAGAAATTGAGGCCAAAGTGCATGATATGGTATTAAATGATCGACGAATATAAGGGCGTGTAATAGCTAATATCATGGGCTACTCAAACATTACATGATTTCAATCCAATGATTAAATTTCTTTTAGTGTATGCCTAATTTTCTACAACCTAACATAAACTTTTAAACACGTAAACATACTTATTGTCAAGCAATGTGTAAAAACAATCTGCCAATGAAGATAGAAACCACTTCCCCACAATCAGAAATGTGTATTACTAATAAACACATATTTTATTTGGTACAGAACGTGTGATGTTAGTGCTTGGAGCACTATTAATGTCTTTACCCAGTGACACTTAGGTACACATGCATAGTACACCAATCCATGTACAATATTGTACATGTATGTATATTGGCACAAGCCTAAATCATTGATTCATTCATTTGTTCACTCACCATTGTACAGTTCATTAGCTTTTAGTAGGGATCTTTAGGTGAAGCTAAAACAAGCCAACGATTTCATAAATGATGGAAAAATATTCAATTGTGAATTTTCCAAGATGTATGTATTTAAATTTACATATGAGGTTTGGGTGTTTAATGTGGGGAAAATAATGTAAGAACGTAATCATCAGAATTGGTGTGTTTTTAAAATTGTTTAAATTTGGTATTTTTATATTTAATATTAATATGTATTAAGATTAATCTTCTATCTGCTAAAAAAAAAAATTAACATTCCTTTTATATTAAGCAAAATGTTTCAATATTACTTTTGTCATATTTCTAAAGGTTTGCATATTCATTTCACTGTTAAATGTCACATACTTGTCAGAACAATGCCTCTAACAGAGCACACAGATTTCGCTTAAGTAGGCTACTAAAAAGTTTTGAAAAAAGCAAAAACCTTTTTATCTTAAGGGTAATTACTTCAAACATCTCTATTGGCATTTTAACGTTAAAAGTAACATAAATAAATTCTTATATTCTATTTAAGAGTTTTTGTCAATATCTCTAGATCTAATTGTTACCAAAGTGTTTGAGGTTTTCTTGACAGATTTTCTTCGTGTCAATATTTGTAGACTTGTAGAAAACAAAAAACTTTTTACTTTCAATACCAACGCTCAACCACACACATACTCCAAGTTACAATTGATAGACTCTCAGTCACATCTTTACACTTCCGTGCTAAAATAAACAAACAAACATCGTAGAAAATTATTGACAATTCGACTCACGATTGTATCGTATGTCAAGCATGAAATTGATGAATTCAAGTAATTAATTCACATCGTATATAATTTTACGCAGATAAAACCAACCAAGCGGAGTATGTACGAGTACAAGCAGCTTACTAGCCAAAGAACACGAATTATTGATGGAAAAACGATTAAAAGCAGAGTTCCTCAAACGGTGGCGTTGCATAGAAAGTTATAAATTGAAAAGTGCAGAACTAAACTAATGCAATTCAAGAAGTGTTTTAGGACATTTTAAGTCTTGATAATTTTTACAATTTTGATACACTGTAAGAGTCAATACACCTAATTCTTTTTTACGCGATATTAGATACGTTCCTCGAAAACTTGCGTAAAAAAACCGTGTAAAAAAGATAGAGACGTATCCATATTAAATGAGGGAATTGGTTTCACGTATGAATTATCAGGTAAAATAAGATAAATAATTCAAATTCATGTTGCTTTATACAAAACACATATGTACATATTTTATTTAAACAAAAAACAATGGAAAAAAGAGTTCATTTAGAAAAGTACATACATATGTACATGCAATTTCTTTTCGTCTTTAACACTTAAATTTGACTGAATTCTTACACTCTTACTTTCAACTAAATTTATTTGAAATAAACAAGGGAAATCCCCTGTTTCGATTGTGTTCTTTTTCGTACCAGACGATTTTTAGTGCTGCCAACTATGTGACTGAATTCTTACACTCTTACTTTCAACTAAATTTATTTGAAATAAACAAGGGAAATCCCCTGTTTCGATTGTGTTGTTTTTCGTACCAGACGATTTTTAGTGCTGCCAACTATGTGTTTAATTTTAAATTCTCCAAAACCAGTGCAAACAACGTTTTCTTGTAAAAATACATGCATTTTTAGATCGCGTTAAATCAAATCTAGTCGCATAAAAACAGAATAAAATATTTATTTGGAAACGCATTAAATCAAATTCGCGTAAAAAAAACTCGCGTAAAAAATATCGTGTAAAACGCCTACTTACGTGAATAATTACACACTAATATACATTACAAACATTAAAACATAATCAGAACAACATGTGTAAACTAAAACCCGTCCTTATTTAAGACCACTACTGACTATCCTATTTAGTCGTACGGTATGTCAAAAAAAAAATCGTGTACGTTCATAAAGTATGATAGTGTGGCCTAAAAATTTAACTAAATGAGAGATTTTTTTGACAAGTCTGTCCGACTTGCAAAAGTTTTAAAAAATGTTCATAAAATGATAGTTTCTATGCGATCAGAGTTGTATTTTCTAAGACAGCTGATAAGAAAACAACAATAGCAATGTAATTTAAATGGCAGTAAACTGCGTTTGTTTACATTAGCACAAACATATGTTTTTGCATCTTTTTTGTGCAATAGTGTGGCAAATATGACATTGCGATTTTTTTTTTAATTGTAATAGAAATCGGTCAGATTTTCCAGTGAATAAATCGAACGATTGTGTAGGACAGTGTTTCACGACCTTTACATTGAACAATTTCAAAATAACTGAAAATAGTTGTGAAAGATACGGTCAGATTTGGCAAATATTTAATCAAAAATGCGCAACCACTTGTTTAAGCACACATTTGTTTGGAGTTTTTTACTCTTACAAGAGTTTTGCAAGATCAAAGACCATCAAATAAATTAAAACCAAATATTTGTTGTGCTTTGGCCTAAATAAGAAAAGACTTTTTCAAATATATGTATGCTATTTAGTGGTTACGTCTTTTTCGGCAAATATTTGCCAAATGTGACACTACCTTTAGTATCTTAAACTAGTTTATGTCACAATTATAGTCAATGTGAACCCGTACTAGTAATTTCACAACTGACAAATAACAAACCTAACAAAATAATTTTTCAAGGGCGGTACTAATGCACACATCAATATTGATTGTAGGTAAACACCAGTAGAGTTGTTAGTAGCTGTGACTTTTAGAAGAGAAAGACAGAGAGTGAAAAAATATGACTGTGTTGATTATACACCTACATACATGTTTACAAACATTTATATGTGAATACAACTCTCATACATGGTAACTGAAATAAAATTGACTGTAAAAAAGATTTTAATATTGAACATTTATTTATACCATTTACAAAAATGCTTAAAACGTACTATGTATTAATAAATAATTCAAAGTAGACCGACGGTTGCTTTTTTTATTTAGGTTTTACAAAAGAAAATGGTGAAAAAATTAATTGATATTAAATGGTGAAGAATTTGTATGGCATAAAATGTTCATTCATTATATACAATATTACCCTTCAAATTAAACGCATACTTGGGCATATTTAAAAACATATTTTTGCAAAATCTTAAAAAGCTTTTCACATTTTGACAGTAATAAGTAATACAGTACTCAGTTATGTGCAGAATATATTTCATATTTTACGAATTACGAATTAACAGTTTTGTAATTAATCAGTTGCAGTTAATTTTTTGAATAAAATTAATTTTAGGTTTTAATTCATTCAAAAACATTTTTAAATTATTTTATTATTATCATACCTATAGTTTAAGAAAATCTGATATAAAATAAAATAATTTATAGCACAACATGTTCTTCAAACCACTGATTGCTACATTCGAATGAATACTTTCGCTTTCTAAGCAAAATAAATCTGTTTTATTAACACCAATTGACTATAAGAGCTGACTTAAAGCTCCCAAAGTCCTATGAAAATTTGTACGTCTTCATTCTAAATACTAAATAGAAGAATAAATTATTAATTTGAATTCACTAGTATTTTTTCGTTCATATTTAAATTATGATCGAAATCACATGATTGTCATTCTTTGGTTGGTAATATGATTGGTTTTGAACGTTGTGAAATTTCTATGAACAAATATTGTTGCATTATAATCATGGCAAATATTCCATAATGAGTTAATTTCATCTAATAGGCTTAAAAATGATATTGTCGTTTTGTAATTATTATAATATTATCGTTAAAGCATAATATGATTACACATTATTATATTATGATTGAAACTAAAAAAAGTCAAAACTTTCATTTTCATAAATCTGAATATGAGGATAGAGTGTTTCTGAAATTGTTTACATTTGGTATTTTTATGTTCTATATTTTTTTCACTCACTAACATTCATTTTACAGTAAGAACAAGTTAGAGTGCAATATTTTTATTATCCTCCACCTAAACGTAATAAAAAATACAGAAACTACACTGGACTAGAATATCCTTATTCTGTGATTTCTATTTAGTCTTAGTGCAAAATTCTATTATTATTTTATATATTGTTTGAAAGACAATTTATTTTAAATGTTTTGCAATTTTATCTATCTGTAATTTACAGAGTTTGTCTGATTTTCATAATAATCTGGAGTGTAATTTAACAATTTATAAAATTAAAAGAACCGTTTTCCATATTCGCAACAAGTTAGCAAGTATAACAGAGTATTAAAAAAGTTGAGGCTTTTTTGTTTGAATTTGATCTCAATAATATTATTTACAAGAGATTTATGGGTGGCATAGTAGAAGTGGACCAGTTATGGACTGATAGCTTCTAAATCCAGTATCCACTAATGTAGTTTCTACGTATTTGAAGCTTATTTTGGTTGAATTTCATCTCAATAACATTATTTACAAGAGTTATATGATTGTCTAGTATGCTCGGAAGTAGACTTAATTCGGGAGCTATTGTCAATTATTGATATCCAGTAGCATAATTGCCGTCTAACCGATATTAGTATGATTTCTGGATTAAAATTATTGATCTATATAAACGTTGGTTCGATACCGATAATTATTAGACATTTTTGTCGGTTTATTTGTTTTCGGAAATGGTTCAGCTATGACAAATTATGGGCCGATCTGCTTAAATTTTGAAACAGTGATTTGGATATATGGACCGATATTCTGAAAATCCAGCAGTTTGATTTTGACATGCATGTAAATGATCCATGCAAAATTTTGGATTGGCACCGTTATTTATAAGAGATTTATAAAGTGATACGGTTAAAAATGGAACAAAATTCACAAAATTTTGTGGGATGATTTTTGTGTATATGTAAATGAGCTGTGCAAAGTTTTAAGTCGGTACCGATATTTGTCAATATATATAAAGATAATTGGTTTTTTCGGATGTGGTCCTTGTATGGGAACTATGGCCAATTATGGGCCGACCACCATAATATTTAGTACAACAATTTATGTACCTATAAGGATTATTTATGTCAAATTTTAGCCGTTTAATTTTATTTATCAGTTTTATACATATTTAAGTGAACTTTCGTAGTGAACTTTATATGGGCAAACATGAACCGAACTAAAAAAATTTAATTTGCGATTTCTTTTTGCATTAAAGTTATTGCTGTTGAATTTTGTATTGATATTCCAATTTTATACGTATTTATGTATAATTGAGCAATATATCGGGAAGTTTTTTGTATAAGGGCTATTAGAAATCACCTATTTTACTATTTTCTTCATACTTTCTTCTTTTATCACAAAAACAACGTATGCAAAATTCCATGGTATTATTTGCAATATATTTAAAAATATTGCAATAAAATAAATAAAACATATAAAATCTTTATGGAGGTTGCCTCACATTTCGGTTCATAACTCTCGTTCTACTATGTATACCGATTTGGCTGATTTTCAATACCAAAGTTATCTGCGAATTAAGAAATATTTTTCTGGAAATTTTGTTTAGTTAAGTTATGTAGTTTGGACGTGAGAGTGTTTTGCACAGACGGACAGACAGACGGACATGACTCAATCAACTTGGAATTTTACAAGGATCAAGAAAATATATACTTTGTATCACTAATAATTTACATTTAAATTGTTCTACTTGTCAGAATAATGTAGGATATTAAATAAAAACGTTTTAAAGAAAGGTATGATATAGAATTAGTTTTACAATTGGTAATACTGTTGCCAATGATTTGATCTTGCTTTGGTTTTTAAGTGTCAAAAAACAAATATTAAATTATTTTAAAATATTGTGTATATTTTTCAAAAACAATTTACAAAATTTTTAATGAATAATTTAATGAAGCCTATTGGCTGAGTTCATTTTTGCCCCTGACAAAATATAAAATTAAATCAATTCAAGCTGAGAGTTGTTCGTCAAACTTCATATGAAAAAACTTCGTTCGAACAAATATTTTGTTCAGAACGAATGGGTGAGTCCACCTTTAATTAAAAATTAAAAACCTTTATATGTTCTATAGTTTTGTTTAACTGTTTAATTTTGTTATTATTTTAATTATTGGATGTCTGACATTGTTTTCTTTATATGATCATATTATATTATTTTATGGTGCTACGCATAACTAGTAATCCAATGATTATATGACCACCACAACTTTGAGTATTAGCATTAGTAAGTCGTCCTTCTCTGTATAGAATGATATTAACGTAGAAGACATGGTTTCAAAAAGACGGTGTCACAATCTATTCAGCCCATAAAATAATTAATTTTCTTTTGTTTTGATGATCGATATTTTTCTTCTAGATCATGTGAATTAGCAACTTTGGATTTATATATGAAGTGTTATTTCATCATAACACTGTGGAACAGAATCGGTATTTTTGGAAACAATTCTGCCATTTGTAAGCTGCCGATCCAATTGGAATAAAATAGCACAACTCTGACGTGTACATTTATTAAACTCGTGAATTTTTTTTTCATATTTAATCCGATTTCAAAGATTTTTTACATTTTCTGCATAGTCTCAGTATCATTATTTTTATTTTCTAAAGCTTAGAAAAACAATTGAAATTTTTCCGGTTTATTCATTCCTCTCGGCAGTTTTTTCGAGTGATTTTTTTCCAAAATTTTTTGTTATTGAAATTTCAAAGCTTCAATGCAATATGATATTTTATTATAGTAATAATGACCATAATATGTTTCGACTACAATCATAAATCTAATCATTATATGGTGCTCTTAGATTATGATTACTACAACCATGTTATTCTCGGCGTGGTAAACGTGCATATTTTTTTATACAATGGCAACAGTTGTTCATTTCTGTTTTGGAGAAAATTAATTTTTAAGGTTGATTTTAAGCTAGTATAACTTAATTAAATAATCTTAAATCCTAATTAATTCTTAGTGTGCTCAAAATCATTTAAATTCTGTTTGTATTTATTTTACAAAAAAGTATTTCGAATTTTATTTTAATTTCTCTCTTATGAATAAAATGTATATTTACATAAACCCTAAAATGTCGTCTAATACAATTGAATATAGAATTTCATTCATCACCCCAACTGGAAAAGTGAAGTTTTTTTATTTTACAAACAAACATAAAGCCTTATATATAAAGTTGTAACTGTATACCTAAATAACTATTGCAAATATAGGTATAGTCTTGTATGTATATATTTCTTGTTGCCTCAAAAATCCCATTTAGCCAACGGAAATCCTTTTCCTACCACACCAACACTGGCAGTAACATCACCACAAACTATTTCATTTACTGAATATATATGTACATATGTATGTAAGAGAGCACAATGGCAAAGGAACTAACTACATTTTTAACATTTTCCATATAGAATATTTTAAGTTCAACTTTATCTAATTTTCATAGTTTTTTAAATTTAAAAAGTTAGAATTTTATTTTGCTAATAAATGTTAAATATTTTATGTACACATCAAAGAGTAACGCTAAAAGTATGATACGGTGGCTTTTTATTGATTACTTTACTAGCCAAGCGTCGTATACCGTTCCGATACCTATTTATCATTATAGGAAACGTGAGAGAAAAATTAACCTTAAACTTAATAATTGTATGGCTTACGTTGTGTAGATACATATTGGTAACAGTTTTTTTTTTATTATGGTTTTATATTAATGGTCCGTTTCACTTTGTTTTTAAATTTAAATTCCAAAGTGTAGTTGTTTCCTTTTACCTTTATGGGGAGTAAAAATTACAGTTCAATGAGGAAATAACAGTATAAATTGTGCTGAAAATTTAAATTTATTTTTCCCTTCTAATATTTTAATTCATGTACGTGTTCAAATTATATTTCTTTTACAAGTATTAAGTTTGTTTTAGGTAATTTTTTATTTTCCTTTATTTAGTTGTTGTGCAAAAGGAATTTTATTTAGATTATTTTCGAGGTTATTTTCAGTAGACAGTTCACTGGTTTCGTGTCGTCAATGAAGGTGATGATGGTTGTAAATAAATGTGCGTGCGTAAATTAATTATACTGTTTTTATAATTATCTTCAAGTTGCCAGTCTTAAAATTAATATAATAATCTTTATCGGCAAATATTTGCCAAATGTGACCGTACCTTTACTCTCCACACTTTCCAAAAACATTTCGAAACTATTAAATTTAGTAATTAAGGCTCAATTTATTTAATATCGGTCTTATAAATTTATTTTTTCGAATTTTACCAGGTATTTTCAATAAATGCAGGAAAAACACTTTCACTAGAAGAGGCAAAACTAATTTTATTTCCTGTTTTTTTTTCTTTTCGAAATAAGATTTCCATTTTAATTTGTGTTAAATTTCTGGAATAAATTTTTTTTATTGTTTATTGAACATCTCAGGTTTTTATACTTCAAAAAATCCATTCTTTTTATATTAATTCCATCGACACATAAAATAAATTATTTTTATACATTTTATTATATATATATACATAGTAATGTCACAAAGGCTCTGACTAAACATTAATTTATTTATAGAATTGTTTTACTTCCTGCTAAATAAATAACAATTTCTATAAGTTTTTGATCATTTGATTGGCCATGCATAATTGTTCAATGTCATTGTCTCTCCATTTTTAGTTCAGCCTTACAGTATGCCACAGTTTTGTTTGATTCGCACATTCTTACTCGCATTAATTTGTTTTAAAATAGAACAACAAGGCTTAAGGAAAAATAAAAAAATATTTTTTATTATTTTTCTTGTTCATATGTTCTCAAAAATAAATTGTTTCTCTTTGTGGACATGAATATTAATGACGTTTACGCCTAAATATTAAGAGATAGTGGTATTGAACAACAAATATTCACGAATACAAAAATTTAAGAGCAAGTATAAGTACACAACAACAAAAACTATTTAATAATAGGTAAAAAGTTTTCTTTATACATGTTGAAGTTTAATTTAAACTTTAAATATTTTAAAACTGATATTATGCTATAAAAAATTAACCCTTAAGGTGGATTCACCCATTTGTTTCGAACAAAAATGTTGTCCAGAGAAAAACAGTGCGTATTTAAGTGCCATTTATTTTTTAAAGTGCAATTAAGTACAAAATTGTGTTTTTCACTGAGAAATTAAATGCAACTTAAATGGCCAACGATGTTCATTTAAGTGAAACTTAAATTGTAAACATTGAACATATGGTTTTGACATTTGTTTTTGGTGTTTTTCTTTTCAATCACGCTGCTCTATTTCTTAACAGCGTCCAACAAGAAGTCAATCTCTATTAAGGTAACGTTGGGACTTCTTTTATCCATATTTATGCCATCAAATTTAATATATAAAATACACAAAACAATACAAAAAGTAAACATTCAAAAAATCACCTGTTTTCTGAAATATGTCGATAATTTTGTTGACATTTCAAAGTGCTACCATATTTTTACCACAAAATCATAACAGCAATTAAGTATGACTGAAAAAATTAATCTGTATTTAAATGCAACTTAAGATTTTATGAAAATTTACTAAAACTACACTTAAAAATACGCACTGCTTTATTTGGCATTAGTTGTACAAGTGGTAATACTACGGCCATTGATTTTTTTTGCTTTGGTTTTTAAAAGTCAAAAAACAAATATTGAATTACATATTTTAAAACATTGTGTATTCAAAATCAATGAAAACAGGAAGTTGCTTTTGCTAATGGCCGTGGAAATACATAAGGCATTATTATTTGTATGAAAAATGTAAACTATTGGTAACACAGTTCTTTTTTGTCCAGACAAAATATAAAATGAAAGTTTAATTAATTATTAAACCCAATTAAGCTGAGACTTGTTCGTAAAAAATATTTTATATCTCTCAAAAAGAGAGACGTCAAACTTCATATGAAAAAATCTTTGTCGGAACAAATATTTTGTTCAAAACGAATATGTGAATTAACCCTGAGAAGGGATTTTTTTCAAACATTAATTTGGTGGTACTTTCTCTGGTGTGAAGAGTAAAATTTTTAATTTTTTTTTTTTTACCTAAAGCGAAACGTGAAAGTTCGAGGTTTCCTAATTTAAAAGAAAACCGAGAAAATTAAAATTTAATCGGAAATGTTCATTATTATTTGAAAGAACATTCTTGAATATTTATTTTTTTGAAGATTATGTCTATCAAATGTTGGCCGTTGCTACGTCGCAGATGGTCTATCCGTTGAGTCCAATTTTCGATGACTCGTTCGAGCATTTCGGCTGGTAACAGGCCAATGACACGCGTGATGTTTTCCTCCAAGGCCTGAATCGAAGAGGATTTGTCCGCATAAACTGTAGACTTTACATATCTCCACAGGAAAAAGTCTAATGGTGTAATATCACACGACCTTGATCACAATCAAAACGTGAAATTATATGCTCACCGAAGTGTTCTCTCAATAAATCCATTGATCAATGCGATGTGTAGAAAGTGGCACCGTCTTGCTGAAACCAAATGTCGCCGAGATAACGAGCTTCAATTTCAGGCATCATACAGTCGGTTATTATGGCACGATAACGGGCACCATTAACGAACCGACTCTCCACGGTCTTCGTGTGCACTCTCAGCTGCGACCGCTATAATTTCTTCATAGCGTGCTGGACGTGGTCTATTCGGTCGAATATTATCCAATAACGAATGCTGGGTCTCAAAATGGGTGATGGTGTTGCAACTAGTACGCTCCGATTATGTTGACCATAAGTTGAGCGAAGTGCATGAAACATATTCTTCACAGAACGTGAATTTTCGTAATAAAGTTGAACGATTTGTAAACGTTGGACAGGCGTAAGTCTTTCCATTATGAAATGCCAAGCAATACTTAACAAAAATAACATGACAGCATGACACGACTCACACGTGATCTGTCAAAAGAGGCTATTGAAAAAAGTATCTCTACTTGAATCACCCCTTATTAGAGATAAAAACTTGTTGCAATAATTTCAATCAGACATTGGACGTTGACCATTTTCATATTCCAATAATTGTTTAAGCTAAGGTCTTTTTTAAATAATTTATTTATTTATTTCTTTCTTTATTTATTAATTTAATTATTTATTTATTTATTTCTTATAGTTTCTTTAACCTTTTTTAATGAATATTTTAGTAATTGTTCAAGCTTAAGGTTTCTTTTGTAGATTCTTCAGGAAAAATTTTTTATTTTATAAATTTCAAATTATTTGACATACATATGAAAAATTTTTAACATAACAAAATATTTAAATAATTTATAAAAGTAGAAAATATTATTAATTATACAGTATTTGTAGGTTAGAAGTATTATTTTATGTACTAAATGTCAGCATCTGTTTTGTAGTTAATTATTTTAGTTGTAGGTACATTAATTATTTGTAAGTGTTTAATACCGATACATTTTCAAAGCTTGGATAGTGATTTAATTTACTGCAATGAGAAGATCACATAATTTTTTGCAAACTAATATTATCTCTTTGGTCTGATTTATGTCCATCAATTCTTGTTTTTAGTTTATTTTTCGTTCTAACTATAATTTATTTATATTTTCCTTATCATTTCCGTCACAAGGTATTTTATTATTTTATCTTTTGTTTTACTAAATTATTTACATATGTATTAGATATTATAAGTATTAGGTATATAAGTCCTATTTATCAGTAACGAATAATTTTGATTTCTCCAATCGTTCTGATATTTCTGGGACATAAGTTATTGATTTGTAAAGTATCGTGTATAGTATTGTGTTTATATCTATTTCTGTTCTTATATTGTCCTATTCATTTATAAATTAGCTGAATTGGAATTTTCTAATGAAATAGAATAATCAAAGCAGGCAAAGGGTTAAATACAAAACATGAATATAAATTCCAAAATATTATTTAATATAATATTAATCTCTGTATTCTTAAAAGAACATTAAGCACCAAAATTGCTTAGCAAAAAAGTTGTTAAAATTTGCAAATGTTTACAATATTGCAACATATGTAACCTCGTATGCATGTACATACATACAAACGTATCCATGTGTTGCATGCCATACGAGGTAGGCAAATAAATCCATACACAAACAAACACACACACTCACACTTGTCTACCTACCTACTCACACAGATTTTATTGCAAAACTATTGTTGCTGTATTTACTGCTGTCGGGTCGCAGTATAAAATTAGAGAACGTGATACACAACTTTAGAGAAGAGTAAAGATGTCTTGAGGGTATGATAAAAAAAAAAATTCATAAATACATTTATAAAATTATACTTACCTACAACATTTTATGTACAAATTTTAAGAAAAAGTAGAAAAAAAAACAATAACTTAATGTAATAAAACAAATTTTAAGGTGAAAAAAGTTTGCAAGAAACCTTACAAGCGTCATAATAATAATATTTTTAAGGTAGAAATGTGAAAAACACGAAAAACTTTTTTATTAAGTGTTAAAATACATTAAAACCCAGTAACAAACCAAACAAAAAACCACCGAAAATGTTTTCTAGATACAATATTACAACCACAAAGAAACTTATTATATGTGTTTTTAATGTGGATCATATTTTACTGGTTGTGAGCAAAAATAACAGCAAAAACTACATATCACTACAATGAAAATTCATACAAGTTTGTAATAATATGCCAGAGTAAAGAAAGAACAAAAAAAAATTGCCAACAAAAATTTGGTTTAAATTTTAAAAACTGTTTATGAGGTATAAAATGTTGTATGATTAACACACACACACAACAGGTTACAACTTGTTGCTTGCAACTAACAAAAGTAATAACAACGCACTTCTTTAACTAACCAACAACCTCTCCTAACCGTTACTCTGACCTTTAAATTCGCCTTAAACAAATGTAGAGAAATTCAGGTTTTTTTCAGCGCCTGCGCTTTTTCCAAGTAATGTTAATATGTATTCCAATAACGCCAATATTAAATAGCAAGAGACAACATTTTGTTTATCCATTAAATATGTAGGTACATAAGTATGTATGTTAGACGAATGTTTTTGCTTTGAAATTATTTTCAGTACCTGTTATTTAGTTTGGTTTTAATCCTCTTTGTATGCATTTGTTTACCAGAGGATGTCATTAAAAACTCTTAAACATATACATACATACGACTATATCTCTATCCCTATACTATGTTTAAACAGCAGTTCTTGTTTGTGTGTATTTAATACCTCTTAATTAGTTTATGATCATCATGATTAACAGCTCTTCTCTCTTCTCTATCTCTTTCACTCTCTCTTTCTAGTGCTATTATTTAAGGGAATTACGCTTAATGACGTCTGTTCACAGCAACTGCAATTGCAGTTTCATTTCGTTTTTATGATTCTGTTTTTCTATTTATGATCTCCATAATTTTTAGCGGATTTTTATGTGTCTTCTTTTATTGCTTAAACCAAACAAATATTTGTTCACTTCTGACATTCTAACTTGTAAATGTCATAATAAAATCAGTTGCTTTTGAACGTTCTTGCAGTTGAGTTGCGTGCGTTCTTTAAACATATATAAAGTGCAAAATAAAAGCATAATAAAATTAATGAATTTGAAAATAAAACGAAAACTATAAAAATAATAACAACAACAACAAATAGTAAACAAAATAAGTGCAAAAAGTGAAAGAAAGAAATAATATTGAAATAATGCATTTACACATCACCACCATCATGTTTATCATATTCGAACATATAAATAAAATATTCACACACGGTATACCCATCAGTCCTTGTCCGAAAATGTTTCAATATCGTTTTGATGGCTCGGAATGGTTTGGCATACTGTCGGTGCGTAATCCAGATTTCGGTCAGGCCCTACATTTGCGTCTAACACTCTCAATGAGGGGAAAACCGACAACGGTAAGCGATCGATTCATAGATTTAATTATTTGTAATTTGAAATAGTGCAATAGTGGAAACGATTTAAATGATATTAAATGGTTAATGGTAATATGTTGCTTGAATATCATAAATATGAAGCAATTGACAAAAGCTAAATAATACTTATGGCCGAATTCTCAGTCATTAGTTAACCATTGGTAAATTAAAATACTAACTATTGTTTAACTATTACTTGTTATTCTTATGGCAAACTAGGCATTGCGAATAAAGAATCATTAGTTAAGCCTTTGTTATTAGCTAACTAAAGACTGTGAATTCGGCCATTAAAGTTTGACAAATTGATAGTCTTAAATCAAGAATATTTTCAACAAAATCATTATTTAAAGTAGCATTTTTATACCCTACACCACTGAAGTGGGTAATGTAAAATGTAAAAATGTTCCAGGCTATCAAGAATATTTCCATCAAAATCTGTATGTCAATAGTGTCTGTACTACATTCTGGTTGAAATCAATTTTTAATTTAAACCACCAAGAAGTTAATATCGTTGTATGTA
The DNA here is from genome assembly GCA_950370525.1 of Bellardia bayeri. Lineage (NCBI taxonomy): Eukaryota > Metazoa > Arthropoda > Insecta > Diptera > Calliphoridae > Bellardia > Bellardia bayeri. The sequence continues at coordinate 60,357,802 of OX493266.1, read as the reverse complement.
ATGAGCTGCTTAAAATAAAGATGAAACATAATTTACTTAATTATATTATATGAGAATCGATTTGTAAATAGCCTTAAGGTACGGTCACATTTGGCAAATATTTACTCAAAAACGCGTAAAAACACTTTTTAGCACAAATTTGTTTGACGCTGTTTACTCTTACAATAATTTTGCAAGATCAAACAATATAAAATAAATTAAAACTAAATATTTGTTGTGCTTTGGCATAAATACGAAAAGTTTTTTTTTAAATAAATAAACGGGTTCAAATATATGTTATTTAGTGGTTACGTCTTTTTCGTAAAATATTTTCCAAATGTGACCGTACCTTTAGCCTCGTATGAGTCATCTACAAAAAATTACTTTAATATTCATAAATCTCTTTATAAGAGTGGATATAAAGCCGCTAGAGCTAGGATCAATAAGACTCGACTTTATGTTAAAAATGTCCTCTATCAATCTAGCCGCAACACAATCTCCTCCAGATATTCAAACTGAAGCTCATATGTCTTTTACAAATGTTGAAAAAGTAATTTTGACACTTAGCCGACTGTAATATTCTCAGCTCACTTAAATCATAACTCATTTAAACGAACTTGAGCCTAAATAATAAAATTATTTTTATATTAAACAAGGACATCACAACACATAATATTTGATTTAAATTTTCTAAAAAAAATAAAAAATACTTTTTGTAAAATATTCACCAAAATTGTCTTTAATGTCATGTACTCATACTCATAAATCATTCCTTAGCACTTTACACTATTTTGAATTATTTGTAATTATACTTACGATAACATTTTTTTTTTGAATTTTCTTAAATTAATTTTATCCTTTGTTATATTCTGTATCTTTGGAACAACAACAACAACAGAATTATTTGGGCGAAATTGAATTGCTAACACGTGGACAATTCTTAAGCGAAACACCGGTTTTATATAAAATTAAATTTCCGAAAAATCACTTCCCACCTAAACTGTTACAAATCACAACGAATAATCAAGTTGTTTGTCTTGGAGCAGCAGGTAAAGTATTAAAAAGAACAGCCACAAAAACTTAAAAGCAAACCCCACAAGAAGAAAAGAAACGTACTGGACAAAAAAGTTAAATCAAAATAAAAATCCTTTCTTCTTTTGAGAATTTGCTAACAGTTTTTAAGTAAAATATAAAATATGTAAAATACCTACATATATATTTATAAAATCAAACATTAAATACAATGCTATTTTTCCCCCCTTTTTTCATCCTTTTTGTCATCGTATGTTGCTGTTGTGAACATTTTACTTGACACTGTGTACTTGGTACCCATTATCGCAAAAAAAACAAAAACACAATGTATATTGGTGATGGTGATGTGTTGATATGATGCATCCGTCAAAAACAACAACAACAAAATATATAACATTGAAAACCTGAACTATCAACAACAAAACTATTCATTCATTTATTCAACCAACCAATCATGCATCCATCCATCAATATATCAATATTCATGCAACATGTTATTGTATGTGTTACTGCTTGTGTGTATGTGTGTGAAATTATCTATAAAAACAGATCACAGTATCTTTGTGACACAAATACAATTGGAACACACTAGAAAGTTTACATATTTACCCGATGAATTACCACCACCCATACAAACATCGTCAGCTACAGCGACAATGGGCCTGGGAGGAGGTCACTCAACATTCATATCAGCATTGCCCATAACAACAGGCATGAAGGAATCATCAATGCTGCCAACAAATATTGCATTTGGTACTAAACATTTGCCTTTATTCAATATGGAAAAGTAAGTTGAAAATTCTTACTCAAACACCGCACAATACTCAGTGCCATTTACATAAAAACACACATACATACATATATGTAGCTTTAAAAAAAACATACTAATAGACTATAGACAAACGGAGTAACGGACAGTCTGGCAAACGGTCGGAAATTTTCAATGGATGCTAACAAAGAATTTAAAAAATTATTTCCTCTACTTTTCTTATAATTTTCCTTTTGCTTTTTGTTTTTTTTTTTTGTACAGAAATCCCGTGCGTCTTTCAAAGGATATTTGTGGCACTATCGATGACCGTATACGTTTTCAAATTTTACATGCATTAAAACAAACTTCGGCTTCTATGGTATCTTCTTCCTCCGGCACAGCATTAAAAAAACCAGCAAATACTGTAGATTCCTTATTGTTGCCAACAGTATTGCAACGTTCAAATGAGGAATTCTCGACGGGTGGTAATTCTGCCCCTGCAGAACACGAAAATGTTGATAAAAGTTTACCCCCTTTAGTTACCATCGACACTGATTATAATTCTGATTTTATATTGGATGATTCTGGTTCAGTGACCAGCAATGAATTGCCCTCGATTAGTCGTGGAGCCTGGCCCTGGCTGGCAGCCGTTTATGTCAATAATTTAACTTCACTGGCTTATCAATGCGGTGGCACGTTGGTCTCAACGCGCATTGTCATCAGTGCTGCCCATTGTTTTCAGCTGTTCAAAATGCGTTACACGGCCAATGAAGTTCTGGTGTTTTTAGGACGTCACAACTTGAAAAACTGGAATGAAGAGGGTTCGATTGCCGCACCGGTTGATGATATATTTATACATCCCGACTACAATCAACATTTGAATTCGTATGATGGCGATATTGCTGTAGTGATGCTAAAAAATGAAGTTCGGTAAGTTAGATTTGAATAATTTTAAGCTTTTTTAATTATTATTATTATTATTGTTCTGTGCAATTATAAACCATAAATTTTATGTTTTTATTTATTTACAGCTTTAATACTTTCATACGCCCCGCTTGCATATGGTCTGGTTCTACCAAAAAAGAATACATCGAAGGTGAACACGGCATTGTTGTCGGTTGGAGTCTGGGCGGTGTTAACGCCACGAAACATACGCTGCCGAAAATTATCAGCACACCGATTGTCTCGAATGATGATTGTTTCCAAGCAAATCCCAAATTCCGAAGTCTCTCATCGAATCGTACCTTTTGCGCAGGCGTTATGTTGCAGCAAACACAAGCCTCACCGACGACATTAAAAAGTGATTATGATGATAAACCCTTGAGCTTTCAGCATCAACTACAACAAGGACCCTGTGCAGGAGATTCTGGAGCGGGTCTAATGATTTTTAAAAATAATCGCTGGATGTTAAGGGGAACAGTATCGGGTTCTCTACCAATGCAATCAACAACGGATTCGCCAACAGCATCCAAAACTTCAAGTTGTATCATAAATCAATATGTGATTTATACCGATGTGGCAAAATTTCTAGATTGGATTTTCGCTTTTATTATATAACCTAATGAAAGGACTGAAATGTATGCAAATGGACTTTGTGAATAAAGAAAGGCAAGAAAAAAAGGATGCATGTTTAGTAGTTTTTTTTTTTTAATTAAATAGTTTTCTGTGCTAAACAGTTGGCGCTTTAGTTAATCATAAGTCATGTAAATATTTTAATTACATTTATATTTTAAAATTAAATATTTAAGTATTGTTTTAACTGTGATAGTTTTACAAATGCATAATTAGAAGATATGTACATATACGAGTTTGTATGTATGTATGTTCATATTTTAACATTTTAATTAATAAATGAAGAATGAAGCTTTTGGAAATCAAACTATAATGGCGTTTTTATATCCAACTAGATTTTAAGTACATACTTTTCTATGTATATTTATATACATACATATAGTACGTACTTGATAATTTAGCTGAAATTCAAGTTCAAAGCAACTTCTATAAGCGATTTGTTGGTTCTTATAGGTCCAACACCTTTGTCGTCACCTCAACAAGCGGCTTCATATCCGTGGGCGAGTACCAAGGCCGAAAATACATAGAATAATTAAAGATCTATAGTCATAAAATTCAGTAGTACAATCCATTTGTACAATAATCGAATATCATTACTAGTTCTGTAGATTAAATAATAATTAATATTAAAATTTATTTACCACCGCTGCTGGTATTCTTCTCCAGCACTTTTATGTGAATAATATTGCAATTATTTTACATCAATTATGTAATCAAAATAAATATGAGTATTAACCGGCAGTTACATGCAATCACATCACATCATGGAAATGATATTTTACTTTTCAATTCATTTTCACAAAATTTAGAACACAAATTCAATTAAAATTTCACTTCGACTTCTTTTGCAAAATGTAGAACCCAATTCTAAACAGCTACAGTTTTTAAATAAATGCGTTATTTTTTCTTTTTATTTGTACATGCGAAACATCCTGATGCTTCATCAATTGATGATTAACGTTTGGTGACCAAACATTAATACCACCTATTGAATTATCACGTATATTTCTTTTGGCCCATTCCTATAATTTATCAAGCATTCTGATTCTCATCTATCTTACTCAACATGTTAAAGTAAAAAATCAATGTTTGTTAAAATTGTAATTTCTTTATTGAAACATTTTAACATTTTTTATGCAGAAATTGGTAGCCACTTGACATTTTTCATAAATGTCAATTATCCTCTACCACCATTCAACTTCTTCCTAGCAGCAGCGTTGTAATCTAATAATTTCTGGAGATACTCCCTTTGTTTATTAACCTTCTGCCTTCTTTTCTCCACTTCTTCATGTTTTCTTTTAATCAACTCTTGCCTCTTCTTATTTTCATCGGCTGTCTTCTCGATGGCTTCGCCTCTCTTTACGTTAGCCTCATAGTCTTTCATAATCACATCTTTCGTTTTCATGATTTCTTCTTCGTTTTTTTGAATTTGTTCACGTCTCTTTTGGTTTTCCTTTTTTAGAGTTTCAATTGAAGTGGTGTCTGCGTTTGCCTCAGCTAAAGCCATGGCCAATACGAAGCCAAACATAAAGATGGCACACAATTTCATGATTGCTTTACTATTTGGTTGTAGATTGTGTTGGATCTCAAATTCAACTGTAAATTCTAACAATTGAAACCCGCTATTTATGGAATAATTTTCCGAAAATCATTCTCATAAACGATATAATAAATACCATGTTATATTAATTGAAGCAAACAGATATCTAAATATTTATTTGTCAACATGTGCTTCTTATTTAGATTATATAAATATTAGCATTAATAGAAAACACAAAAATTCTTTCAATATATAAGTATGTTAATCAAAAAAATCTAAAACTTTATTTAGCTAAACTGGAACGAGCAAACAAGGCCTTTTTTTAAATACACAATCTGTTATTTGGTAATTAAACCATGAACGGAAGTTTAAAACAGAAACTATAGGTAAATATTTGATATTTTGGCTACAGGATGTTTTTGTGTATGTGTTTTTTTTTAACTTTCATTAGAAACAAAGATTATTGATTATGATTGAATTTAATTTTGATACTAAAATACATTTACTAGCGAATGAAGTACATATTTTATTTGTATTATGACCAATAACTCTAAAATCGAAATCTTTGAAAGTAAAATAATCCATGTCAAAAATAATTTCGTATCACGGTGGTTTAGACATTTGTTGGTCAGTAATTTAGTAGCTCCTGGACGATGATTCAGATAGTTCGTTCTTTCTGAGTGTTTTCTGTGTTGATTAGTATTTATATGGTTTCTTAGTTGCAATGGCAGCTAGTAGGCGATGTCTTTTTCTCTTTTACTTCAGGAGATAATTATCTATTTTAAATTGTTAGCTGACTTATTAGGTCTGATATTTGTTTAAATACAAGTTATATTTCTGATAAAATATTAAACAAGTTCTTCAAATTATTTCTCTAATCAAAAATCTCTGTGGCTGACAAATTATTCTAAGCTTTTTTTGTTTTTTTTTTTAGTTTTAATATATTAAAATGTACATTTTTGCGATAAATGTTTTTTCTTTTTTAAGTTCCGGTTAGTTTTATAGAGCCTTGAAAACAAAAAAAATCACTGCATTAAATAAGCTGTGAGCCACTATGTGTAGGAACAGGAGAGAGACAGTGACGCAATTGTAGTTGATGGTAGGTATTAGATTAGGGAATAGATGGAAAGAGAACTGAGAGGATGGAATGGTTAGGGAACATTAAAATACATGTTGACTGACAAGGAAAATGTTAATCGATAGAAGTGAAATTAATTAAAGTAAAAGTTTGAATTCGTTTAATTAAATTATCTGTAAATAGTTTAATGTTTGAGTTTTATATTGTTATTCAATCATTTATTTATTTAATAAACCGAATTAAAGACAAAGAAAGCAGGAGAGTTTTGATAATTATTTAAGCTTAATGTCTTTTTTATAAAAAATTTTAATTTTTATTTCAAAATTTCGCTACTCTTTGAATAGCTCCCTTAGGATAAAAATTTTATAATTTATTTATCAAAAATTATAAAATGGTGGTAATGTCATTTAATTTAGAAAAATATTTTAAAACTATTAAATATATAAATGAATATACATATCTTAGATTTGTGATCACGAACATAAAATTTTGAGCATTAATTCAAAATATGGTGGAGCAGCTCATAACTCATTTGTGTGGAGGCATTCCGCGGAAAAAAGTTTGCTAGAAGAGCTTTACGAGCGGCACAATTTAAAAAATGCTTGGTTGTTAGGTAAGGCAAAGGGATATCGTACTTATTTGCATAAACTAAACAAGTAAGAAAGTATAGTCGGTCAAGCCCGACCATATAATACCCTACACCCAGTATATAAATAAAACGGTTATTCAGAAATGGGCGCCATATGGGAGATATTACCTATTATGGACCGATCATCCAAAAATTTAGTGGCATGATGTCTGTGAATATAAATATAATATGTGTTAAACTTTATTTCGATATAAATACTTTTAAAAGATTTATGGAGCTTAGATTGAATTACGGGGAGGGTATTATATGGAAGTTTCGACTAATTATGGACCGACCATTATAAAATTAGGTGTCATTATTTCTGTATATAAGAAACTTATATGTGTTCAATATTATTTGAATACCAACATTTTTAAAAGAGTTATGCTCTTTAAAGTGATTTTTGGAAGTGGGCCTTATATGGGAACTACGACTAATTATGGACCGATCTTCACAACATTTTTAGATGTGATTTATCTTCATTTATTTCTCATTTGTAGTGAAATTTGTGTCGATTCTTGCATAATTAATTCAAAGATTTATGACCGGTAAACCCCAATTTCGGGAGGACAATTGTATGGGGGCTAGGTGAAATAATTGACCGATTTCCACCAGTTTCAATCCCATCCATTCTTGGGCCGAAAAACTATCACGTACCAAATTTTATTGAAATATCTTCAAAATTGCGACCTGCACTCTGCGCACAAGCTTTACATTAACAGCCAGCCAGCCAGCCAGACGGACGAATGGACGGACGGACGGACATCTTTAAATCGATTCAGAAAGTGATTCTAAGCCGATCGGTATATTTTAAGGTGGGTGTTGGACCAATATTTATGGGCGTTATAAACATCAGCACAATATACCCTCCCCACTATTGCATTAATAACTTATATTATATAAATATACAATTATCTTTCAATTCAAATATTTTAACACCCAATAATTTCGTTATAATTGGCCCGATTAAGACAAACTTTTTTTATAATTTGGGATATTTACACTTTAATTAAAAACAAAACAAAAATTTCAATTCAATGAAACGCCTTTTTTTTAAGAAAATAAAAAGTGCAGGTACTTAAAAAATTAAAAATGCTAAATCGACCATTATTTATTCGTACGGCTTATCTAATTAAAATTAATATTGTGTAACATCACCTTCATGGAATTTATTAGGATGAATGTCAACATCCGGTTTTATGGAATTCCATATTTCTAAAAAAATTTCTTTAGGGATGGTTCGCTGTGGATCACTTCTGAGGCGTCTTTTCATTATAGCCCATACCGATTCTATCGGATTGAGGTCCGGACTGGATGAAGGCCACTCTAAAACATTTATTTGATTTTCAGCGAACCATTTCTTAGTCAATTTAGCTGTGTGAGCAGGTGCCCCATCCTGCTGGAAAGTGTAATCGCCAAAGGAATTTAGGCTTTCTATTGAAGGTAGTAAGTTTTCTTTAAGCATTTTTATGTATCTTGCAGCATTTACTGTACTTGTCATAATGCAAAGTTGGCCCACATCCTTAGCAGACATGCGTCCCCAAACCATAAACTCTGTGTGCTGTGCCACAAACTCTGCCATTATTTCTTTCTGTATTATTTTATTTAAATTAGTCATATGAAATTAAAATTAACGCTTATTGTTCTTTATATGTATTTTAAAAGATATATGATCAAAAAATAACCGTTATTTTCAATTTTTTTAAAAAGTATTTATTTATTCATCAATAACTATCTTGTCCCCCTCAGATATAATACACTTATGCCAGCGTTTTTTTCAATCCTCGAAACACTTCTGAAACGCGCTTTTTGGTATCGCCAACAGCTCCTGTTTCGGTTTTTCTTTTATCTCCTCAATCGTAGCAAAACGCTTTCCTTTCATCGGTGTCTTCAGTTTTGGGAAGAGTAAAAAGTCAGTGGGAGCCAATTCTGGTGAATACGTTGATTGAGGCATGATAACGGTTTTGTTTTTGGTCAAAAACTCACGCACAAGCCTCGATGTGTGAGCTGGTGCGTTGTGATGGTACAGAATCTGTGCTTTTCTGACGAATTGCTTCACGCAAACGGCGCATAACTTCAAGGTAGTATTCCTTATTACCCGTACGACCTTGCAGCAAGAAGTCATGATGCAGCACGCCATTGCAGTCGAAGAAAACAGTGAGCAAAACCTTCACATTTGACTGAACTTGACGTTTCCATTGGGATGATTGGGCTTTGGTTTCAATGTCATAGCCATACACCCATGATTCGTCACCAGTTATGACCTTTTTGAGAAATCTAGATCGTCGTTGACGTTGTTCAACAGCTCCTGAGCGATGTCCATGCGAAGTTGTTTTTGCTCAAAATTTAGCAATTTCGGAACAATCTTCGCTGCCGCACGTTTCATGCCTAAAACATCCGTAAAAATTGCTTGGCACGAGCCGAACGATATGCCAACATCATCAGCAACCTCTCTGATAGTGATTTGATGATTATCCAAAATCGTAAATAAAGAAATATAACTATTTTTGATTTTTTCTTTAAACTTTTACAATTTAGGTGTGTGTTTAACTAAATTATTATGAATACGATAGCCATGGACGTATCGAATGACATCTCGAGTGATGTAACTTAGTTGATTGTTAGATATCGAATACCATCATCTTACATCACATTACAATTCCTTTTATTTGATATCGAATGTCATAATGCCAACATAAACAATTTCGATACATTTTGCTCGATATCATATGCCGTATTAGACCCCTGATCTCAAATCGAACTTTTAGCAAGTTATAAACCGAAGGAAAGCTCTGTAAAAATAAGCAATTTTAAAAATCACTTTGCCACAACAAAGAAAGTGGGGGAAGCCATTCCAAATAGTGTATGTAAAAATTTGGTGACCTCAATACATCGCAGACGTCAAACTATTATCGATAACAATGGATTTGCAACAAAGTATTGATTTAAAAATAAATCAATACTTTTTTTGTACAATATTTGTTATGTCCTTAATTATATACTGATATCTCTGACTGATATCAATGTTATATGACTAAAATGACTCACAGATTCATAAATTTAAATTATTTTCTAGGAGTAAGAGTTAAATTAACTAAACTACGACAAGTTTTGGGAATATCACAAAACCTTTCATATTATTTGATTCAAGTTGACATGTTAGTATCGTGTCCTTAATTAGTTGCACGTAGCTGCATATATTAAATATTAACTTTAATAGAAAATAATTCAAATATAATTTTACTAGTACATCTCATGTCAGTTTTGTTAATGTGTTATTTATTAAATAATTATAAAGTTGTTAATGTATAGGTTTCAAGAACACTTGATATATATTTAATGTGTTTAGTTTTAACTAATAATAAGGGCGTTATTTTAGGTCAAATGTTAAAAAATGTATAATATTTAATTTTTTTTTATTATTTAATGTACAAAATACCAAACAAGTCAGATCAACGAAGAATATTTGTAAAACTTATATCCTAGATAGGTTCGCTCTATCTTCAACATATAGAGATAAAAACAGAGAAGCAGATGCACATAGAATAATTTAAGGATATATAGTTCTGTAGTATAATCCATTTCTACAATAATCGAAAATCATTACTGGTTCTGCAGCTTAAAAAATAATTAATATTAAAATTTATTTACTACCGCTGCTGAGAATTCTTCTCCAGCACTTTTATTTGAATAATATTACATCAATTATGTAATTATGTAATGAAAATAAATATGAAAATTAACAGGCAGTTACATAAAATCATACTCTTTTCCAAAATCGGCTTTCATTTATGTGTTAATAAGATACGGACGAGCATTTTGCATTTTGAAACTTTTCTACGATGAACCAAACTGGAAATGATATTTTACTTTTCAATTCATTTTCACAAAATTTAGAACACAAATTCAATTAAAATTTCACTTCGACTTCTTTTGCAAAATGTAGAACCCAATTCTAAACAGCTACAGTTTTTAAATAAATGCGTTATTTTTTCTTTTTATTTGTACATGCGAAACATCCTGATGCTTCATCAATTGATGATTAACGTTTGGTGACCAAACATTAATACCACCTATTGAATTATCACGTATATTTCTTTTGGCCCATTCCTATAATTTATCAAGCATTCTGATTCTCATCTATCTTACTCAACATGTTAAAGTACAAAATCAATGTTTGTTAAAATTGTAATTTCTTTATTGAAACATTTAACATTTTTTATGCAGAAATTGGTAGCCACTTGACATTTTTCATAAATGTCAATTATCCTCTACCACCATTCAACTTCTTCCTAGCAGCAGCATTGTAATCTAATAATTTCTGGAGATACTCCCTCTGTTTATTAACCTTCTGCCTTCTTTTCTCCACTTCTTCATGTTTACTTTTAATCAACTCTTGCCTCTTCTTATTTTCATCGGCTGTCTTCTCGATGGCTTCGCCTCTCTTTACGTTAGCCTCATAGTCTTTCATAATCACATCTTTCGTTTTCATGATTTCTTCTTCGTTTTTTTGAATTTGTTCACGTCTCTTTTGGTTTTCCTTTTTTAGAGTTTCAATTGAAGTGGTGTCTGCGTTTGCCTCAGCTAAAGCCATGGCCAATACGAAGCCAAACATAAAGATGGCACACAATTTCATGATTGCTTTACTATTTGGTTGTAGATTGTGTTGGATCTCAAATTCAACTGTAAATTCTAACAATTGAAACCCGCTATTTATGGAATAATTTTCCGAAAATCATTCTCATAAACGATATAATAAATACCATGTTATATTAATTGAAGCAAACAGATATCTAAATATTTATTTGTCAACATGTGCTTCTTATTTAGATTATATAAATATTAGCATTAATAGAAAACACAAAAATTCTTTCAATATATAAGTATGTTAATCAAAAAAATCTAAAACTTTATTTAGCTAAACTGGAACGAGCAAACAAGGCCTTTTTTTAAATACACAATCTGTTATTTGGTAATTAAACCATGAACGGAAGTTTAAAACAGAAACTATAGGTAAATATTTGATATTTTGGCTACAGGATGTTTTTGTGTATGTGTTTTTTTTTAACTTTCATTAGAAACAAAGATTATTGATTATGATTGAATTTAATTTTGATACTAAAATACATTTACTAGCGAATGAAGTACATATTTTATTTGTATTATGACCAATAACTCTAAAATCGAAATCTTTGAAAGTAAAATAATCCATGTCAAAAATAATTTCGTATCACGGTGGTTTAGACATTTGTTGGTCAGTAATTTAGTAGCTCCTGGACGATGATTCAGATAGTTCGTTCTTTCTGAGTGTTTTCTGTGTTGATTAGTATTTATATGGTTTCTTAGTTGCAATGGCAGCTAGTAGGCGATGTCTTTTTCTCTTTTACTTCAGGAGATAATTATCTATTTTGAATTGTTAGCTGACTTATTAGGTCTGATATTTGTTTAAATACAAGTTATATTTCTGATAAAATATTAAACAAGTTCTTCAAATTATTTCTCTAATTAAAAATCTCTGTGGCTGACAAATTATTCTAAGCTTTTTTTGTTTTTTTTTAGTTGTAATATATTAAAATGTACATTTTTGCGATAAATGTTTTTTTCTTTTTTAAGTTCCGGTTAGCTATAAAACTAAGCCTTGAAAACAAAAAAAATCACTGCATTAAATAAGCTGTGAGCCACTATGTGTAGGAACAGGAGAGAGACAGTGACGCAATTGTAGTTGATGGTAGGTATTAGATTAGGGAATAGATGGAAAGAGAACTGAGAGGATGGAATGGTTAGGGAACATTAAAATACATGTTGACTGACAAGGAAAATGTTAATCGATAGAAGTGAAATTAATTAAAGTAAAAGTTTGAATTCGTTTAATTAAATTATCTGTAAATAGTTTAATGTTTAAGTTTTATATTGTTATTCAATCATTTATTTATTTAATAAACCGAATTAAAGACAAAGAAAGCAGGAGAGTTATATTTATTAAACTTTTAAAAGAACGTAAAAATCTACATATACATACTTTGTACAAGGTTCTAAAAAAAGTTAAATGTGTAAACGTGTAAAATAATAATAGGCTCATTTAAGTAAACTGAACTTTTAGCCCCAAAATAGCCAAAGTTAGAAGAAAAATTAGAGATTTTTCTAAAAATTTCTTAAAAGATTGTATTTTTAATTTAAATACTGCAAAGGTTAATAAGATATAAAACGGTAAATAACGCCAGAGAACAAAATTTACACACAAAAAAATATACGTATTTTTGCATCAGTATGCCAAAAACCTGTAATATTGGGAATATTATAAGTAACATCACTACATCTTGTTAATGATCTTAATATCAGTAAAAATAACAAATATTTACTCAAAAACGCCAAAAAAACTTTTTAGCACACATTTGTAAGATGATGTTTGAACTTACAAGTATTTTGTAAGATCAAACAGCATCAAATAAAATAAAACCACATTTTTTGTGTGACTAATCCTAAAAAAAAATTAAGTTTTTGAAATAAAGAAAATAATTTAAATATATTTAACTTGGTGGTTACGTCTTTTTTTGTCAAATATTTGCCATGTGTGACTGTACCTTAAGGTCAAAAATGTTTTAGACCAAATTTGTTTGACGTTGTTTACTCTTACAAGAGTTTTGCAAAATCAAACAGCATCTAATAAATTAAAATTAAATATTTGTTGCGCTTTGGCCAAAATAAGAAAATCTTTTTTAAATAAATAACGAGTTCAGAGATATGTTATTTAGTGGTTACATTTTTTCCGGCAAATATTTGTCAAGTGTGACTGTACCTTTAGGAGACAAATAATATTAAGAAATCATTCAAGAAATCTGATACAAATTAATGCAATAGTATCAAAAGATGTAACCACAAAATTAAAAATATTTTAATTATCGCGTTTTTTTAGAAAACTTCATTTAATATTTTTACTATTTGATGCTGTTTGCTATTAAAACACTGTACTTGTATTAAACATCGTCAAACAAATTTTGTGCTATAAATAGTGGTTACGATTTTTACTATTATAGACTATTGCCAATAAAAATAATAACAACACTTAATAGTATTTAAGCAGGATATTTATTGTTTAATAAAAAATATTTTTAAAAATCAATATATACTCGGGTGTTAGCATTTTGCTTCAGTATTTTCATATTGTTCTCTTGAATTTTGAAATTTTTATCTTGCTTCTTGATGTTTTCTTATTGAATCTTGCGGATAGCCTCTTGTTGTTTAATTATGGCTTTTCACCAGGCTTTTCAAATTCAGCAGGTTTTTCACCTTCAGCAGGCTTTTCACCTTCAGCGTGTTTTTCACCTTCAGCTGATATCTCGGCCATAGTCCTGACCAACACAAGGCCAAAAATAAAGCGCGTTAAAAATTTAATTTTTCTTCAGATTTATTTCTTTTCTTTTTTTTCATTAAATATTGTTATAAGTTCAATCACCAGTGGAATCGCACTATAAGTTTTTAATGGTAAACTCACTATCAATGCAAAAAAATTGAAATATTTCATAACATGTCTAACATTTTTATACCCCCCACCAAAAGATGCGTTTGTCATTCCGTTTGTAACACATCGAAATAATGGTCGTAGAACCAAAAAGTCTATATATTCTGGGTCCTTATAAGATTCTAAGACGATTTAGCCATGACCGTTCGTCTGTTGTTGGCACGATAGAGCTTCGAAAAAAAAACATAGAACAATGAAATGTTTACCAAACATTTTGTGATCCACTGATCTGTTTGGTATTTCAAATGGGCAAAATCGGTTTAGTAGGATCTGAGTTACAGAACAAAGTTTCAGACTACCTCGATATTTTTTAGATATTTTTTGCTGTTTTCTTCAAATTTGTATGATGCAAATGATATCATGAAATTGTTCACACTTTTTTTTATTAAAAAAGGACAAGTCTTGTTAAAAATGGTGGGAATCGGACCACTATTTCTCATAGCCTCCATACAAATGTCTTCCCGGAATATGGTTTCATGGTACATAGATGTCAATAGAAAAGTCGTATCTAAACAAAATGCTACAATAATAAGTTTCATGCAAAGTGAAATCTCAAAACAATATTTTGTTTGCATCCGTCCACAATTTTTACATAGCCCCATACAAAGACCACTTCCGAAATTCACTTAAATTAACATAAATCTTTTGTAAAAATTACTATCAAGCTGAAAGCTATCAAATGCGTATTAAGCTCTTATTAGCATCAGCCTTATAGAAACCACTATCAAGTTTAAATTCAACACAAATATTTAATACATACATATATACTAACTATACATATAATTCGTCACTCTCAATATAATGATGATCGGTCCATATTTGACCATAGCCCCCATATAAAGTCTACTTCTGGAAATTGCTTAAGTGCGCATAAATCTCTTATAAATCTCCATAATAGGTAATTTGGTGGTGGGTATAAAAGATTCGGCACAGCGGAATATAAACTCTTACTTGTTTATAAATAGAATATTTACGTTTGTTTTCCTAAATACTTTTACGAGTAACTCTCTTAAGAATGTTGGTATCCAAATAATATTCAAGCTTAACATATACAAAAGTCATTCGGTCTAATTTTATAATGATCGGTCCATAATTAGTCATAGCTGTCATATAAATCCCACTTCCGAAATTCATTTTAACGACCATAAATCTCTTACAAATTTTGATGACCAAATAAAATTTAACTCAAACAAATTTCACATATACGGATCTCATGTTGCCTAATTTTGTAACGGCCGTTCAATAATTAGTCAAATCCCCCATATAGCCCACTTCGAAAATCACTTTAACATGTATAAATCATTTAAAAGTATTTACATTGAAATAAAATTTAACACAAATTATATTTAGTTGCATAGAAGTCATGTTTAAATATGCAAATGTTTTATGGGAAATTAAATGTTTATCTTACGACAACGACTACGATTATGCGAGCTATGGTCAATTATGAACCGATATGCATAAATTTTGTAGATGTGATTAGGCGATTACAACTTATTTCTGAAAAAATTTATTGCGATAAATATTTGTGACCGATAAACCCCTATTTCGGGAGGACATTTGTATGAGTGCTACGTGAAATAAGGGAACGATAAGGGAGCCAGTTTCAATCCCAACCCAACCAGCTGAAAATATATCTTGTACTAAATTTAATCAAAATATCTTCAAAATTGCGCACAAAGTTTATATGGAGAGACATGCGGACAGGCGGACGGACGGGCGGGCATTAAATCTATTCAGGAAGTTATTTTAAGTCGATCGGTATACTTTAAGGTGAGTGATGGACTCATATTTATGAGCGTTACAAAAATCAAAAGAAATACACTATAGTGGTGTAGGGTATAAAGATACATAATAATAACATCATTTTGTATTTCTATGTTAAAGTGTAGATTTGTTTGTATTTGAATACAAATTCGCTCATTAAATAGAAAATCTTTTAGGAAGAAGAAATTAAATTTGGTAAAATATATGTATGTATATCTAAATGTATATGTGTATGTATTTTAGATATGTATGTATATATATTCTAATTACAAATCTTATGGTGCCGCCAATTTTTTTTAGATTTCTGAACTGTGTTTTGTTTTAACAATACAATATTATAATATTACTGGGTCACCGCGTGTAGTAGAAGTGTCTTCAGCTATTTCGACTGCACTAGACTTTGGAGTTTTCTTGACCTCTCTAACTATTTTGCGCACCTCATTATCAGTTTTTGGTGTCTCCTCGAGCTTTATTTATTTCAATAACTTTTTGAACAGTTGACCGGCTTTTGGTCATAATTTTAGCAATATCTACGAGAGATTTTTCGATGATCCGACTATTAAATCTCTAACCTTTCTGATAAATCTTTGACACGTGCCATTCGGCTCCTCAAATAATTTCCTAACCTTGTACTTAGAAAATAATTACTAATTTCATTTATAATTGCTTTTTAAAAGTACTTAAATTTAAATTAAATTATTAAATTGAATTATTAAATTAAATTATTAAATTATTCATTTCAAAGCGCGTTTATAATGATGTGTAGAATTTATTTAAAAATCAAACTGTAATATTTAGTTGTTTTATCTTAAACCTATAGGAAAGGGAAACTACACAGAACTGGGACCAGGATTTGTTCTTTAGTCGTTTAGATCGATTTGCATTCCAACATCATATACATTAATCACTTTAACACATAGAATGCCAATCGGTTCTGTTAAAATACTTTCCGGAGGAATGTGTTTGCAACTGTTTTATAAATATTTATGACATCGATATCCGGAATCGGTTCTACTTCAAACACTTTATATGTCACTTTAACACATTGAATGCTAAGCGTTTTTATTGAAATACTTCCCTAGAGGTCGAGTTTTTATTAGAAATGTATTTAAAAATGAGTTTTAAAGATTTCTGTCGAATATATTGTTACGTTTTTACCTTTTAAAAAGGGTGGTTTATTTCCTTTAAATAAACCGGATTCTTTTTAATTGCAAAATAAAAGCGTCAAGTAGTTAGAAAAAAATATAACGCGTCTTTATTTATTTTACACACTTATATTACAGTTTAAGAACACACTTAAAGTTTGAGAACTCTTGATGTTCACACAACAATGCCTCACAATAAACTGATGAACACAATCATAATTTCTAGATGGTGCGTAGCTAAGTTACTAGAATGTTCAAGACTAGAAAGCTGCAGGCCGTTATTTTAAATCAATTCTGTTTATTCGCTAATAATAAATATATAAATAATAAATATGAAAATTAACAGGCAGTTACATAAAATCATACTCTTTTCCAAAATCGGCTTTCATTTATGTTTTAATAAGATACGGACGAGCATTTTGCATTTTGAAACTTTTCTACGATGAACCAAACTGGAAATGATATTTTACTTTTCAATTCATTTTCACAAAATTTAGAACACAAATTCAATGAAAATTTCACTTCGACTTCTTTTGCAAAATGTAGAACCCAGGTGAATATATTTAATATACAATTCTAAACAGCTACAGTTTTTAAATAAATGCGTTATTTTTTCTTTTTATTTGTACATGCGAAACATCCTGATGCTTCATCAATTGATGATTAACGTTTGGTGACCAAACATTAATACCACCTATTGAATTATCACGTATATTTCTTTTGGCCCATTCCTATAATTTATCAAGCATTCTGATTCTCATCTATCTTACTCAACATGTTAAAGTACAAAATCAATGTTTGTTAAAATTGTAATTTCTTTATTGAAACATTTAACATTTTTTATGCAGAAATTGGTAGCCACTTGACATTTTTCATAAATGTCAATTATCCTCTACCACCATTCAACTTCTTCCTAGCAGCAGCATTGTAATCTAATAATTTCTGGAGATACTCCCTCTGTTTATTAACCTTCTGCCTTCTTTTCTCCACTTCTTCATGTTTACTTTTAATCAACTCTTGCCTCTTCTTATTTTCATCGGCTGTCTTCTCGATGGCTTCGCCTCTCTTTACGTTAGCCTCATAGTCTTTCATAATCACATCTTTCGTTTTCATGATTTCTTCTTCGTTTTTTTGAATTTGTTCACGTCTCTTTTGGTTTTCCTTTTTTAGAGTTTCAATTGAAGTGGTGTCTGCGTTTGCCTCAGCTAAAGCCATGGCCAATACGAAGCCAAACATAAAGATGGCACACAATTTCATGATTGCTTTACTATTTGGTTGTAGATTGTGTTGGATCTCAAATTCAACTGTAAATTCTAACAATTGAAACCCGCTATTTATGGAATAATTTTCCGAAAATCATTCTCATAAACGATATAATAAATACCATGTTATATTAATTGAAGCAAACAGATATCTAAATATTTATTTGTCAACATGTGCTTCTTATTTAGATTATATAAATATTAGCATTAATAGAAAACACAAAAATTCTTTCAATATATAAGTATGTTAATCAAAAAAATCTAAAACTTTATTTAGCTAAACTGGAACGAGCAAACAAGGCCTTTTTTTAAATACACAATCTGTTATTTGGTAATTAAACCATGAACGGAAGTTTAAAACAGAAACTATAGGTAAATATTTGATATTTTGGCTACAGGATGTTTTTGTGTATGTGTTTTTTTTTAACTTTCATTAGAAACAAAGATTATTGATTATGATTGAATTTAATTTTGATACTAAAATACATTTACTAGCGAATGAAGTACATATTTTATTTGTATTATGACCAATAACTCTAAAATCGAAATCTTTGAAAGTAAAATAATCCATGTCAAAAATAATTTCGTATCACGGTGGTTTAGACATTTGTTGGTCAGTAATTTAGTAGCTCCTGGACGATGATTCAGATAGTTCGTTCTTTCTGAGTGTTTTCTGTGTTGATTAGTATTTATATGGTTTCTTAGTTGCAATGGCAGCTAGTAGGCGATGTCTTTTTCTCTTTTACTTCAGGAGATAATTATCTATTTTGAATTGTTAGCTGACTTATTAGGTCTGATATTTGTTTAAATACAAGTTATATTTCTGATAAAATATTAAACAAGTTCTTCAAATTATTTCTCTAATTAAAAATCTCTGTGGCTGACAAATTATTCTAAGCTTTTTTTGTTTTTTTTTAGTTGTAATATATTAAAATGTACATTTTTGCGATAAATGTTTTTTTCTTTTTTAAGTTCCGGTTAGTTTTATAGAGCCTTGAAAACAAAAAAAATCACTGCATTAAATAAGCTGTGAGCCACTATGTGTAGGAACAGGAGAGAGACAGTGACGCAATTGTAGTTGATGGTAGGTATTAGATTAGGGAATAGATGGAAAGAGAACTGAGAGGATGGAATGGTTAGGGAACATTAAAATACATGTTGACTGACAAGGAAAATGTTAATCGATAGAAGTGAAATTAATTAAAGTAAAAGTTTGAATTCGTTTAATTAAATTATCTGTAAATAGTTTAATGTTTAAGTTTTATATTGTTATTCAATCATTTATTTATTTAATAAACCGAATTAAAGACAAAGAAAGCAGGAGAGTTTTGATAATTATTTAAGCTTAATGTCTTTTTAATAAAAAATTTTAATTTTTATTTCAAAATTTCGCTACTCTTTGAGTAGCTCCCTTAGGATAAAAATTTTATAATTTATTTATCAAAAATTATAAAATGGTGGTAATGTTATTTAATTTAGAACAATATTTTAAAACTATTAAATATATAAATGAATATACATATCTTAGATTTGTGATCACGAACATAAAATTTTGAGCATTAATTCAAAATATGGTGGAGCAGCTCATAACTCATTTGTGTGGAGGCATTCCGCGGAAAAAAGTTTGCTAGAAGAGCTTTACGAGCGGCACAATTTAAAAAATGCTTGGTTGTTAGGTAAGGCAAAGGGATATCGTACTTATTTGCATAAACTAAACAAGTAAGAAAGTATAGTCGGTCAAGACCATATAATACCCTACACCCAGTATATAAATAAAACGGTTATTCAGAAATGGGCGCCATATGGGAGATATTACCTATTGTGGACCGATCATCCAAAAATTTAGTGGCATGATGTCTGTGAATATAAATATTATATGTGTTAAACTTTATTTCGATATAAATACTTTTAAAAGATTTATGGAGCTTAGATTGAATTACGGGGAGGGTCTTATATGGAAGTTTCGACTAATTATGGATCGACCATTATAAAAGTAGGTGTCATTATTTCTGTATATAAGAAACTTATATGTGTTCAATATTATTTGAATACCAACATTTTTAAAAGAGTTATGCTCTTTAAAGTGATTTTTGGAAGTGGGCCTTATATGGGAACTACGACTAATTATGGACCGATCTTCACAAAATTTTTAGATGTGATTTATCTTCATTTAATTCTCATTTGTAGTGAAATTTGTGTCGATTCTTGCATAATTAATTCAAAGATTTATGACCGGTAAACCCCAATTTCGGGAGGACAATTGTATGGGGGCTAGGTGAAATAATTGACCGATTTCCACCAGTTTCAATCCCATCCATTCTTGGGCCGAAAAACTATCACGTACCAAATTTTATTGAAATATCTTCAAAATTGCGACCTGCACTCTGCGCACAAGCTTTACATTAACAGCCAGCCAGCCAGCCAGACGGACGGATGGACGGACGGACAGACGGACATCTTTAAATCGATTCAGAAAGTGATTCTAAGCCGATCGATATATTTTAAGGTGGGTGTTGGACCAATATTTATGGGCGTTATAAACATCAGCTCAAATCCAATATACCGTCCCCACTATTGTGGTGTAGGGTATAACAATAAAATATAAAAAAAATCACTTTGCATTAATAACTTATATTATATAAATATACAATTATCTTTCAATTCAAATATTTTAACACCCAATAATTTCGTTATAATTGGCCCGATTAAGACAAACTTTTTTTATAATTTGGGATATTTACACTTTAATTAAAAACAAAACAAAAATTTCAATTCAATGAAACGCCTTTTTTTTAAGAAAATAAAAAGTGCAGGTACTTAAAAAATTAAAAATGCTAAATCGACCATTATTTATTCGTACGGCTTATCTAATTAAAATTAATATTGTGTAACATCACCTTCATGGAATTTATTAGGATGAATGTCAACATCCGGTTTTATGGAATTCCATATTTCTAAAAAAATTTCTTTAGGGATGGTTCGCTGTGGATCACTTCTGAGGCGTCTTTTCATTATAGCCCATACCGATTCTATCGGATTGAGGTCCGGACTGGATGAAGGCCACTCTAAAACATTTATTTGATTTTCAGCGAACCATTTCTTAGTCAATTTAGCTGTGTGAGCAGGTGCCCCATCCTGCTGGAAAGTGTAATCGCCAAAGGAATTTAGGCTTTCTATTGAAGGTAGTAAGTTTTCTTTAAGCATTTTTATGTATCTTGCAGCATTTACTGTACTTGTCATAATGCAAAGTTGGCCCACATCCTTAGCAGACATGCGTCCCCAAACCATAAACTCTGTGTGCTGTGCCACAAACTCTGCCATTATTTCTTTCTGTATTATTTTATTTAAATTAGTCATATGAAATTAAAATTAACGCTTATTGTTCTTTATATGTATTTTAAAAGATATATGATCAAAAAATAACCGTTATTTTCAATTTTTTTAAAAAGTATTTATTTATTCATCAATAACTATCTTGTCCCCCTCAGATATAATACACTTATGCCAGCGTTTTTTTCAATCCTCGAAACACTTCTGAAACGCGCTTTTTGGTATCGCCAACAGCTCCTGTTTCGGTTTTTCTTTTATCTCCTCAATCGTAGCAAAACGCTTTCCTTTCATCGGTGTCTTCAGTTTTGGGAAGAGTAAAAAGTCAGTGGGAGCCAATTCTGGTGAATACGTTGATTGAGGCATGATAACGGTTTTGTTTTTGGTCAAAAACTCACGCACAAGCCTCGATGTGTGAGCTGGTGCGTTGTGATGGTACAGAATCTGTGCTTTTCTGACGAATTGCTTCACGCAAACGGCGCATAACTTCAAGGTAGTATTCCTTATTACCCGTACGACCTTGCAGCAAGAAGTCATGATGCAGCACGCCATTGCAGTCGAAGAAAACAGTGAGCAAAACCTTCACATTTGACTGAACTTGACGTTTCCATTGGGATGATTGGGCTTTGGTTTCAATGTCATAGCCATACACCCATGATTCGTCACCAGTTATGACCTTTTTGAGAAATCTAGATCGTCGTTGACGTTGTTCAACAGCTCCTGAGCGATGTCCATGCGAAGTTGTTTTTGCTCAAAATTTAGCAATTTCGGAACAATCTTCGCTGCCGCACGTTTCATGCCTAAAACATCCGTAAAAATTGCTTGGCACGAGCCGAACGATATGCCAACATCATCAGCAACCTCTCTGATAGTGATTTGATGATTATCCAAAATCGTAAATAAAGAAATATAACTATTTTTGATTTTTTCTTTAAACTTTTACAATTTAGGTGTGTGTTTAACTAAATTATTATGAATACGATAGCCATGGACGTATCGAATGACATCTCGAGTGATGTAACTTAGTTGATTGTTAGATATCGAATACCATCATCTTACATCACATTACAATTCCTTTTATTTGATATCGAATGTCATAATGCCAACATAAACAATTTCGATACATTTTGCTCGATATCATATGCCGTATTAGACCCCTGATCTCAAATCGAACTTTTAGCAAGTTATAAACCGAAGGAAAGCTCTGTAAAAATAAGCAATTTTAAAAATCACTTTGCCACAACAAAGAAAGTGGGGGAAGCCATTCCAAATAGTGTATGTAAAAATTTGGTGACCTCAATACATCGCAGACGTCAAACTATTATCGATAACAATGGATTTGCAACAAAGTATTGATTTAAAAATAAATCAATACTTTTTTTGTACAATATTTGTTATGTCCTTAATTATATACTGATATCTCTGACTGATATCAATGTTATATGACTAAAATGACTCACAGATTCATAAATTTAAATTATTTTCTAGGAGTAAGAGTTAAATTAACTAAACTACGACAAGTTTTGGGAATATCACAAAACCTTTCATATTATTTGATTCAAGTTGACATGTTAGTATCGTGTCCTTAATTAGTTGCACGTAGCTGCATATATTAAATATTAACTTTAATAGAAAATAATTCAAATATAATTTTACTAGTACATCTCATGTCAGTTTTGTTAATGTGTTATTTATTAAATAATTATAAAGTTGTTAATGTATAGGTTTCAAGAACACTTGATATATATTTAATGTGTTTAGTTTTAACTAATAATAAGGGCGTTATTTTAGGTCAAATGTTAAAAAATGTATAATATTTAATTTTTTTTTATTATTTAATGTACAAAATACCAAACAAGTCAGATCAACGAAGAATATTTGTAAAACTTATATCCTAGATAGGTTCGCTCTATCTTCAACATATAGAGATAAAAACAGAGAAGCAGATGCACATAGAATAATTTAAGGATATATAGTTCTGTAGTATAATCCATTTCTACAATAATCGAAAATCATTACTGGTTCTGCAGCTTAAAAAATAATTAATATTAAAATTTATTTACTACCGCTGCTGAGAATTCTTCTCCAGCACTTTTATTTGAATAATATTACATCAATTATGTAATTATGTAATGAAAATAAATATGAAAATTAACAGGCAGTTACATAAAATCATACTCTTTTCCAAAATCGGCTTTCATTTATGTGTTAATAAGATACGGACGAGCATTTTGCATTTTGAAACTTTTCTACGATGAACCAAACTGGAAATGATATTTTACTTTTCAATTCATTTTCACAAAATTTAGAACACAAATTCAATTAAAATTTCACTTCGACTTCTTTTGCAAAATGTAGAACCCAATTCTAAACAGCTACAGTTTTTAAATAAATGCGTTATTTTTTCTTTTTATTTGTACATGCGAAACATCCTGATGCTTCATCAATTGATGATTAACGTTTGGTGACCAAACATTAATACCACCTATTGAATTATCACGTATATTTCTTTTGGCCCATTCCTATAATTTATCAAGCATTCTGATTCTCATCTATCTTACTCAACATGTTAAAGTACAAAATCAATGTTTGTTAAAATTGTAATTTCTTTATTGAAACATTTAACATTTTTTATGCAGAAATTGGTAGCCACTTGACATTTTTCATAAATGTCAATTATCCTCTACCACCATTCAACTTCTTCCTAGCAGCAGCATTGTAATCTAATAATTTCTGGAGATACTCCCTCTGTTTATTAACCTTCTGCCTTCTTTTCTCCACTTCTTCATGTTTACTTTTAATCAACTCTTGCCTCTTCTTATTTTCATCGGCTGTCTTCTCGATGGCTTCGCCTCTCTTTACGTTAGCCTCATAGTCTTTCATAATCACATCTTTCGTTTTCATGATTTCTTCTTCGTTTTTTTGAATTTGTTCACGTCTCTTTTGGTTTTCCTTTTTTAGAGTTTCAATTGAAGTGGTGTCTGCGTTTGCCTCAGCTAAAGCCATGGCCAATACGAAGCCAAACATAAAGATGGCACACAATTTCATGATTGCTTTACTATTTGGTTGTAGATTGTGTTGGATCTCAAATTCAACTGTAAATTCTAACAATTGAAACCCGCTATTTATGGAATAATTTTCCGAAAATCATTCTCATAAACGATATAATAAATACCATGTTATATTAATTGAAGCAAACAGATATCTAAATATTTATTTGTCAACATGTGCTTCTTATTTAGATTATATAAATATTAGCATTAATAGAAAACACAAAAATTCTTTCAATATATAAGTATGTTAATCAAAAAAATCTAAAACTTTATTTAGCTAAACTGGAACGAGCAAACAAGGCCTTTTTTTAAATACACAATCTGTTATTTGGTAATTAAACCATGAACGGAAGTTTAAAACAGAAACTATAGGTAAATATTTGATATTTTGGCTACAGGATGTTTTTGTGTATGTGTTTTTTTTTAACTTTCATTAGAAACAAAGATTATTGATTATGATTGAATTTAATTTTGATACTAAAATACATTTACTAGCGAATGAAGTACATATTTTATTTGTATTATGACCAATAACTCTAAAATCGAAATCTTTGAAAGTAAAATAATCCATGTCAAAAATAATTTCGTATCACGGTGGTTTAGACATTTGTTGGTCAGTAATTTAGTAGCTCCTGGACGATGATTCAGATAGTTCGTTCTTTCTGAGTGTTTTCTGTGTTGATTAGTATTTATATGGTTTCTTAGTTGCAATGGCAGCTAGTAGGCGATGTCTTTTTCTCTTTTACTTCAGGAGATAATTATCTATTTTGAATTGTTAGCTGACTTATTAGGTCTGATATTTGTTTAAATACAAGTTATATTTCTGATAAAATATTAAACAAGTTCTTCAAATTATTTCTCTAATTAAAAATCTCTGTGGCTGACAAATTATTCTAAGCTTTTTTTGTTTTTTTTTAGTTGTAATATATTAAAATGTACATTTTTGCGATAAATGTTTTTTTCTTTTTTAAGTTCCGGTTAGTTTTATAGAGCCTTGAAAACAAAAAAAATCACTGCATTAAATAAGCTGTGAGCCACTATGTGTAGGAACAGGAGAGAGACAGTGACGCAATTGTAGTTGATGGTAGGTATTAGATTAGGGAATAGATGGAAAGAGAACTGAGAGGATGGAATGGTTAGGGAACATTAAAATACATGTTGACTGACAAGGAAAATCTTAATCGATAGAAGTGAAATTAATTAAAGTAAAAGTTTGAACTCGCTTAATTAAATTATCTGTAAATAGTTTAATGTTTAAGTTTTATATTGTTATTCAATCATTTATTTATTTAATAAACCGAATTAAAGACAAAGAAAGCAGGAGAGTTATATTTATTAAACTTTTAAAAGAACGTAAAAATCTACATATACATACTTTGTACAAGGTTCTAAAAAAAGTTAAATGTGTAAACGTGTAAAATAATAATAGGCTCATTTAAGTAAACTGAACTTTTAGCCCCAAAATAGCCAAAGTTAGAAGAAAAATTAGAGATTTTTCTAAAAATTTCTTAAAAGATTGTATTTTTAATTTAAATACTGCAAAGGTTAATAAGATATAAAACGGTAAATAACGCCAGAGAACAAAATTTACACACAAAAAAATATACGTATTTTTGCATCAGTATGCCAAAAACCTGTAATATTGGGAATATTATAAGTAACATCACTACATCTTGTTAATGATCTTAATATCAGTAAAAATAACAAATATTTACTCAAAAACGCCAAAAAAACTTTTTAGCACACATTTGTAAGATGATGTTTGAACTTACAAGTATTTTGTAAGATCAAACAGCATCAAATAAAATAAAACCACATTTTTTGTGTGACTAATCCTAAAAAAAAATTAAGTTTTTGAAATAAAGAAAATAATTTAAATATATTTAACTTGGTGGTTACGTCTTTTTTTGTCAAATATTTGCCATGTGTGACTGTACCTTAAGGTCAAAAATGTTTTAGACCAAATTTGTTTGACGTTGTTTACTCTTACAAGAGTTTTGCAAAATCAAACAGCATCTAATAAATTAAAATTAAATATTTGTTGCGCTTTGGCCAAAATAAGAAAATCTTTTTTAAATAAATAACGAGTTCAGAGATATGTTATTTAGTGGTTACATTTTTTCCGGCAAATATTTGTCAAGTGTGACTGTACCTTTAGGAGACAAATAATATTAAGAAATCATTCAAGAAATCTGATACAAATTAATGCAATAGTATCAAAAGATGTAACCACAAAATGAAAAATATTTTAATTATCGCGTTTTTTTAGAAAACTTCATTTAATATTTTTACTATTTGATGCTGTTTGCTATTAAAACACTGTACTTGTATTAAACATCGTCAAACAAATTTTGTGCTATAAATAGTGGTTACGATTTTTACTATTATAGACTATTGCCAATAAAAATAATAACAACACTTAATAGTATTTAAGCAGGATATTTATTGTTTAATAAAAAATATTTTTAAAAATCAATATATACTCGGGTGTTAGCATTTTGCTTCAGTATTTTCATATTGTTCTCTTGAATTTTGAAATTTTTATCTTGCTTCTTGATGTTTTCTTATTGAATCTTGCGGATAGCCTCTTGTTGTTTAATTATGGCTTTTCACCAGGCTTTTCAAATTCAGCAGGTTTTTCACCTTCAGCAGGCTTTTCACCTTCAGCGTGTTTTTCACCTTCAGCTGATATCTCGGCCATAGTCCTGACCAACACAAGGCCAAAAATAAAGCGCGTTAAAAATTTAATTTTTCTTCAGATTTATTTCTTTTCTTTTTTTTCATTAAATATTGTTATAAGTTCAATCACCAGTGGAATCGCACTATAAGTTTTTAATGGTAAACTCACTATCAATGCAAAAAAATTGAAATATTTCATAACATGTCTAACATTTTTATACCCCCCACCAAAAGATGCGTTTGTCATTCCGTTTGTAACACATCGAAATAATGGTCGTAGAACCAAAAAGTCTATATATTCTGGGTCCTTATAAGATTCTAAGACGATTTAGCCATGACCGTTCGTCTGTTGTTGGCACGATAGAGCTTCGAAAAAAAAACATAGAACAATGAAATGTTTACCAAACATTTTGTGATCCACTGATCTGTTTGGTATTTCAAATGGGCAAAATCGGTTTAGTAGGATCTGAGTTACAGAACAAAGTTTCAGACTACCTCGATATTTTTTAGATATTTTTTGCTGTTTTCTTCAAATTTGTATGATGCAAATGATATCATGAAATTGTTCACACTTTTTTTTATTAAAAAAGGACAAGTCTTGTTAAAAATGGTGGGAATCGGACCACTATTTCTCATAGCCTCCATACAAATGTCTTCCCGGAATATGGTTTCATGGTACATAGATGTCAATAGAAAAGTCGTATCTAAACAAAATGCTACAATAATAAGTTTCATGCAAAGTGAAATCTCAAAACAATATTTTGTTTGCATCCGTCCACAATTTTTACATAGCCCCATACAAAGACCACTTCCGAAATTCACTTAAATTAACATAAATCTTTTGTAAAAATTACTATCAAGCTGAAAGCTATCAAATGCGTATTAAGCTCTTATTAGCATCAGCCTTATAGAAACCACTATCAAGTTTAAATTCAACACAAATATTTAATACATACATATATACTAACTATACATATAATTCGTCACTCTCAATATAATGATGATCGGTCCATATTTGACCATAGCCCCCATATAAAGTCTACTTCTGGAAATTGCTTAAGTGCGCATAAATCTCTTATAAATCTCCATAATAGGTAATTTGGTGGTGGGTATAAAAGATTCGGCACAGCGGAATATAAACTCTTACTTGTTTATAAATAGAATATTTACGTTTGTTTTCCTAAATACTTTTACGAGTAACTCTCTTAAGAATGTTGGTATCCAAATAATATTCAAGCTTAACATATACAAAAGTCATTCGGTCTAATTTTATAATGATCGGTCCATAATTAGTCATAGCTGTCATATAAATCCCACTTCCGAAATTCATTTTAACGACCATAAATCTCTTACAAATTTTGATGACCAAATAAAATTTAACTCAAACAAATTTCACATATACGGATCTCATGTTGCCTAATTTTGTAACGGCCGTTCAATAATTAGTCAAATCCCCCATATAGCCCACTTCGAAAATCACTTTAACATGTATAAATCATTTAAAAGTATTTACATTGAAATAAAATTTAACACAAATTATATTTAGTTGCATAGAAGTCATGTTTAAATATGCAAATGTTTTATGGGAAATTAAATGTTTATCTTACGACAACGACTACGATTATGCGAGCTATGGTCAATTATGAACCGATATGCATAAATTTTGTAGATGTGATTAGGCGATTACAACTTATTTCTGAAAAAATTTATTGCGATAAATATTTGTGACCGATAAACCCCTATTTCGGGAGGACATTTGTATGAGTGCTACGTGAAATAAGGGAACGATAAGGGAGCCAGTTTCAATCCCAACCCAACCAGCTGAAAATATATCTTGTACTAAATTTAATCAAAATATCTTCAAAATTGCGCACAAAGTTTATATGGAGAGACAGGCGGACAGGCGGACGGACGGGCGGGCATTAAATCTATTCAGGAAGTTATTTTAAGTCGATCGGTATACTTTAAGGTGAGTGATGGACTCATATTTATGAGCGTTACAAAAATCAAAAGAAATACACTATAGTGGTGTAGGGTATAAAGATACATAATAATAACATCATTTTGTATTTCTATGTTAAAGTGTAGATTTGTTTGTATTTGAATACAAATTCGCTCATTAAATAGAAAATCTTTTAGGAAGAAGAAATTAAATTTGGTAAAATATATGTATGTATATCTAAATGTATATGTGTATGTATTTTAGATATGTATGTATATATATTCTAATTACAAATCTTATGGTGCCGCCAATTTTTTTTAGATTTCTGAACTGTGTTTTGTTTTAACAATACAATATTATAATATTACTGGGTCACCGCGTGTAGTAGAAGTGTCTTCAGCTATTTCGACTGCACTAGACTTTGGAGTTTTCTTGACCTCTCTAACTATTTTGCGCACCTCATTATCAGTTTTTGGTGTCTCCTCGAGCTTTATTTATTTCAATAACTTTTTGAACAGTTGACCGGCTTTTGGTCATAATTTTAGCAATATCTACGAGAGATTTTTCGATGATCCGACTATTAAATCTCTAACCTTTCTGATAAATCTTTGACACGTGC
The DNA here is from genome assembly GCA_950370525.1 of Bellardia bayeri. Classification (NCBI taxonomy): domain Eukaryota; kingdom Metazoa; phylum Arthropoda; class Insecta; order Diptera; family Calliphoridae; genus Bellardia; species Bellardia bayeri. Next base: position 60,327,912 of record OX493266.1, on the reverse strand, counting down.
CATTCGGCTCCTCAAATAATTTCCTAACCTTGTACTTAGAAAATAATTACTAATTTCATTTATAATTGCTTTTTAAAAGTACTTAAATTTAAATTAAATTATTAAATTGAATTATTAAATTAAATTATTAAATTATTCATTTCAAAGCGCGTTTATAATGATGTGTAGAATTTATTTAAAAATCAAACTGTAATATTTAGTTGTTTTATCTTAAACCTATAGGAAAGGGAAACTACACAGAACTGGGACCAGGATTTGTTCTTTAGTCGTTTAGATCGATTTGCATTCCAACATCATATACATTAATCACTTTAACACATAGAATGCCAATCGGTTCTGTTAAAATACTTTCCGGAGGAATGTGTTTGCAACTGTTTTATAAATATTTATGACATCGATATCCGGAATCGGTTCTACTTCAAACACTTTATATGTCACTTTAACACATTGAATGCTAAGCGTTTTTATTGAAATACTTCCCTAGAGGTCGAGTTTTTATTAGAAATGTATTTAAAAATGAGTTTTAAAGATTTCTGTCGAATATATTGTTACGTTTTTACCTTTTAAAAAGGGTGGTTTATTTCCTTTAAATAAACCGGATTCTTTTTAATTGCAAAATAAAAGCGTCAAGTAGTTAGAAAAAAATATAACGCGTCTTTATTTATTTTACACACTTATATTACAGTTTAAGAACACACTTAAAGTTTGAGAACTCTTGATGTTCACACAACAATGCCTCACAATAAACTGATGAACACAATCATAATTTCTAGATGGTGCGTAGCTAAGTTACTAGAATGTTCAAGACTAGAAAGCTGCAGGCCGTTATTTTAAATCAATTCTGTTTATTCGCTAATAATAAATATATAAATAATAAATATGAAAATTAACAGGCAGTTACATAAAATCATACTCTTTTCCAAAATCGGCTTTCATTTATGTTTTAATAAGATACGGACGAGCATTTTGCATTTTGAAACTTTTCTACGATGAACCAAACTGGAAATGATATTTTACTTTTCAATTCATTTTCACAAAATTCAAAACACAAATTCAATTAAAATTTCACTTCGACTTCTTTTGCAAAATGTAGAACCCAATTCTAAACAGCTACAGTTTTTAAATAAATGCGTTATTTTTTCTTTTTATTTGTACATGCGAAACATCCTGATGCTTCATCAATTGATGATTAACGTTTGGTGACCAAACATTAATACCACCTATTGAATGATCACGTATATTTCTTTTGGCCCATTCCTATAATTTATCAAGCATTCTGATTCTCATCTATCTTACTCAACATGTTAAAGTAAAAAATCAATGTTTGTTAAAATTGTAATTTCTTTATTGAAACATTTTAACATTTTTTATGCAGAAATTGGTAGCCACTTGACATTTTTCATAAATGTCAATTATCCTCTACCACCATTCAACTTCTTCCTAGCAGCAGCGTTGTAATCTAATAATTTCTGGAGATACTCCCTTTGTTTATTAACCTTCTGCCTTCTTTTCTCCACTTCTTCATGTTTTCTTTTAATCAACTCTTGCCTCTTCTTATTTTCATCGGCTGTCTTCTCGATGGCTTCGCCTCTCTTTACGTTAGCCTCATAGTCTTTCATAATCACATCTTTCGTTTTCATGATTTCTTCTTCGTTTTTTTGAATTTGTTCACGTCTCTTTTGGTTTTCCTTTTTTAGAGTTTCAATTGAAGTGGTGTCTGCGTTTGCCTCAGCTAAAGCCATGGCCAATACGAAGCCAAACATAAAGATGGCACACAATTTCATGATTGCTTTACTATTTGGTTGTAGATTGTGTTGGATCTCAAATTCAACTGTAAATTCTAACAATTGAAACCCGCTATTTATGGAATAATTTTCCGAAAATCATTCTCATAAACGATATAATAAATACCATGTTATATTAATTGAAGCAAACAGATATCTAAATATTTATTTGTCAACATGTGCTTCTTATTTAGATTATATAAATATTAGCATTAATAGAAAACACAAAAATTCTTTCAATATATAAGTATGTTAATCAAAAAAATCTAAAACTTTATTTAGCTAAACTGGAACAAGCAAACAAGACATTTTTTTAAATACACAATCTGTTATTTGGTACTTAAACCATTAACGGAAGTTTGACTTTTAAAACAAAAACTTTAGATAAATATTTGTTATTTTGGCTACAGGATGTTTTCTTAACTTTCACTAGAAACAAAAATTATTTTAAACAATTTTAATCCAGAAAACTCGGCAGAGCATGACGATTAAAAAAACATAGAGTTTAGTCAGAACTACTTGAACTTGGTTTTATATCATCTATACTAAAATATATTTTATTGATCTATTTGTATCTAAAATCGAAATGTTTCAAAATAAAATAATAATAATGTCAAAAATAATTTCAGACCGCGGTGGTTTAGACATTTGTTTGTCAGTAATTTGGTAGCTCCTGAACGATGATTAATGAATTTTCACATATGTTCGTTTGGAGTGTCTCTGTGTTGATTAGTATTAACATGGTTTCTTAGTTGAAATTGCAGATAGTAGGCGATGTCGGAAAGTGTATTTAAATGAAGGCCTCAATTACCATTCACAACACTATGTACTTATTTTTTGATGTTTTATGTTGTAAATTGCGATTTCGATTTACAACACTTTGCGGCTTAATCGTATGAAAAATGCATGTTGTGTTGTTGTCGAGACAACAAAATGATAATCGGGCCGAAATAAACCACCGCTTTAAAAAGGTAAAAACGTAATAATTGGTGTCAGAATTGGGATTGCAAAATAAAAATAAAAAAGTCATGAAGTTTGAAGATCTGTAAGTGGTGTAATTCAAGAGAGAATTGAGTAAATTGGAGTCATCGACCACAGGCAGTGTTGCCAAATTTGCCGTTTTTTTTTTTTTGTTTAAAAAAATTACACAATGTGATTTGACAATTTTTGCCCTCAAAGTGACTATTTTTTTTAACGTATATGTTTACACCACTGTTTATATAATGAGATCAATATCACAATATTATTATTTGCTGTTTGTCAACATGTGAGAAAAATAGCAATGATTTACCGTTACTAAATTTGTTTTTTATTTATTCACGAAATAATAAAGTTCTATACACCACATTTATTTAGGAAATCTATTAGGCAAAGAAACAATTGAAGGCCATTTGTACTATTTAAAATTAAGTAAATCAAATTGCTTTCATAGCTTAATAAAACCTAATACCTATATACTACAACAATTTAATTCCGATATGTATGAATAAATAAATAATATTTATTACATTATAAATAGTGTAAATATATATTTTATATGTAAATAATAATTTTTAATGTTTGTACAATTCACTTCGGTAGTTGAATGATGAGTGTTTGTTTTCTTTTGTGTATTTGAAGATGTGGTTGCTTTGACTTGTTTCGTCAGTGTTGTACAGGTTTTTATATTGCAGCGTGTAGTTTTTAATTCGCTGTCAGGGTTTGAAAAGCCTTTATACTAATTTTAGACACATACATACCCGGCGTTGCCTGGGATTTCTTATCTTTTATTCCTGACCGTATTTGACATACTTATGTATGTAGTAAATTTAAATTCCTAAAAAAAAAAAGTAAAAATAATAATTTATTGAAAATTAAATTGAATGAACTCAAGCCTAACTAAATAAAAATATCAAAAATTAACAGTTCAACTATAATAATCGTTCTTAAAATAGCTATGGCACAAGCCCTAATGTTTTCCTTTGTACTTCATGTTGTACACATAAAAATTTGGACGAAAGTGAACAAAACAAACATAATAAACAAAATGTATTTAGTTTTTCAAGACAAAGTCTTGACAGAAAGAATACAAAAAACTGAAGAAAGTCCTGTTTCACACTCATCAGTTCTGACTGTCAAGTCTAGTTATTTTTCAATGAGAAAGAAAGAGAAAATTATCTTTTTCCTTCTCATTGAAAAATACTTGACTTGACAGTCAGAACTGATGAGTATGAAACAGGTTAAAAGGAGGCAACATATAAATAAATTGAAAAATGATAAATACATCAAATTTCGAACCACCAGTACCACTGGTTAAAGATTGATGTTTGACTGTTGGCTAGCAGGTACCGCAGTGGTGCAGAGGTTAAAACTTAAAGAATTCTGATGAAAGAATGTGGTGATTCTTGAAACATGTAAATTCAACCCAGGTTCGATCCCCAGCTCAGCCAAGAAAATTATTAATAAAAAAAGTTCATGTTGTAAAAAAAAACAATTCCTACCTTCAGTAAAAATAATAATTTAATGAAAATTAAATTTAATGAACTAAATAAAAATATCATTCCTAAAAAATGTTATTTTATCAAATACTTTCGCGTGATCAAAAATTTAACGAACCGTGTATTTAAATATGAAAATCTTATGGCCAGTTTTTAACTTCATATTTAAATACGAAATTAGTTAATTTTTACTTAAACTTAAGTTGTATTTAAATACGGTTTCATTTTTTCAGTCTAAAATTAAGTTTGATATTTAATTATGATAGAAGTATGGTAGCACTATTAAATATTAAAAAAAATATAAACAACTTTTTCATTTAACAGCTGATTTCATATTTAATTTACAAATTGTTGTAATCTAATTGCACAAAAGCTGCATCATTCATGCCCTCTTCATCTAAATTCATTGTTTTCGTTTATATTGACAATAATAAGCACAATGTTTTTATTCGCAGTAAGTTTATTACATATTTTTATCAAATATTAAAAAAAAAATCAATGCGAAATTTTCACAACTTGCAGAACTGTCAAAATCATATGGTAGTATGAAAAACTTAAGTTGGATTTAAATGGACGTAGTCAGTGATTTAAGTTCTATTAAAATATGATCTGTAAAAATGAATTTTGTATTTAAACAGAACTTAAGTTTAAACACACTTTAATTTTTAAGTTAAAAACTGGCCATTAGAAACTTTAGTAGTTTAAATCTGAACTTCTTACGTCTTTTGATCATAATGTGTAAGATCCTAATTGTCGCTGAAAATTGTCTCGATTGACAGGTGTTGTATGTATTGACTGTAGGACTACCTCTGACATAAATATGACCAACATAAGAAAAAATTATTATTTTTAGGGCTTACCAAATTTTGGAGATCATAATTTGAGTAAAATTTGTCAATAAAAGTTTTTTATTTATTTGAAACGGAATATTTCAACAATACCATCTCTGAAAACTGTACTTAAATATTTGTTCCAGATTGGTTTCGTATTTAGTTCATGAATACGCATTGCCGAGTGGTATTTACATATTAATAATAATATACGGTATTCTCTAATGTAAACAGAACAAATACTTGTCTAATAAAATTTTATTGATTGTACAAAGCTAAAAACTAAATTCTATCCGCTTAAAGAAATTGAATAAAAAACTTTGATCCCTTTTAATTTATACTTAAAAGCTTAAGCACTTAATAATCCTTGAAGATTGACTATCGAAAAAGTACTTTCCTCATAAATATTTTTCTGGTTGCATAGAGCAACAACAAACAAATAATGAATTAAAAAAATATATATTAAACATTTTACGTTAGTTCATTAGTTTTTTACCCTGTTGTTTTATCAAATAAATCTACGAATCTATGACGGTACAAAATAATTTTTGTCTACTAAGAGCAATGTATTCAAAAGGTAGCAAAATGTACAAAAATATATTTCGTTATAGAAATCCATATTTAACATTTCAAGTCTGTATCTCCTTTTTACCCATTATTTCCTTCTAAGGGCCGTATTATGAAGAAATTACTTCTGAAATATTTATTTTTTTGATTGCATAAATGCACAATACAAATTTTATTGGCTTAAAATAATAGACGCAAAAGGTACCAAAAATAACCAAAACACACATTTCAGTTTGAATTTTCCAAATATAAGTTTTTGCAACATTTTTTTTTTGTCTTTTAATATATTGATATTTAAATGTTCATGTCTGCAGATCATCTTTTGAGATTAAACTCAAAATAAATTTCAATTCTTGCATCTTTATTTCTTCGACATACTTTTGCAAAATTAAAATTTTTGTTGATGATATTGTAAACAAATATTAATTCTCGGCATGTGTCATATCCCGAAAATCCCGGGATTTCGGGATTGGTACCCTAATGCATACAAAAAATACCTACTAATTAATGTAGGCACTAAATTTAAAGGAATAATATTTGAATTTTATTTTATAAATATTTAATTATTTATATGTATTCAATAACTATACAGCCCACTGTGAGCTTTTGGAAGATGGAACTAGAACTTAAAAAACAGAGACCATGCTGAATTTTTATTATCTAGAAGACCTATTTGCCCATATATCTATGAAAATAGGGGAAATGCTTAAGTTAAACTCCAGGATCTAGGGATACTATGAAGATATACTGCATTATGATAACTTACTTTAATATAAAATTCAGAAATCAAAAAAATGTGGCTATGCGGACCTACAGGTGCCTTGATGGTTTAAACTGACGGCTTTAGTAATGGAATATGGTGCGTAGTGGATTCGTTATTAAAGAATATACCCTAAAATTCTGAAGCTAACTGGCTTAGGTGTTATTTAATATCTTGCTATATTAACATTATAGTATGAACTGAAGAATCCCCGGTGTATCTGAATAAGATAATGAGGATGCAAAGATAACCTTCCTCTTGCAAGCTGTAAAATGGTTGTTCTACAGAAACTGTTTGGCCTTTTCCAGAGAAAATGTTCCAATGGAAACTCAAAATCGAGTTGTCCCGTGTATGAAGCTGTCACAATTAATTTGCTTATTGTCTTCCGTCTCGAGCAGATAATGCTAATAATATCAATATTTACAGGGCACTGTAACATATGAAAGCACGTTCAATGATCTTTGTACAATTTACCTCAATGTGGAAGATGGATTAGCAAATTTGACGACACTTCCACTTGATAGCTAAAGATCTGTATAGGATTAATCTTAGATACATCTTTTCATTTATCAGATAATATGGTTAGATCGTTGTGGAAACAACAATATTATCAGTGATATGATTTGATTGAACCAAAACAATACTTGGATAGTGACGCCCATTGACCCAAACGGCTGTTGTATATAGGCTTAATAAACATACATATAAGTACAATAGAAGTGATCATCTCAATTACATAAAACAGTAGTTTGATTAAAAGACCAGTTCCAATTTACATGCTATCTTAAAAATATTAATTTTATTAAAGTTAAAATTTAAAATAATTGTTTCTATTTGACATTTTTAAATTTAAATAACACTGGTTACATACTATTTAAAACACTACAAGCTTATTGTGAATAATTTACAAATTTACAGTCAATATTTTTTAGTTTTGTTGTTTTTCCAATTTTTAATTATAATTCATTTCATCTTCGCCATAATCCCAAGACATATCATCCTCATTCTCTTCAGCATAATCAGCATCGTCCATATTTTCACCATTCATATCTTCCTCCTCTTTGTCATCGTCAGGACAAGCAGTGCAACGACTTTCATTGATGCCATAATTGTAACAGTTGGCACCGACACATTCACAACAGCCATCATGAAACCAACGATAACTATTTGAACCCTATAACAATTAAATAAATTACAAATTATAGAAATGTATTTTGTTGTTTTATTTTTTTTTTCGAATATTTACCATACTCTCACAATATTGTGAACACTTTTTGTTGGTTGTACAAGTATTTAAATAGATGACCGTACAATTAACCGTGGCCGGTAGTTGTTTGTGTATAAAAACATCTTCATCAATGTCATCGGCAAAACCAAATGATCCCGTAGCCATGTTGTAGTGGCGCTGCAAACTGTTGCGCATGGGAAAACGTATCGTGGACCATTGATCTTCATCCTCTTCGGCAGTTAGGGTGTCGAAGAGTTGTGGCACTCCCTCAAAGTCGCCAATTTGTGATTTTGGCGCCAGAGCACTTAAAGTGTCATTGTGTATGGGACACATATCCAAACAGCTGCAGCACTCTGTATACAATTCCCCCAAACAATTAAGACAATCCTTGCAACAATAGCAATCAGAAAGTTTACACTGACAACTTTGTGTCAAAAGACACTTGGAGACAACTGAACCACATACGAATTCGTTGCAACTATCGCCTTTAACACTGGAGGTTATTACAATGACACACAACACAACGAACGTATGCAACAACAAATACTTTATAAACACTAATGTACACATTTCAATTAGTTTGTTAAACGAGACAGAGAGAACAAGAAACAAACAATTTTATTAAAAAAAAAAAAACATATGCAGTGTGTTATCCTATTCACTTTTGATTGCTTGTACTCCTTGTTGTATTTTTCCTTGGTTACCGAGGAGTATGACAGTTAGTGTGTACACTTTAAAAGTTTTTAAACAACTAATATACATTTTCCAAAAACCCATTCTTAAATGAAACGGGAAACCCATATGACAACTATGATTTTCTCAAAATTAATAGAAAAACAACAAGAGCAGCAAGAAAAGGTCACAAATTAGTTTGTCAACGCTCTCATGCACACACATACATATGTACATTCTACTCTGGAATACCTTTTCTTTAAAGCAACAGGTAGCTGCTAGCTGCTTGATAATTCGTTTGCAGTTTGTGTTGTTTTCTTTTTCTTGTTATTAATTTGTCTTTTTGGTAACGACAATATCCTAATCTGAGTCATTTTAACTATTGGAATTTAAATTGCCCAAATTTGGTGTACCAATCTAATGAGTGCCTGCATATAAGAATTTGTCGATAACTCCACAAACCACCCAAGTCCTCTCACCTGTCTACAGTTTTACTAATTACAGGTAGATTTAAATAAACTAAAATTTAATCCTGTTCTGTTTTATGAGTCTGTAGTTAGTATTCGGTAGAGCACATTGTCTGTCAGCTGCATGTTTTTCGATTTAATAAGAAAGCATGTTTTTATAACGTTTTAGATAAATCCTTAAGATACTCGTACTGTATTTGACATTTTACTAGAGATTAAGCATTTAAAATATTTCTTTACAGACATTGTATCCACAGGTATATAATTTATTGTATAGGTATGTTTAAAGCTCTAATAAGAATTTTTAATTTTTTTTTAACTATTGTAAATGAGAGTTAAAATACTTAGCGAGGCATGTACGAGTATATGTATATATTCTGAAACGATATACTCGTAAATATATTCGTCTGTTTGTCTGTCTGACTATTGAATGTCGTGACTCATGATAAATTATATTTTGTTGGTGAAAAAAAAATATTTGTGGGAAAATAATGTTTTTTTTTGCAAATTTTCTTTAACTATTCCGAAAAAAATCGTTTTTCGTTTTCTAAAGGCTCAATTTACTGAATCAAAACCACTTTCGATCGGTATTGAGTTGTGTGACATGGCTGATTGACTGTAGACCCTTAAAAAAGACCTTTGAGCTACTGAAAACATCATATTAATATTATTTTAATAATAATATTACAGTATTACTCTTGAACAAAAAGGACTTTCAGTCTCAAATACAATTATTATAAAGGAGGCATTGGGATTATTCATAAATATGTCCAAAATATTTTTTCTAATTTTGATGTGGTCGCGCCGCTAAAAACTTTTTTCGTTTTATATTTTTAACAGATGATAGAAGTAGAAAAGTAGGGGAATCTTCAAATAGGGTTTACACAGTTTAAGGAACCTTTAGTAACATTTTGTTTTATTTATGTTTCATTAAATTTGGAGATAAGAAATCCGAAAATCACAATTTTTTGCCGATAATACATCTACTAGCACTAGTCGTTGATGATCTGAAGCAAGAGACAGTTTTTTTACGTTATCATATGATATGCATGTTGAATGAATTCAACCATACTCGTATGAGTTTTTATCAAGAATGGTTAAATCCATTGACTTTTGTTTATAATAATTTTTTTTTGATTTGTAGACCAGATTTTTGAACCCTATCAGTTATTACAAAAGATCACAACACATAAGAGATTAATTATGTGTGCCATTAATTGACAAGTTACAACTTGTCATGCCCTTAAAAACATATTTACATACAGATACGGTCAGGTCACATTTGGCAAATATTTACTCAAAAAAAGCGTAACCACTTTTAGCACAAATTTATTTCACGTTGTTTACTCTTACAAGAGTTTTGCCAGATCAAACATCAAATAAATTAAAATTAAATATTTGTTTTTTTTTAATAAATAAACGAGTTCAAACATACATATGTTTTTTAGTGGTTACGTTTTTTTCGGCAAATATTTGCCAAGTGTGAACGTACCTTAATACAATAGCAACAAAGTAACAGTGAATAGCTGTTGTAATTATGAATTATAGAGAGGAATGATTTTGTTTTGCCAAAAGTTTTAAATTTTTGGAAAGTCAAAACTTTATTTCATATCACGGCACGACAGGATTTTACTTTGTTGATATGATCTGCTATTCGATATATGTTCCTACCGTAATATTCTTGTAACCTTTGTTTTATAATAAGTTAGAAATATTGAAAATTAAAATGTGAGAGAAGGAGCTGAAACATTTTATTAGTATTGCAATGCTGTTTTTTATGCCAACCACCAAAAACATGTACAGTTTGATGACCCGTTTGTTACACTTCGAAATATTGGTGATGGAACCAAAAAAGTATATAAATACTGGCTCCTTATGAAATTCTAAGATGATTTAACAATGTCCGTCTGTGTGTTGTAGACACGTTAAGTCCTCGAAAAAAAATACTATAGAAATGTTATCCATTTTCCCAAATATTCTTTGTTAATCAGGGCAGTTTGGTATTGCAAATGGTTCAGTGGAACCACAGCTATGGACTAAAATTTGAGACAACCTTTCTAAAATATTTTTCCATTTTCTTGAAATGTATTGCAAATGGAACAAGACGAGTTTTGTTAAAAATGGTTGGAATTGGTCCATGATTTCTCATAATCCCCATAGAAAAGTCTTCCCGTATATGGCTTTATAGTATATAAATGCCTATAGAAAAGCGATATCCATATAAATTAAGCAAATAAGTTTTATGCTATGATAAATCTCAAAACGATATTTAAAATCCAAATATATATGAAAATCGACGTACCGAATTTCATGACAACTATTCCATATTTTACCATAGCCCCAATATTAAGTCCACGAAAATCTCTTAAATACACATAAATTAGTTAGTTATAAACATATACATATATGTATGTATATAAATATTTATCGTCGTACCGAATTTTATGATGATCGCAGCTTAAATTATTACACCCATAAAATTTTTGAAAGTATCATTATTGAACAAAATTCAACCAAAATAAGCCTCAAATACATGGCAGTTACGGCACAATAGTTTATGCCAATCGCCCCAAAATAAAATAAGTTTCAAGTCGGCATAGATCACATACATAGATAGATAGTAGTGAATAAAAACTCTTACTTGTTTTCCTTAATTTTAAGATAACAGCATTTTTTACCGGTAGTTTTTTATGAAACAGTATTTTCTATAAAAAAAAACATTGTGTATAACAATAGTTTAAAGTTTGTAAGTCATCGACTAATTAAAAGGCAAATTACATTTTCATTGTTGCACAGGTCTCTAGCAATAATTTAGCTTTTACAGATTAAAAAATATCAATTAGTCAACGATTTACAGCCAAAAAACCATATAAACAATATCGACAGCTCAATTCCAAACCATGCTATGTCGAGTTAGCATGTTTTTAATTTTTTTGCGTTTTTGAATTTAGATTTCTCAACTTAAATTCTGTTAAATTTTGGTTGTGATTGGTTAGTCCAATCAATAGTTATCGCCGGTAACTTTAAGAGCTTTTCCTGCAAAACTGACTTTTTCGACTTAGCATGTTTTGGAATTGAGCTGTCGATATGCTGAAAATTGCCACTTGACTGCAAAATTCGAAGGTCGATTAAAAAAAATCGAACTAACATAAACAAACGCCGCGATACGGGTCTTATAATGTAGCCTCACTCTCAGAATCAACCTAACTTTTGCTAACCTGAATTTGTTCCACAGTGTTATTATACTCGTATATTGTTTTCGTGACATACAAGTTATACACCATGAAGATGAAAAATTTTTTAATTGTAGACAGGAATGAATGAATTGGTTTGGTTTTTTTAGTTTTTTTTTTCATTTGCTTTAGGTACATTTTTGTGTAATAATTTGTAATGCAGTTCAAATAGGGAGGCTAATATTATTTTATTTAGTCTCTATTAGGAGGAATAAACTTTTTTTGTAAACCTTGAGTTTTAGTACAGAAATTTAGCCCCTGGCCCACGATGTCGAATAATAACGTTCGCTTAGATAAGACTTAAGACACAAACTTGATTGTGGAATAAACAAACTTGATTGAGTAAAAAATTGATACGATAAAAAGGTTGTGTCTTAAGTCTTATCTAAGCGAACGTTATCGTTCGATATCGTGGGCCAGGCGTGGGTTATCTTTATAAATTTTTTTGTTTTTTTTTTTTTTTTGTTTTGAGCTTAAGGTAAATTTCTTTTTATTTATTTTTTATTTATTCCAATATTTCGGTACAGCAATGTGTAGCATCTTCAGGGAAATGAAATTTATCAACAAATTTATAAAATAACAGTAAAAATATTTTTCAATATTACCGAATTGTCAGAATGAAAAAAAATGTATTTATTACAAAAACAAATATATGAAAAAATAACTTAATTTCCTTTTCGTTTTTATAAATGCAGTGTGTATCGGTTTGAGATACATTATCTGTATAACTATGCTTTAAAATTAATTCTAAGATATTTTGGTACATTTTTAATTTCTAACTGTTCTAACATCTAACAATGTTTATAATTATTTTCTGTTTTTAAAACTGATGTGTTCTCAAAGTCGGGATAGTGCTTCAAATTTGCACAATGTTTTTTGTGATGATATATCTCTATATTTTTGATCAGATTTGTGTCTTTATTACATTTTGCATTGTCATTAACATTACATGGTATTTTGTACTCTACGTTCGACATTACTAATTTATGTATCCTATATTTTGCTTTGCTAAATAATCTGCCTACTGTATTATACAATTTTGGAGCCATTTTATATTTGTTATTATTAAATATATTCGATTTTATAGAATAATTGTTATTTCATTTATTATATTCGATTTTTCTAATCTTTCGGATAAAAATTTTAATAATGCATGTGAAAGTTTTTAGTTTTTATTATTGATACGTTTCACTTGTTTTAGTTGAATTTTTGTGTAGTAGTTTTTATACATCACCATAGTATATACCCTGGGTTTGTGCTGATGTTTGTAACGCCCAGAAAAATTGTTTCAACACCCACCTTAAAGTATATCGATCGACTATCAGAATCACATTCTGAGTCGATTTAACGATGTCCGTCTGTCCGTCCGTCTGGCTGTCCATATACAGCTTGTGCGCAGAGTACAGGTCGCAAGATATTTCGATAAAGTTTGGTCTGTGATATTTTTTCGGCCCACGGACAATTATTTCTCTTTTTACTGATAAAGACTGCGTTGAGGCCTAACCATCAATGAGTTATTTAATTTATTTTCTGTAACTCTTGTAGCTCTATGATGATTTTTTCTCTATGGCATAAAGTGTCTAACATTATTACTTATGTTGGTAGTTCCAAAACCCAGCTCCCTAAAACTTGCAAATATCTAGTATAAAAACCATTAAAAAAGATATTTTAGAATACAAATACGTCTAATTAAACCTAGACCTTAAGAAAATATACTTTTTTATAACAAAAATAAATTATTGACATTTCAACACTTGCCGAACGAATGGCAGAGCGTTAACGGAAATGCCTGTTTGTGTTAAATTATTTATTTAACATTTTTCTAAACTAAACAATATTAATTGGGTTAAAAACAAAATTCACAAAAATGTCTATATTTATTCTTGAGAATTGAACAAATAATATTTAATACAAAATAAACAAAAAAAAACAACAAATACAATTGTATCTAATAGGTTTCAATTTAAAAAACATTTGAATTATAGATATTATATAAACTTTTTTAGCTTTCTTCACGGTACGATAAAATCAAATTCGAGTTTATGTATTAACTATGCACATAAGGGCAAAAAAGATTTAAACTTTATTAAAAATTTTGTAAAACCGTCAAACATTCGTTTAGTATTAAATGACCAAACGTTTGTTTATTTCTTTGCTGTGCCCACTGAAACTAATTTGGATTGAGTTTAACTTCAGCAATGGCCGAAATTAAGCGGGCTTTTTGAGGTGGGTTGTTTGCGCTGTTTCTCCTCCACGAACATTCGATAGTGTCCTTCGCCGTCACCGAAATTGCGCATCGTTTTGCGCATAGCCAAGGGTATCAGACGAAGACCTTTCACTGCTGTTGTTGGCGATTGAGGATGTGTTAAAAAAAGCTGCGGCAGCCGGTGTAGTTTCAGCAATCGGTTTAATACAACCATCGTCACAACGATTGTTTGTGGTGCAATTGGCATTATTAGGTTTTCTCCTCAATTAAGCAGAAGACCTGTATGAACTCTTGCACGACATAGATAATGAAAAAGAAAATTATATTGGTAGCAAATAGATGCTTGAAAGCTGCCAAAATCATGCTTATTAAACAGTTTTTAAATGATAGCTGATTAAAAATTTGAATATTTTGTTTTGCTAAACTTATTTGTGAATTGCAGTGATTTGCAAAACAAACTGATTTACTGTATCGACTTACTAGAGATTTTATAACAATGGCTATAGAGTACCTGAATGGGATTCAGGTACCTTTACAGCAGTTTAGCGATACTAATATGTGTATGTGTAGGAAATAGCGGAAAAAATTACATTACTTTAGGTATGCGTGCATTTTAAATGGTCTTCAACATGGTGGAAAAACTGTACTTATTTTCCAAGAAGATGCCAAACAGACACGGCTTTACAGTTCTAAAATCCAATTTCAATCTCCTAGCTACTTGGTAAACATCTGCTTTATCATAAAATCCTTAAGATTGTACTTGGAAATTTTATCTGTCTGGTTTTAGTTTATAAGTAGCCGTAATCAGAGTGGGTTAGGTAATAGTAACCATACCATGGTTAGGTAATTTTCACTGTTTAAATTTTATTTTAAGTAAATATTTTCATGAAGAAGAGAGTAAATTATTCCTGTTATACAGATGTTTATTTTGCGATAATATATTTTAAAATATTTACATATACATATATATATGTACGTTGTAGATCTTTTATAACATATATGTATGTATGTACATATATAGTTGTATACAATTTTACTTATTGTTTAATAGGTCTGAAATATTATTTTGTTTTATCAGCTTACTTTAAAACAAATAAGAGTTTATACCGAATCTTGATACCCAGCACCCATTTATCAGTAATATGATCGATCTATGCATACATGAAAGAAATTTGTGTAACATTTTGTATTGTTAACAATTAGGGAGGCCAATCCCGAAATCCCGATTTGTCAAATTCGGGATTAATAAATCCCAAAAATTAGTATTTGTGTAAAATACCCAGTGCTTTTTTGGAAAACACAAAGAGAAAACTTTTTCATTTATCGTAAATCAATGATTTTTTTAGCATTCTTAGTAAGAGAAAATAAACAGATTCCACATTAAATCAAAAATTGTAAAGGTCAAAAACGTTTCAAAATTATTTACAAAGTCACCAACAAAAATTTTAATTTTGGCAAAGTATGTTGAAAAAATGAAGGTGAAAGAATAAAAATTAATTTTGTAAATAGTTGTCATTTAAAATCCGGTTAAGTTGAAATAGATATTAAAAAGAGTGAATTTCATAAAGAAATAGAAATATTTGTTATTAGAAATGAATTGCGAAAGAAATTGATTGCGAAACTAATGACATACTGAATGTAACTAAAACATGTAAAAGCCCCTACAACACCTTATAATGTCTGTAATAAAATATTAAATAAGAAATATGTTTACATAATTATTTGTTTCGGAGGGTGAGAAATGCAATCAGCAATACAATAATTTGCTAACAATTTTGCACCTAAACGTTGATCGTGAACGATCTTTCGTCATATATTGGTAACAAAATTAAACTAAGATTCTCGTTACTTTGGATATCTTAATAAGTTTAAGAAGCTTTTTTAAGATCGAAATATATTTATATATATTATACTGCTTTTAAAATGTTTGTTTTCAAACAGATTTATTTTCGTATCCCTTATATGGGATCTATTACAAGTTAGGTGATGATCGTTATAAAATATTCTCCGGTATTTGAGTCATATCTAAAATTTTTTTTTTTTTTTTTGATATTCCAGTTATTCACGGAAAAGGACCTTATATGAGAACTGTAGCCAATTATGTACTGACCTTCACAAAATTCAATAGTAAAAATGTTAATTATATATAACTGATCGAGTAAGGTGTGTTTTGTGTTTTTCGGTAGTGGTCCCTATATGAAAGCTATGAACAATTATGGTCCGATCACCATAATGTCAATTACTATAATTAATATATATACTCGTATGTGGATTATTTCTGTCAAATTTCATCTTGATAATGCCGTTTATAGGAAATTTATGTGCATTCAAAAACATTTTCTAAAGTGAACTTTATATGGGGACTATGGTCAATTATGAACAAATCATCATAAAATTCGATAATTATGTCGCATATCACTGAAATTTTATCAGCATTTAAGTTATTTTTGGAGTTACAGTTTATATGGGTGCTCTGGTCAAATATAGACCGATTGAAACAATTCGTATCCTACTGGACAGATTTAATTCATTCTCAATACCAGACATGTTGGTGAAATAACAAATGTTCAGGATAAATTTAAAATAAATTTCTAAATCTTTTTCGGGCTCTATTGTGCCTTCAACAAACGGACAGACTGATAGGCATGGCTAGATCGTCTTAGAATCTAAGGTCTAAGGAACCAGAATATATATAAATTTTTTGTTCTATGACCAATATTTCGATGTGTTACAAACGGAATGACAAACTTAATATGCCCCCTTCTTTTTATGGTGGGTATAAAAAACAATAACATTGTCTATTTTACTTGAAATATATTGTTTCATAGTTATTTCTATTTTCATTGGTACTCTTGCGAAAATATCTAGGATCATAGTGGTATATTAAATTTTTCTATTTCAGCTGTATGTTAAAAATCCTAAAGCTGGTATTACTAAACGGAAGGCCTTACGGGCAAAATTGTAACAAATTATTTTTGGAATTTTCGTTTTCTTTGTTAATTTTGTTTTACAATCTCATATTTAGAATGACAAATAAAATCTAAGTTCAAAATCATATTAAATCAAAATCATCATATCATCACAATTATTATGAAAAAAGTTTTGATAAATTTGACATGGCAAAATATTTTAATTTTAATCAATTCAAATAATTGACTATGTCCATGTGAAATTTTATTTATGTATACCGTTTACAAATCGCAGATTTATTAGCAATCAATTTCAATTTCGTTACTGTCCCACTGTAAAGTCTTATTAAGCACTCTGACTTGTTTCACTTTAAACCTGAGTCGAGGTTTTTATAGAAAATATTTTTGTTTTATCGTTTAAAAATGCAATATTTCCTGAAAGCTAAGAGTGCTTTTTTATAAAAACATTTATTTTATAACCAAAAATTACACAATTACCATAACATTTTGTCAAACATTTATAATTGTTTAAATTGTTTTTAATAGAGGTAAAATTTTATAAATATTTTTATTTAAAAAGCGTAATAAAAAACATTTTTCTTGTAATTAATTATGTTAAATTATTAATAAATAATTTACCCTTAACAAACTTATACAGTTTGTATCGTTGAAATATTTAATTTTTGTTGTTATAAGTTTATTAATTTTCATAAGAACATTTAACGACATTATTATGAAAAAATGTATTTAATGTTTCATTTAATTATAGTTCACTGTTGATATAAACATGAAAAGTCTTTTATGGTTAAGCTTTTAAAGCAGTGCTTTTCAAACTATATTCATAATAGCTTTTATAATTGAAAGCTTTAATGTTATTGCCACAAGTTAGTTATTTCCTAATGTACATACAAAATAACAAGGCCGGCAGCTGTTACCGAAATAACTGCAATTGTCATTTATATCATGAGGGATGATTTTGTAACTCGTTTCGAAAAGAAAATCATTATAATTTATATGCATTTTGCATTGTATTTCGAAAATGTTTGCTTTCGAATCGAAATACATGTTTTATTCTAAATGCGGTCTCTAATGGAAGGGAAGAACCTGTGTTTTTACTTGTCAGATAATTTGAATATTGAATGTGATTATTGCTTTTTCCAAAATAGGAATACCGTCATCATTGTTTTCGTAGGCAGAATGAATGGTCGTTCCCGCTGTTCCTTGAATTGAGCCATTGTCGATTATATTAATGTCAACTTCTTGATTACTCGAAGCATTATGAGCGTAAATTCTAACGCGACTAAGGGTGCGTTTGTAATGGGTTTGCCCTTTTTACAAATGATTTCGTAGTCAAATTTGAGCCTCCATCTTACTAATTTGGAGTTAGGTTCTTTAAGGCCCATAATCCATGGTTTATTGTCGGTTGCAATTTCATATTTATGTCCGAAAAGATAGGGTCTGAAATACATCGGGCCCTACACAATTATTTTTCTATTGTTGAGTAGTTCATTTCACTCTCTGTTAATGTCCTACTAGCCATGAATCAATTGATAAAGATTACGCATTGCGCAGGTCCGTTATATTTTACAAAAACTGTGAGAGTAAAATTGAGAGCAAAATTTCTTCTTGTGACGTCACAAGTCAAAAATATTTTTATGTTTGCTTAACTTCTATATAAGATTAAATTTAGTATTATTTTTGTTAAATTTTTTTATATTAATCGAAATTATTGAACAAACCTATCTGTTTAAACAAATTCGATATAACATACAGCAAAATGTTATTTAAATAAATTTATGCTCTAATGTTAATGAGTCGTATCCTCAAATATAAAAGGAGCTTTATTATTGATTTCTGGAAAAAACAAAACATTCGAGTTAATTGAAACTTTTGTCGTCCTGAAAATTTTAATTATAATTAGGAGAGAAGTTATCAGTTAGATTTCGTTGAGTTGCACAAAAAGAAAAAATGAAAATAACCTTACTGACAACGCTGGTGAAACTATTCGCAATTGTCAATATTATTTGTTCCGGTCATTCAGACTACCTTCTTCTATCACTTAACACGCGTTCGTTAAAATAATTTATTAAATTAGATTTAAGAAATTTAAGTTCTAATAATAATAAATACTTAACGCACGATGGCCACGTATCAAACTGATTTGAAAAACTCGGTTTTTTTGATTGTGTTAATGAAAAAAATCTCACACGTATATGTTGATGTGAGTTTGACGAAAATCAAAACAATTTAGATTTCACTGCCGTCGCTACTTCAAACTAAATATTACCAATACATACATATTATTTGTCAAATAAGTTTAATACGTAGAAATCTCGTTATATCGAATTATTCGTTTTAACTAATGGGCCTGGCAGAATGTCGTTCGTTATACTCGTATTGGCCTGTACAACACTCTAAATTCCGAAAGCTCATAAAAAGCTTTCCCCTAAACACGGGTTACCATATCATATAACAAAACACAAACTTGTAGGTATTTATTATTTTTTTTTTTTTTATTAAATTTAAACTATTATTATGTTTATATTATATTGTTTTATATTTTTTACCATAAGTACTAAACTGTTTGTTTTGTTTTCATTAAGTAGTTATTAGTTAAGGGCCAAAATAAATATATTGTTTATAAGTTTAAGTATTTATATTATAACAAATCACATACTCACTAATTAAATATTTACATGTACACATACAATAAAACTTAAGTATATATAAAACAAAAAAAAAATACTTAACAAACTAAGAAATTATAATTAAATTTTCTTTATACAAAATCTACAAAACATTCGTTTTAAATATGCTTTTGTTTTTTTAGGATACTTAAGGAATATAGTTATTTCAATCAAATTTTGATAATAATACAGTCATTTTTTCATTTTCTTTAAATAAAACAATTTTGGGATATAGCTGTTAATGTAAACAAACAATCTTACAAAAAAGATATGTATATAAAAGTTTATCTAACAGATATACCATTAATAGTGATGACATTGCCAGCTGTGGGCTCCGGTTCATAGACTTCATCATTTGTGCGCATTTCATAAGGGGCATCGTAGAATTGTTCGTTGGGTATTTGATCGTAGATATTTTCTGAAAAAAAAAAAATATTAAAAAACTTTAAACTTATAACTCTTATTTAAGGGAAGTATAAACTTACCTCCCCGACCTGCAGTACCATTACCATTCATATCCCTGCCACCATGAAATGTATTAAATGTAGCTGGAGGTCCATTATCTAAGTGCATATTTCGATTATTGGCTTCTAGTGTTGAATAGGACATAACAGCTGCATTTCTTTCGTCTTTAGATTCGGCGGCTTGTATATTTTCTGTATTCTTAACCGGTCTGGCTTTATTTCGGTGTATGAATATCAGACCGATTAAAATGAGCAAAGCTATAATAACTGTGGCTCCTATGGCAATGCCTGTTCCTAAGCTACCACTTTCCTGAGCTTCTGTAGCTGACAATTCACAACGTGGCTCATCACCACTCCACATGCCATCTTCGGTACATTTACGCAAATATTGGCCAATACGATTGAAACCGGGTATGCAATGATATTCAGCCGATCCTCCATATAGGGTAGATTCATTGACCACTATTACTCTACCATTTTCAATGGGCAAGGGGCGTCCACAATCAACAGCTTTAAATAATTTTATTAATTATTAATATTAAATTTTATATTATTGATTGAGTTCAAAAATATACTTACGTTTACAAGCGGGAGTTTTACCAGTCCATTTACCAGACTTTTGACACGCTCGCGTATCATTACCAATCAAATTACGTCCTCTTTGACATCTGAATTTAGCTAACGAACCCACTGATCTCTCACCAGCCTCCACTATAAGACTGTCACTTAAATCAGGTTCATCACAGGTGATTTCTACACAATGTGGGGCCTCATGGCTCCAGGTGCCATCTTCGGTACACAAACGTCTGGAAACGCCATCTAGCTTGTAATTAGTATCACACTCGTAAAGCACAGCTGCTCCGTAATAGGTGACATTTGTGGCCAAGGTTACTTTACCATGGGTGATATTCACTGGAGCTCCACATTCAACATCTTCAAAAACAAATCAATTGTTTATACTTTTTGATATGCTTATCAATAGCAGAAGTACTAAAACTTACAAACACATTTAGGAACATTGCCACTCCATTGACCATTGTCTTCACAGGTGACCAAAGCTTCACCCATCATTTTGTAACCACGTTCACAGCGATATTTCGCTAAAGCCCCAATTCTAATAAGCCAAAATTATATTTTATACGGTATCTTTACGAAGTAGATAATTTGTATAATTTACCTATAAGTTTGGGCTGAATTCGATGCACTCTCTGCGGTTCTTATTAAGGTACGACCATACATGCGATCATTGCCCGTGACCGATAGCAAACTATGAGGAGCCAAGGCAGGTTCTGTGCAGCGTATTTCTTTAAAATATGATTAATTGTTAATAATTGTTGGAAGTATAAATTATTTTAATTTCTTTTAACAAACCTTCACATTTTGGCGATGAATCACTCCAAATCCCCGACTCCAGACAAGTACGTTTCGGTACACCACTTAGTTTGTGAGACTGGGAACAGCTGAAGGTAACTTCGGATCCTACATAGGTGGTATTTGTGGTATATTTATGACTGCCATAAGGTACAGGAGTTATAGTGCCACAATCAATATCTTTAAATATCAAAATTATTAGTTCGTTATCACAATACTTTGTTACCAATCATCCTTACATTCACAGAAGGGAGCATCTGTGCTCCAATCCCCCGAATCTAAACATTCCAAAATAGGATTGCCCCTCAATACATGGCCTGGATCACAGTTGTATGTTATTTTGGAATGAACATTATAATCATAACCCACCACAAAAGAGCCTGGAGGTACATGAGGCGTATCACAAGTAACTAATTCACATACAGGAGCATCACCCGACCATTTTCCTTCTTTAGTACAATACAGATCTGAAGGACCATCTAGCCAATAATCCTCTTCACATTCATATTTGACCATAGAACCCACAGTAGTTGAGGAATTTATTAATACAGCCACACCATGATCAGGACGTGCTGGAGAGCCGCAATCAACAAAACGACAGGATGGCGCCTTGCTTGACCACTCACCTCCCAAGCCACAAGATATAACCTTAAAGATAACAACAATTTATCAGTATTTCATTTATATTTTGTTATTTCTACAAACTTACTGGTTCTCCCACCAACACATAACCTGTTTCACATTCATATGTGGCCGTTGATCCTGCTTTCTTGTCGGTCACTACTACAGAGCCACCTTGTATTTGTGGTGGCTCAGGACACCAATCTACCAAACATTCAGGCTGCTTGCCGGTCCAGCCCTCCAGTTCACAGGTCCGATTCTCATTACCAATCAATGTGTAATTTTCATGACAACTATAAGTGGCCTGTACACCATAACTTGTACGCTGTTCGGACAAAAACACTGAACCGTGCTCTAATACAGGCAATGGACCGCAATCGACATCTGTGCATATAAATTTTTTGGTACATTAATTAAACTAAGTCAAGTCACAGAATATTATTTTAACAAAAACAGAAAATCTCTGCAACAAAGTAACAATAGTTAAAAAAATATTTTACATACATTTACAAGTGGGTGCCTTTCCGCTCCATGTGCCATCGGTGCGACATGTACGTTCTGCATCACCAATTAATGAATGACCCTTGGGGCATTTGTATTGTATCTCACTGTCAATTGTATAGTTTTTACCAACAATTGTTGTATTTTGTTGGGAATCTGGTGAGCCACAAGATAGCGGTGCTACAAAATAAATAAAAAGTTGTTAACAAAAAAATTATGTTAATATTGATATTTAAGAGGAAGTTAGTTGGTAAAATACTAATGTTTGTAGTTGGTGTTTGGAAAGTTTAACACTTTGTTAAACAATTGAAAATATGAAATATTTTCTGGTATTTGAATACAAAGGTTTAATATTTTTAAATTAAGCTTCTAAATTTGTTTATAGTTTGGATGACAGAATAAGGCTAAATAATTACCCACAACCTAATGAAGTACTTGCTAATTATAATTGTCGCCTTTGGTACTCATATGAGCATTTTCAAGGCTAAGAATGCGACATTTGCGTTTTTCGATAGCATTTTAGTGGCACTTTGTTTAAAGCAAAAACTTATTTTGTTATTTTGAATATATTTGAATATATATTTAAGTACTATTTAGCACGCGACAAATTTTCATGTTTGTAATAATTTTAACTCAAAATTGGATTGATACAACGTATTTATTATTTATTTATGATTTAGAACGCGACATCTTTTTCTATCATGTTTATAATAAGACTTGGTTTAATTATAGTACTCGTTTTCGATCGCATTTAGAAGAAAAGCAAAAATATGCTAAAATTAAACAACATATTCTTTTGAATATAGATACAATTACGATAACAAACGCGACACATTTGACTAATAACACAATTACACTAAAGATTAATCGGGCTTCGTTTGGTAACTTTTCATATTTTTGTATTAATTTGTTGTAACAAAACAAAGGTATGTGAGAGCAAAAAAAATATTTAGTTCTTAGGCCAATTTTATCAAGATAAGTCAATTGTTCGAACAATCGACTTTTTGCGGAAAACATTTTAAAATTCGAAATCTACTTTTTGTTCTAAAAATATTAAAACAATCGGTTACTAACTAAAAACGCCGATTGTTTTATTTTTCTTTTCAAAAAATTTAAAAATTCATATTTTCATATTTACATTAAAATGGTATAAAGAAAAGTCGACACAAAGTCGAAAAGGAGAGTTTTCGAAAAATGCGTAAAAGTCGAAAATTATACTTTTTTTCAACTATAACAACTAATATTAGCTGCAAAAATATAAAAATTTTTAAATTATTTTAATAAATATAATTTTAAACAATTTTTTTTTTACTAACAAATTAAATTACGTTCCCAGTGGACCTTTCTGTGTAAATGCCCACCTGCAACTCTGACTTGTTTTACACTTAATTCCCATTGCAACCAGAAATTCAGTTTGATTAGTTTCACAAAACCAAACATTCCCAGCATTCACTTATTATACATCTATTATACGAGTACATCTAATCTTTTATTGCAAATACGAATATAAACAAATATTTATTTTGCAAACTTCAACTTACCATGCTGACATATGAAGTGCAAATAATCCAGATTACAGCCCACATCATTCCACAACCAATTGCGGCCGCCATCCAATACGACGCAATTTTGTTCACCATTATAATTATTGGGTTGATCTTTACCCCAAGCTGGTTTTTGTACCACTTCACCTGTAAACAAACACACAACAATAAAATTATTAACATTACATAAAAAATATTAACCATTAACCATTTAAAATAACTTTCATTTTTTCATACAAAAAGAACGTTTTGAATTAAAACCCCGTCCCTCCATACAACCATAATTGGTGCGAGTAAGTATGTACCCGCAAACAATAAAATATAAATATTAATAATATTCCATAATAAGTGTGACCATGTTTTTAATTGAAAACAAAAATGGCCAATGGTATTGCTTATTTATTGTTTATTAAATATTGTGTGTTTCTAGCATTATTAATTAGGCTTTATTTGTGAACCTGCGTTCAGAGCCTATTTAGCACTTTCCTTTTTCTAATATCATTTTTCAGGGTTATTAACAAAACGCCATGCTTTTATTAATTTATTATTTTTTTTTATTATTAAACAAATAATAAACTTGTTTTAATTACGACTTTTTTGCCAGTCTTTTCAATTTGCAAGTTTAATTTCAAATAAACACCCGGCAACATTTTTTGGCAATAGTTTGAAGGTTTTTTTTACCATAATTAGAAAATTAAGATTTAATGAATTTGTCATGAGTTCAGTAAATTATCATGTGTCTTAAGTTGGCTAATAATTTTAATAATATTAAAAACCTGCATTTAGACGACACAACAAAAATCCAATAGGCATGTCAAATTTCCAAATGATTTTGATTATCAAATATTTTGTTCGACGCCATTTCCAATTGCATTTCAGAAGTTTCTAATTGTATTTCAGAATTTTCTAATTGTATTTCAAAAGTTTTGTTTTATATTTCAGAATTTTAATTATCAGAAATCTCTAATTGTATTTTAGAATATTCCAATTATATTTCAGAAACTCCTAATTGTATTTTGTAAATTTCAAATTGTATTTCAGAAATTTTTAATTATATTTCAGAAATTTCTACTTGTATTTTAGAATATTCTAATTATATTTCATAAACTTCTTATTGTATTTTTTAAATTTAAAATTGTATTTCGGAATTTTTTAATTATATTTCAGAACTTTGTACTTGTATTTCAGAAGTTTCTAATTATAATTCAGAAATTTTGAATTCTATTTTAGAACTTTCTCATTATATTTTGAAAATTTCTAATTGCATTTTTCTTCTTTTTAACATTCCAATTATATTTTAGAAATTTCTAGTTGTATTTCAGAATATTCCAATTATATTTCAGAAAATTCTAATTGTATTTCAGTAATTTCTAATTATATTTCAGAAATTTCTAGTTGTATTTCAGAATATTCCAATTATATTTCAGAATTTTCTAATTGCATTTTGTAAATTTCTTATTGTATTTTAGAAATTTCTAATTATATTTCAGAAGTTTTTAATTTTATTTTAGAACATTCTAATTATATTTTTTAATATTTTAAAAATGTATATTTTAACTTTCTAATTATATTTTAGAAATTTATAGCTGTATTTCCGAATATTCAAATTATATTTCAGAAAATTCTAATTGTATTTCAGTAATTTCTAATTATATTTCAGAAATTTCTAGTTGTATTTCAGAATATTCCAATTATATTTCAGAATTTTCTAATTGCATTTTGTAAATTTCTTATTGTATTTTAGAAATTTCTAATTATATTTCAGAAGTTTTTAATTTTATTTTAGAACATTCTAATTATATTTTTTAATATTTTAAAAATGTATTTTTTAACTTTCTAATTATATTTTAGAAATTTATAGCTGTATTTCCGAATATTCAAATTATATTTCAGAATTTTGTAATTATTCCAGCAATTATGTAGGTTTCTATCTATATATTTGAATATATATTGAAGTACGATTTAGCACGCAACAAATTTTCATGTTTGTAATAATGTTAACTCAAAATTGAATTCTATTGGATGCTTTTGATACATCGTATTTATGATTTAGAACGGGACATCTTTTTCTATCATGTGTTCAATAAGACTTAGTTTAAATATAGAACTCGTTTTTGATCGCATTTCAGAACAAAAGCAAAAATATGCTAATATTAAACAACATACTCTTTTGAATATAGGTACAATTACGATAACGAACGCGACACATTTGATTAATAATACAATTTTACTAAAGATTAGAATGCTCGCGGAGTACTGATAACAAACAAATTCAAAATATATTTTAGAAATTTATAGTTGTATTTCAGAATATATATATAATTATATTACAGAATTTTCTAATTGCATTACAGAACTTTCTAATTATTCTAGCAATTATGTAGGTTTCAGGCAATTCGAAATATATACGTATATTGTTGTATTTTGTACATTGTATAATACTACTATCTGATAGTGAACACAATTTAGAGCAAAGTCCTATGTTAATATTGTCAATACTTCAAAACAAATATAAAAAACAGAAAATATGATTATTTTTCTAAATTACCGTAGTATTTTTAACAATATCTATGTTTACAATTTTTTATTTATTAATTTTATGTTCTTGTTTTAAATTAGCTAATGATTTCAGTATTACCATTTGGTTATTTTTTTAAACTAAAATAAATAATTTTTATGTTTCAACTTTTGGCAACACTTAAATTTTCATACCCCTTTGGAAAAAAGTATTTAAAAATCTTATATTTAAAATGTGTTGTACAAAATATTTATATAGAAATTACCACCATTTGTACAACTATTGTAAGTTCAGACGACTTACAACTCTTACTTACGACCCTAAAACATCACTTGTGAATGGAACAATAATCAAAGATATTATGTGTTACTTAGCATTAAGGATAAATGTCAGGTTAGAATTGTCTCTTCATATGAAAATGGACAGACAATATACACTTTACATAAATTGGAAAAATATTTCTGCAGAAGGAAGGAAATTTACGGCATCTGCTATAGTGGCAGGCATAATCATGGAAAAAATTTGAACACGTGTATTAAGAATCTTAACGAAAATGCTAGAATATTGACCAAATACGCACATACATATATGATTCATTGTTTATTTATAAAGAATTTTTATTCTTTCTAAAATGTTTTATCTTTCTAAAATGTCTAGATCATATATATTCTGTATCTATTAAATAAAACTTGTAAAGTAAATTTACAAATTATTTTGTATATTAAAAAATTAAAAAAAAATAATTGCTCATGTATCTGCATTTACTTAAATATTTAATCAGAAAAGTTACTCACCATTTACCCAATTCCAAGTGCGTGATGTTATTCCAGGCTCTTTTTGTGCACCAATCCACACTAATTGTGTTTTTAATTCCGATTTGCGTCGTTCCAATTCAGCCAGTATGTAATCGTTGGCAGCTCCACGAAAATCGTGCACCAAATTGCCACCTTAAAAATAAGATTATAAATATTTGCTTAATAAAACAATTTTAAATAAACACCAACAAATAATGCAAATTGTTCATTCTTTTGCGACACCATTTGGTTACAATGAACTTTCATGTTAAATCTTGTCTTTAAAGTCAAATTGTTTAGAATGAATTAAATACAAATTTGACCACAAAAAAAAAACTAGATTCTTTATTTAGGTAAATAATTAATTTGCACAAAAAAAATTATTGCCTCAAGAGTTGAAGGATTAAAAAATGATTAATTGCATAAATTCTAACTTTACAGGAGAAGCACTTTCTTGTAAAGAACCAGTAACACCAGTTATATTGAACCCTAGTAACAATGTCTTCTTGATTTCCAAAGAAGAATGATTCAATGTGCATCCAGCTAATTAGTCTTTAGTACGCATTTGTTTTTCGAACCCCAAATTGGGCAATTTTGACTATTAACTTGCGCTTGATAATATTTAGTCAATAATTTCACATACCCATGGGGTGTGTAAATCGGCTACAAATACAACACAAAACAGAAACAATAGGCATTTTGTTTGTGTAAAATAATGCACTACTGTCAAAAACACTTGAAAAAGTATTACTTTTGACATAAGTCAATTGTAAACTAAGTCAGTCAGCTGTGCTATAGCACTCACCTTGTATAGTTACACCATGGACATACATACCTATATTATGTACGAAATATTTTAATTCTGGCCGCCCAACTTTTATTATGAAAGCAATGAAAGCGCATTGATCTGTCATAAAAGTTGTAAGTGTCAGCTGTCAAGCTGTATTTTATTTCTATTGCCATCACTTTGGTTTACAAATTTAAATCTATCATTATTATATTGGGAATATTGCAACAACTTTTATATTAAGATTGGCCCTTTTTCAATTAGAGAAAGTTTAATCTACATAATAATCAGAAAACAATCTTATTTTTCTGTAAAAAAAATTGTACGCTAGTGGTCGCTATAAAAACAACATGCCTTTTCTGTATTCTGACCAAGTATTTTTTGTGTTTTTTTTTTAAAGACTTATGAACTTTATTTAATTGTTTTTATTATATTCAGCAACTATTGGCACTTTTAGGTTTTAGATTAACTTTTCAAACATTGGCCTCTCAAACCAGAAAACAAGATAACTACAAATTCTTAATAATATGATGAAACTGGGTATAATCTAGACTTAAACATAGTAAAGTGTATAAATAGTTTAAGGTATATAACAATTGCATTACTTTAAATTAAGTTTATTTAAATATAGGGTGTTTTTTTTTTTTTTGGTATCGAACTTTTAGTTGGCAACACTTATTTAACTGGCGGCCATTTTGTCACCTGTCAAGTGATTAATGTTTGAAGTCGCTAGTCTACGCCAATAAGCACGAAACGATTAACCACTTGGTGGACAACATTCGCGCTATTGCCGATATAAATCTTGGAAAAAGTCATCGAAAATTGGACCGCCAGATTACATTACGTCCGAGCCAGCCTTGGCGGTCATATGCTAAAAGTCATATTTAAATTATAATGTCTTAGAATATTTTTCGCATAAAGTCAATTAAAAAAAATCATCTTTGTTTTATTCCATTTCAAAGTTATATACATATGTACATTAAAAAAAACTCCCTATATTAAGTTTTATATAGTAATTAATTGTAATTAAACTTAAATCTATTGAACAGAGTGTTCGATCTACAATCGAACCTTGCTTTTGTCTATTAAATAATTAACATTTAATTGTGCAATAAAACTTCTATTACAAGTTAATGGGCATAATCAATAAACCTAGTTTAAATGAAATGGTTTATATATATTTAAATAAATTTATTTTCAACAAGGTTTCCCAACCCTTTGGCTCAAATGCCGTTGCCGAAAAAATTTAAATTAAGGTTTATTTTAATACATCATTACTTTTAAGTTTTTTTAAATTACCTACATATATAAACCAAAACTCGATTAACTTATTTTTCAATAATTATTAAATTAAATTGGGAATACAGTTTTACTGTTACTTTTAATGAAAGGTGATTTCATTTATTTATTTATTAAGTCAAAGGATTAAATCCTTACAGACTTTTTAAAAAGTATATGAATAATAAACCAATTATTAACAAATAGTATAAAAGATTAATTATTTAACAAACTAATTATTTTATGTTTAATTACATTTCTTGTTAGAGAAAAATCAATTATTTCATATAAGTTGTTAAATTCACAATATAATCTTCTTAATGAGTCAGTTTGGGCATAATTAGTTCTAACATATTTGACATACACAGTGGCTTGAAATGGCGTGAAAAAGCGTTGAGGAACATTGTTTACAAGGAAATCGTAGCAGACTTCCCCATTTATTCTTTATTTCTCGTCATGGTAATGTGCGAAACAAAGTTTAATTTGTTGTCTAGTAGAATTTCCAGATCAAGAAAATTTTCAACAACAATTTTCAAGTCGATAATCACCCAATATATAATTGATAGGAATATAATTAAGTTTTGACTGAACCACAAAAAGAAATTGTTGAAATCGGATATAAAGATATAAATGATCCACAAAATAAGAGAACCTCAAAAATATATTAACATCATCAACATACGTTAAAATGTTATAAAAATTTAAAACATTTGAAAGGTTGTTGATGAACCAGAAGAACATAATATATAATTATTAAATTCTACGCATTGAGTTCTATCCAAAAGATAAGATTTTTTCCAGTTTAGACTGTGAGATATAAAACCAAGAAGATCCAGTTTAATAAGAAGAACTCTGTGATTTACTTTATCAAAAGCTTTACTAAAGTCAGTATACGAGTATATGGCATCAGTTTGTTTTCCTTGTACGAAGCCTTGGTTAACATGGGTGGTAAGTTGAAGAACATTTGTTTTGGTGGAGCAACATTTCCAAAATCCACGTTGTAAATATGAATGATATAGGTAATTGTTGAGATTTTCTTTGCATAGAAAACAAGAGTTAATAATAGTTATAACCTTAAACATTGTTAACGCAACAAATCAAATAGCATAACAGTTACCACTTAAGCATTTCAAGTCATATTTTTCAATAATTATTTATTAAAATTAAAGACACAATATTATTCTTAAATAGAAAAAAGGGATTAATAATTTTGAAAGGGAATTCAATAGCTGCTGGTCGCTTATCTTATTAAATTACAAAAAGTTCCATGAGTCATTAGCTGAAGACCTTGATATTATGTCTAGAATGAATATAAAAGTTAGCTAACGATATTTCACAGTAACTAAACTCTTTAGATGTATTAAAATATTCTTTATCATCAGCTTGATGACAAAATACAAAATAATAATTCAATTGTGCAAAAAGTTCACTCGCAGATTAATTTCAACAAACAAGAAAAACAAAACTATGACAAGTATTTGACTGCAAGGCCACTCACAATAATTATTTGACACGTTTCACATCATTTTCAATAACATAAAATAATTAATTTATGTTCTTAATATATTTAAACAATTTAACTTACCCGTAGTTGTGCACATCTGTTGGGCCTTTTCGAAATTCTCTCCTTTTGTTACGTGGAATTCATAACAGGTCTTGGAGAAAGTCGTCAATACAGTGTCCACCGCCAAGTTTGAACTTAAACAACGATCTACCGAAAATTCATCGTTTGTAAACACTTCCACTTCACATAGACTAAGACTGCCTTCGACACCAACCAATTGTATGGCCACATATTGGCCCACCAGAGGGCGAGCACAAGTAAATGTCTTCGTAATGCCCTCATCTAAAGTGCCTGGATACCAGGCACACAAAGGATTTCTCTGTAAATCTGCGCTACTATTGCCCACTCTTATTTCCAAATCTTGTAAAGGTTGATGGCCGCAACAGCCTCTGGTGGTTATGCGTACAACTCTGACGGCTTGTGGCGTTAAAAGATCTACGCGCCACCAAGGGGAGGGTTCCTTTTGTGTTTCGGAACATTGTTGACCATCGGGATTTTTATTGCCCGGTTGGCCATCGTTGGCATAGTGGGCGGGGCCAGCCCGTGTATAGGAGCTTTGATTAACGGGCTTACGATATGCCACATTTGTTCCACAAAAAGGTAATTCTTTTTCCCAACCCGTACGAGAATCACACTTGATGGCTGGTGGACCGAAAAGTTCATAGCCCGAATCGCATTCATATTTTGCTTCTAAAATAGAAGAGCCATCCGATACTGTTTGCACTTTTGCATTTAGAGGAACTGCAGGAGGGCCACAAACTGAAATGAAAAGGAAAAACATAGAAATTTAGAAATAATTTTAGTTTAGTTTTCAAAATTAACTTTTATCAAATTATGTAAATCATTAAAGTCTCAAATCAACCAAATTATAAAATTACAGTTGAACTCTGTTTGCCATGAAATTTTTATAAATTTATTTATGTTAACACTGTCCATAACTAAAACATATGACCTGACACTAAACATAAATTGGTGTTTACACAATTTAACAATAGCAAAAAATGTGTTAATTACAAACAATTACTAACATTTTATTTTGCTATTTATTTTGTCATAATAACGCCTATTTTTGTAGTTATTTATTTTCCCTTTTTTATAAAAATAAAAAAAGATTCGCATTTAAATTTAAGTTTATTGAACTTAAACATTGTTGTGACAGACAAACTGTAAAGTACAGAGCCATCCATATCTTAATAAGGTAAAGCATCTTAACATCATCAGAGACAAATAAAGTGTCGTGTCTAACGTTAGTGTATGTAACCGTATGTATGTATATATGTATGTAACATCTTCATATATTACTGTTAGTTGATCTAAAAATTGATTCAGTGCATAACCCACACACAAAAAGCTATATCAGTTATTAAGTTTATTTTTTCGCTACAAATATTCATTAGTTTAATATTGGCTAGAATAATAAACATACAAGGTGTTGCCTTTAAGGGTGTTATTAGTTTTAATTTTATAAAGAAACAAATGTACAAAAATCATCTGTATAAGATGAATTGTTCATTGATAGTTGTTGATATCTCCTATGTAAAAATTATATACCTTACATACATACATATATATTTTAAAATTAAATTCTTATGTAGATAATATCATATAAATGCATTGGAGATGAAAAAGTTGATTCTGTTTTTTAAATATGTTTAAGTGAAATTCATACAACATACAACTACAACTTACCATAGGTACTGAACTGTACATATGGTTATAATTTGCATATGATATGTATAACACATGTTTATTTTATTTTTACATTAGTTTTTTTTTTACATTTATTTATTGCAATTTCAATTAGAATATTGTTTCCATGTAGGTTTTAGTCTAGTTTTGTTTCTACAGCTGTAAATTTTGACGGATGATTAATTTATTATTTTTATGATAAGACAAAATGAAGTGCAGGCCTGAAACTCTATCAGAAATTATATATGTGAATATTAATGCAAAAATATTTAAATATCTTCGGTCACACGTTTCGTCAGATTTTGGAGTGAAAAAATAGTAAAATCTTAGCAAATGTTTTCTTGTTTTTATTTCTGGGCAATATTTAAGTAGTGTTATGTTTAGCACTAAATATAGGTTTTGTCATTTACAATATATTAACAATAATCATTGCATACAGAGCGGGACAAAAAATAGAACTAATACTCGACTACATATAAAAAAAGTACAAGAACATATCCGAATCCGATTTAGCACGCGACATATTTTTCAAACACGTTTGCAATAACGATTAGTTTAAGTAAATTCCAATTACATTCGTATATATTATTAATTGGGTCGAAATACTTTTTATATAATTCTTTAAAAACGTTTACATAGATCCACTATTAATGCATTTTATATCTTCTTTGCTACCTTTAAGGTTCAAACTTTATCTTCCTAAAACTTTTTAAGCTTTCAAGATTTTCCTTATAGCAAATTTGTCTACACTTTTGCCAATTTCTATTGCTCGTCACGGAGACTTCTCACTTGCATTATATCAATACTCTTTATAATTTAGCTTTAATACTTACGATAGCGAATGTTACAGTCTTAGAAGTGTAGCGTTTGTAATATTTAATTTGATTAAATAAATGTAATAACTTTTTTTTAGATAAAACCACTAAATTTGTTAGCACACGGCTAATAGCAATTAATAATTAAGGTACAAGAACGCGACATTAGAACATGAAGATATCAAACGAAACATTTACCTTCAACACTTTGTCAGAAATATTTTTTTTTTTTATTTATTACCTGGATCACTAAGCCAACCATGATCGAAGAATGTTCCCAAAATCATGATTTGAGGAATCGCCGACAGCCAACTCTGAATTTCGGAATCATTTTTTATTCATTTTCAAATATTTCTCATTTCAATGCTTCGTTAAGATAAACTATCATATTAATATTGCCTGATCATAAAAAAAGTTTATATTAATTTTTTAACATTATTTAACAAACAAAAACTGCGAAGGTTTTGGCTTATCTGCAGAAAACACTCAGAGTCTTTGGCGGAAATCGAACCTGCAACCCTCTGAATGATAGTCCAGCACACTACCGCCTAATCGGGAATCTATAAATTTTGTAATAGTTTCCTGATTACACTGTAATGTAGTGGCAGATTGGTTTTAATATTGTTGGGAAGTTAAAGGACATAGTAATACACTTTAACATTTAGTTGCGTTGCATTATCATAAATGAGTTGACATGGTGTTCTGTAATGTTTGTGCTGTCGCAACATTACAGGGACAAAAAAAATATCAGGTCTAATCTTATTAAAATGGTACTAAATAATTTTCTAAAAATAATTTCAAAACTTACATCTTCATTAGATTGTCTATTTTTTTATTTTAAATTTCTCCTTTAAATTTTGTCACTTTTAAATAATTTTTATATACGCTAATCGCGGGACAAGTATGTTTTGTGCAATTAACACAGATCTCTACTAGATTCTTAATTTGTTCTTAAATTTTTTAAGATATTATTTATTATTTTGATTACAATATAAACCACTTGCAACCATATTATTTATTTCATAATTTTTCTAAACTCTAAACCCCTTTTCCCAATTAATAACAATTCTTTAATTCACATACAATTGCGTTTCTTTTATACAAACATAATTGTTAAAACAACTAATTGTAGTACAATGTATATTAATTATGTACAATTTAAATATTTCTTATATTTTATTTATTTATTAGAATTCTCATGGAAACACATTTTCTCAAATATGAAAAAATCTCATACCAAGTTGTATTTACTTATAATTGCCTTTATATATAATTTGCATTTAGTTATAATGGGTGATTCAAGTAGAGATATTTTTTTCAATAGCCTCTTTCTGACAGATCACGTGTGAGTCGTGTCATGATGTCATGTTATTTTTGTTTAGTATTGTTTGGCATTTCATAATGGAAAGACTTACGCCTGAACAACGTTTACAAATCGTTAAACTTTATTACGAAAATTCACGTTCTGTGAGGAATGTGTTTCATGGACTTTGCTCAACTGATGGTCAACATAATCGGCCTACTGAGCGTTTTATTCGCAACACCAGCTATTATTGAAATCGACCTTCCCAAGCTCTATGGGCTCCTGAAAAGTTCCAAGAAGATCCGACGTTTTCGATTGACCACCAAGATCGTGTAATATCACACCGTTAGGCCTTGGAAAAAACATCATGCGTGTCATTCGCCAGTTATCAGTCGAAATGCTCGAACGAGTCATCGAAAATTGGACTCAACGGAGAGACCATTTGTGACGTAACAACAGCCAACATTTGATAGACATAATCTTCAAAAAATTTTCTGTGTTTTTTTTTATTTTAAAGTAGGGAACCTCAAAATGGATCACGCTTTAGTTAGGGTTCTTAACAACAATGTATAATTATGAGAAATATTTAATTAATGTTAATAATAATTGTAAATACAAAACAATTTACATTTATAGAATGTAATAATTTTTAAATTGTTTGTTTTTCAGCAAAGTTTTATGAGATAAACTTCTTGATTTAATTAGGTTTTTACTATTTTTTACGGGCTTTAATTCAGAAACTTTTATCAAATGTATTACAATGACTAATATTTGAGATAAAGAGAAAATTTTCTTTCTCTTTTTTCCTAAATACAATTTTCTGTGTTTAGTGAGTTGGGGGACAATTAAAATGTAGTCATAAAAATGAGTATATTTTACAATATAATAGAGTGTAAAAAAGATTTTCAAATTATAACTATTATGATTATATCTATTTAATAGTTTTTTCCACGCCTTGAAATAAATGACATACACCTGCATTTAATTTGAATAAAATTAAAATTTTATTTTTATAAATTATAAATTATTCATTATCCTTTAAACATTAAAGCAACAAGTGTTGGTGTTTATTTTTTTTATTATTTTCCAATGGTTGTTATATTGTTTTAAATTTAACTAATAACTTTAATATATCGTCACCTAAAATCCAAAAGGCCGTAACTACAAAAAATTCAAAATCGATTTTTAGATTGAT
This sequence comes from Bellardia bayeri, assembly GCA_950370525.1. Lineage (NCBI taxonomy): Eukaryota > Metazoa > Arthropoda > Insecta > Diptera > Calliphoridae > Bellardia > Bellardia bayeri. The sequence continues at coordinate 60,291,648 of OX493266.1, read as the reverse complement.
TATTAAAAATTTTTTCTCGAATTCCTTAACGAGTTTAAGTACTGAGTTTTGTATCTTTTATATTCAAAATACAGAAAAACAAGTATAGCACTCTATATATTCAGCTGTGCCGAATCTTTAATACCCTCCACCTAAACGTAATAATAAATACAGAAATTACACTGGACTAGTATATCCTAATTCTGTATTTTCTATTCAGTCTTAGTGCAAATTTTATTATTATTTTATATATTGTTTGATAAACAATATTACCTGTTGGTCGTAATTATCTAATTTTGACGTAATTACCGATTCTTACTGTAATTTACAGAGTTTGTCTGATTTGCATAATAACCTTGAGTGCAATTTAACAATTTATAAAATTAAAAGAACCGTTTTCCATGTTCACAACATAGTATCAAAAAGGATAAGATATAAGGTGAAGGTTTTTTGTTTGAATTTGATCTCAATAATATATGGGGGATACGGTTAAAAATGAACCGAAATTCGCAAAATATTGTGGGATAATTTTTTTATATATGTAAATGATCTGTGCAAAGTTTTGAGTCGGTACCGATATTTATACAATGTGGTCCTTATATGGGAGCTATGACCAATTATGGGCTGACCACCATAAATTTTAGTTCAACAAGTTATTCACTATAAGGATTATGTATGTCAGATTTTAGCCGTTTAACATTATTTATACCAGTTTTATACGTATTTAAGTGAATTTTGGAAGTGGACTTTATATGGGGTATATGGTCAAACATGGACCGAACTAAAAAAAATTTCACTTTGCTATATCCTTTTCATTGTATTATCTGCAATATATTTAAAAATATAGTAGCAAGAAAAATGTTTAAAAATATCAATTTTATATGGAGGTTGTCTCACATTTTGGTCCATAATTCTGGTTCTACTATATCGATTTTGTCCTTTGGACGTGAGAGTGTTTTACACAGACAGACAGATGAACATAGCCCAATCGAGTTAGAATTTTGTAAGGACCTCATTCACCGCTTATGGGGGTGGAGGGTAAAAATTTTGTTGTTACGGCTCTTTGGTTTCAGAAAAACGATTCCAAAAGACCTTAAGTACAATGACTAAAATACTATTATTATTTTATATTTGAAATTTGGCCAATAAGAATGAAATATGTAGTCTTAAATTTATTATAAAGTTGTTTGCTTCTCCTTTAAAAAGTAAAATGTGTAGTTATGGTCTTTTGGATTTTCGCTAACGACATGTATGCCTACATTTTCAAAATTTATTAAATTGGGTTTTATTAAGCCCATAAGGAACTGCAATTTATTTATTTCAATATGACATGGCATAAAAAATAGTTTGTACTGAATATACAGCTTTTCTTCAACATCAACATTCAAAATACAATTGTGGGTTTTAAAAGCAATTTTTAATGGAAATATGTAGTTGAACTCATTTAACCATTTAAAGTTACAAAATGTATCAAAAAACTACGTTATTATGTAAATTTTTGATACAATTTTCAAAGCTCATGTTTGTATGAGTTTATTTTCTTATGAATCATAAGAAAATTCCCTGTAGTGCATATATTTTCGCTTAATTTTTATTAATCGAACTAAAATCTTTAAAGCCCTATATAAAAGTTGACTGTACTGCATTTTAGCTGCTTCATATCAAGGCTTTGGTGTTAAATAACACCAAGTCTAAATAACGAAACCGTTAAACGTTAGATGGATGGTTGGTTGGTTGTTTGCTTGGGGTTTTTGTTTATTTTGCTATTAACCAATTGAATTGAATTCCAATTTCAAACACGTTTTCGTGTTAAACTTTTTTTAAATATTATAGTATATATTTTACTTAAATATTTCAAGCAGGTGGGGTCATTGTTCTCTTTTTAATTCAATTTCAAATACAATGTTTATGGTAGTTTGATTATGCAAAAACTAAAAACCAATAATAAAATCTAGTACACAACAATTAGGTGTGGTATAAATAAATGCAGTATTTTTTAATAAAATAAATATAATAATCAAAACATGTGCAATTATTAAGTATTAGCATACAAGTGCTTAATATTTATTAATAATAATAATGTTATAATAATATCTAAAATTTGTGTTCATTTGCAACAAATTTATAACGAAATTTTAAACACAATCCATTAAAAAATTATGTTTCTTAAGATTTGTCTTTCTATGTCATAATTAATTTTTGCTAAACAATTTTTCTTCTCCAAAAACACCAAAAGCAAAACACATGATGTAATAATACTTAGTAGTAATCATGTTAGTAATGTGTAACACTTTTATGGTAATAATAACTCTCGAACCTTTTATAGATTAATGAAGAAAATGACTTTATGTTTTGTACCAGTACAATACATAATCCAACTTAAAAATATATGAGCGACTTACTGTCTAACTGAATGAATGTGTGTCTTGCACCTTTTCATTTATTTCCAGAGATTTGTTTAACTTATTTGGTTAATGTATTTTATGAAAAGTATTTTCATACATATTTACATGCTTGGCTTTTTATATGTTTTTTCACAGCTTTTTTTTCTTTCTTGTAAATATTTTACGCCTTGTTGCACTTTCATATTTTAGTGTTTCAACAAACATAAATACACAACACCTTTAGATGTTGTTGTGTGTGTAATCTTTAGTTTAATAATATGTTTATTAAACGCTGTTTAACTATATCAATTTAAATTAGATTTGTTTCGAGTATTTAAATACATATAGCAAAATAAAACGAAAGACTTAAGACACATGTACATTAGGTTGTCCCAAAAACAATTTTTTGGGGCTCAAGCATAATTTGAAAGCTTAAAAAGTAAAGTATTTTTCAGATTTTTTTCAGATTTTTCGGAAAAGGTTTTAAAGTCGCACAAGTCTATTTTTGCCAAAAATCGGCTTTGCCGGCCGTTTTTTGAATTTTCTTCATAACTTTGTCAAAAACCACGATATTCTTTATTTTCGAGGAAACAATTTAAAATAAAATGTCCAAGCTTTACTTTTGTGTGCACAAACTATAAGTTTTGCCAATGAATTTGCTCATTTATTTACCCTACATTACAGTTTTTCATAATTTTTTCCATAAATTTCGTAAATAACGCTTTATAACTTTTAAAATTTATATAAAAAAATTGTTTGCTTTATAATATACTTGCTCAACCTTCCGGAAAATCTAAAGAACAAAATATATATCTCAAAACCAAATCGGAATTGGTGCGACCTTAAAACCTTTTCCGAGAAATCTGAAAAAAATCTCAAAAATACTTTACCCTATAAGCTTTCAAATTATGCTTGAGCACCCATGAAAACAAAAATTTTTTGGGACAACCTAATGTACATAGTTATGTTTGTTGTTAAGAGCGGGTTGACGAAAAATACAAATATTTTGATACATTTGCACACTACACGTAAATAAATAAATATATAAGTATACATATTTGACTTATTTGTTTAAGTATATTTAGCAATGTTTTAAAATATTTTTATTTATTTTGACTATATACTTAAACCTTAAAAACTATTCGCTCTCAGTTAAGAGACCCATAATGGACCAATGAGCCTTAAATTTGTAGGGTGGTATATTGGCGTATTTGTTAAACATTTTCTATCTCATGAAAACGACCAATTATAATTTACAATTTTCTCCCGACAGATTTGTGATTAGCAATACAGTGAGTGGCTCCCACTACAAAGTAAATGTTATTGTACATACTGTACACATACTTTCTAAACCACAGACCCGATTGAAAGATAGTGTACATCATGTAGTCTTCAGAAAATTTACTACAAATTTAATAAAATACACTTTTTTAAATGAAACGAGCATTTATTGGGCCATTTATATGTAGGTCAACATCGAAAAATAATTTTTTTAAAAAATCTAAAAAAATTCGGGAAGTAAGTAACTAAATTACAAAATTTAAAAGTCAAGAAATTAAGGTTTAATTTGAGATATATAATATAATACAAGAAAATAAATACAAAAAATGTTTCCTGTGCGAAGTCGGCGTTCTATATACCATAGAGGAGAAAATCCCTTCTTGGTTTCTTCTTCGCTGGAATCCGAATTAAAGAATCATTTTATTTGAATATACATATTAAAAAATGTTCATTAATTCACAAAGTTTTGTTTGTACCCAAAAAAATAATCAAAACAAATCAGCTGACTCAAATATTACATATGTGTATTGTATGTATCGATAATTAGACGACGGCGACACAAACCTGTTAGAGAATACCAAATTTGTAATGATGTTGTGTTAAAGTGACATTTACTCAAAATTGACGACGATGTCGACGACGCCAAGCAGGATAAGGGTGAATGTTTTTTACAATGCTGTAAATTTTAAAATATATATAACATATTAACTTTATAGCCATCATAAAAATACATATGCTCTTTATTTAAAACTAGTAATAGCAAATGTTTTTTTATTCATGACACTAAAAATTGATAATGACTCATTTAAATTACAACAAAATTAGGTCAAGGCCAAATGGCTTAAGCTAAACAAAATACATATGTAACTACTAAATTTATGGATATTTTGTTAAATTTAAAATACAATGCATGTAGCATTTCCGTTTTTGTACGAACATATACATATACAAATTTTCAATAAAAAATTAAAAGAAAAAACTAGCCACAAAATAAAGAGACATTAATTTTTGAACAAATTTGCAAAATTATCTAAATTATGTATTGAAATTATTGGCTGAATTTAAGGAAACCACAATTTATAAATATGACCAATGCACACATTTCAAGGAACTAATTTTATGGCTCAGCAATTCTAAATGAGGATAAAACATTTTTATTTTTCAATATAATCTCCTGAAACTTTAATACACTTAGTCCAACATTTATCAAGCAATTCTATAACTTGATTAAAATAGTTTTTCTCAATGCCTTCACAAGAATGGTTTACAACTGTAATTGCATCTTCATTTGAAGTAAAACGCTTGCCAGGTAGAATCCTTTTTAGATTTGGCAACAGTTAAAAGTCATTGGGAGCTAAATCAGAAGAATAAGGTGGGTGGTCAAGCAACTCGTACTTTAATCAGTTGATTTTAGACATTGTTAAAACATTCTTGTGCGCTGGTGCCTTGTCTTGATGAAAAGTTATTTTTTGTGTTGTAAGCAAGGACGTTTTTCTTGAATTATCACATTTAATTGATCCAAAATGTTGCAATAATACTCTGAATTTATTGGTTTACCCTTTTGCAGATAGTCAATCATTAAAATACCTTTGAAGTCCCCAAAAACCGTTGCCATAATCTACCAGCCGATTTAATTGTTTTTGCCTTCTTTGGGGCAATTCCTCCAGCTTTAGTTCATTGCTTGGATTGTACTTTTGTGTCTAGAGTATAGTGATGGAACCATGTCTCATCAACATGAAACGACGCTTAAAGTCCATTTTATATTTTTTGTCAACTGTTAACAAATGCGGCACCCATCTTGCAGACAGCTTTTTCATCTGTAGCTCTTCATGCAAAATTAAATCGACTCGATCTTTTGTGTTGCTCATTATATTAGATATTTCACGCACTATTTTATCGATCATTTAATACCATATCATGGACTTTGGCTACAATTTATGTTGTTGTTGCTATTTTTGGACCTTCACTACGTGTTTCATCCTCAATGCACGTTTAAAATCAGAAATCCAATTTTTTACTGTTGCATATGAAGGAGCACTTTCATCAAACACATTCACCATATTATTATGAATTTTTTGTCCCGATAAAATTTTTTTTATTTTAATATTTAATGTCACCACGAATTTCTAATTTTTCCGTTGTAAAAAAAATCACGGATGTTTTTTTGAACACGGATGTTTTTTTGAACACGGATGTTTCTATATGAAGGAGTTGGCAGATCGAAAATAAATTTAACTTTTAGATAAAAGTTTCCAAAACACTTCATTTTTTCTGTTTATACAGCGCTTTCTGTTCTAGGCTAAGAAGTTTCCGAACCGCCCTCGTAGTTATAAAATTTTTCTAGTATTTTTTTCTAAAAATTAAAGTACAATTACAAGCTTTATTTTATTCAATTACTAATATTTATGAGTTAATATGTATATACAACGCTAATTTAACATTATCATTATTAAAAGTAATTGATTATTAAATGAAATAAATATAATTTTTTCTCCCAACACAACTAAACGGAAATAATATTTTACTTAAATCGCTCTAGTTTTTTTTCCAAATAATGAGTTTTTTTTACATCATACCAGAAAAACTCATACAAACAACTTTCATAAACCATTACACCTACTTAACACAACATTTGTCAAGCAACATAAGAGTACAAATGAAACAAAAAATACTGTTTGTTTTCTTAGTTAACTGCATACAAATTGTTTAACAATTGATTAAACTAATTATTTATTATTGTTTCATGTCACAAACCTATAATTTACTCAAGCAAAATAAAACCAACACATTCATAAGAATTCACAATTTATACATAACTATTTAAACACTGTCTCTGTATCTCTGTTTTTATTTTATTATACATACAAACATACAACAAGAAATATTAAATCAATATTAGACACAGGAAGTTTTTTCTTGCTTTAAATATTGACAAATACATAATTTCGTATGTCTTATGCATTGATTACATTAAGCCAAGTTAATAATATGACAATTTAAAGCAATTATTATGTACCGACATAATAAATTAACTCATACAATAATTCACTTTCATTTTCATTATTTTGCCACAGAGATTGAAGAGTAACAAATAAATGTAGCAAAAACAAATAAATAAATTACATTTTTAAACAAAAAAAATAAATAAATAACGTTTAAATTTCTATAGAAAATGTATCAAATAGAGAAAAGGCTGTAATCCAGCATATCAGTCAATCAACTGTAACATTTGGGATTTTAAATTAGTTGTGTTTGTATAAAGAAATTGTCAAACATTTGGGTTTCAAGGGGGCCTTAATTAAGCCATTGTTTAAAACTAAACTGAAAAGAGTTTAATTTTTAAGCTTAATTGTTTTCGAAAATAAATACAGTGGCTATAGAATCTTTATGTTTAACTTATATGTTTTTTACTCTTCACAAGTGCAATTTTAAAAAAACTAAACGTCACAGTTCTGAGTATCTAAATTAAGGTTTAATTATATTAAAATGGTTGTCAAAGACAATTTAAGCAGCTCATTTAAACCTAATGGTTCATTATGATACCACAGCACTCTGTCGTCATCATATTACCAATTTGATTAACAATTAAATATATCAGATAGTTTATTAAAAAGAGCTGATGAAAATCATTCCTGTCTACAACTGACTAGTACCATCAAGTTTGTAGGTTACAAACTTTCCTTTCTCAACCAAAAATTCTTGCATTGAAGAGTTAGCATTGAAGAGTGTAAAGTCTTATGTTAAATTCAGCCATCTTCTTAAAAGATGATCTACAGCCAATAATGGATTTTTTACTCAGGAAAGAGGATTATAAGGATACATATGTAGATATTAGTGGCAGTTGTAGTGGAATCGAGATTAAATTTCATACAGTTTGCAATATTTATAATCAGCAGAATCCGGAATCGAAGAGTCTTTTTGTTATAAAGATATTAAGATCCCTTAAATATTTCTCAGAATCTTTAAATGGCACCGAATAGTTTGGTCCATTTCGAAGTAAAAAGAAATGCCGAGTTAAGTTTAACACCAATGAATTAATATTACATATAGAAAGTTAAAGTCATTCATATTGGAATATTTTTTTTTTTTAATTTTTTTAATAAATTAATACCCCAACATTTCGATACACAAAAAAATTTGTTACAAGCCAAATTTTTTTCTCTGTTTTTGATGTATTTTTTTTTTTTAATTTTTTTAATAAATTAATACCCCAACATTTCGATACACAAAAAAATTAGTTACAAGCCAAATTTCTTTCTCTGTTTTTGATGTATTTCAATGTAAATTATATCTTCCTGCAGTTTTTTATTATATTTTATTACTATACCTTCCAGTTACTCCATCTACTATTGTGCCGCATCGTGTAATTCCAGAATTACTATTCTTTTCTTTAAAAGTTTTAATATGATGGGCCTATTCTGCAAAGACGGCATTTATGGTGACTGCCTGCATCTCATTCAAAACAGGCATATACTCTGCGATCAAATGAATCCTGCAAATATGTTTCATAACTTCCTGCTATGTTTCAAGAGAGACTTCAATTCTATATTGTTTTAGGTCGCTTAACTCCTGAATTATATTTTAAAATATTTATTTCTGCACTTGGGAGATTCTTCTTTTTTTAGCCAACATATAATCAACTCTTGGTAGTGATTCTGAGTCATAAATGAAGCAAAATTTTTATTTTTTGAAATTTACCACAGGTCGGCACAAAAAGCGTTTGATGTTTGAGTTTATCATGTACAATTTGCCTTTGTCTTTTAATAATTTCAATCAGATTCGCTAACATGCGGTTATGTATCTGAATAGTAGCGCCTGGTGACTGTGAGTGGCGATCACTGATTTAAACCATGTGATTTGAAGAAAACTCTTCCTATTAACTTTTAATCTTTGGTCATAAACATTTCTATTTTTCAATATAATCTCCTGAAACTTCAATACACTTAGTCCAACGTTTATCAAGCAAATTGATCCCTTGATTAAAATAGTTTTCCTTAAGGCCTTCAAAAGAATGGTTTACACCTGTAATTGCATCTTCATTTGAGGTAAAACGCTTGCCAGTTAGAAATTTGGGAACAGGTAAAAGTCACTGGGAGCTAAGTCAGGAGAATAAGGTGGGTGCTCAAGCAACTCGTACTTGAATCCGTTGATTTTAGCCATTTTTAAAACACTTTTGTGCGCTGTTGCATTGTTTTGATGAAAAATTATTTTTTTGTGTTGTAAGCCAGGACATTTTTCTCGAATTTTCACATTTAATTGATCCAAAATGTTGCAATAATAATCTGAATTTATTGTTTTACCCTTTTGCAGATAGTCAATCAATAAAATACCTTTGAAGTCCCCAAACCTTACCAGCCGATTGAATTGATTTTGCCTTCTTTGGGGCAAATCCTCCAGCTTTAGTTCATTGCTTGGATTGTACTTTTATCTCTGGAATATAGTGGTGGAACCATGTCTCATCAACATGAAACGACGCTTAAAATTCATTTTATTTTCTTTAACGATCCAAACAAGCTTATGAAATTTTCATTCTTATGCGTTTATAGTCGAATGTTAACAAATGCGCCACCCATCTTCGATCATTAGAGTTGCCCATGATATTGCCTTGTTCACGCACTTTTATTCATCGATCATTTAGTACCATATCATGGACTTTGGCTACAATTTCTGTTGTTGTTGCTGTTTTTGGACGTTCACTACGTGGTTCATCCTCAATGCTTGTACGACCACGTTTAAATTCAGCAACGCAATTGTTTACTGTGACATATGAAGGAGCACTTTCACCAAACACATTCACCATATCATTATGAATTTTTTGTCCCGATAAAATTTTTTTTATTTTAATATTTAATGTCACCACGGATTTCTAATTTTTCCATTGTAAAAAAATCGTGAATGCGTTTTTTTTTTGAACACCTGTTTATATATGAAGGAGTTGGCAGATCGAAAAGAAATTTAACACAGATAAAAGTTTCCAAAACACTTAACTGTTTATACAGCGCTTTCTGTTCTAGGCTAAGATGTTTCCGAACCGCCCTCGTAAAGTGCATTAAAATTAGTTATTTCCCCAACTAGTTTTATTGAATACTAATAAAATTAGATATGGTTGTATCTACTAATAAAATTAGCGTTTTATGGTATCACATTACATTTAAAATTATTTAACTGATTGTTCGACCTTTTTATTAATTAAGCAATTTTATTTTTCGAGATTAAGCTCAATTTTTATTTTTTCCGATATTTCGCTACACAATGTGTAGCATCTTCTTTGTTATTGTTTCCCTGAAGATGCTACACATTGTGTAGGGAAATATCGGAAAAAATAAAAAATAAAAATAAAAACTGACCTTAATCTCGAAAAATAAAATTGTTTACATTTAAAATTCTGTAGATTTTAATAATTAAAATCAACAATCTGTATTTTCATATTTTTAAATTATTTATAGAATAGTGGTAATTGTAGCTGTATTTACGACTACATTGATAACGGTTTAATCAAGGTAACGGCCGCTTACGGTAACGCTAATTGAAATCAAATGGTAGATTATTGGTAACTTAAACTAGCCTTGGCAAAGCTAGAAATTTGAATCCTTAAAGTACCCAAACTTTCCCAGCTCTGTATTTACAACAAAAATATACAAACAAATGTTTCAGTATTACACACAAGTGGTTGGTTACATGTTTGATGTTCAGCTGATAAAATGTCACTATATGGGTATAAAACATGACTAAAGTTCAGTATAAAGGTTGCAAACAAATAGTCATTGTCTTTTTATTCATTTTTTACTTCATTTCGCTGCTAATTTTACAAGTAAATTATATTACACACATCCTATGCGAATAGATATAAACAACAAGAAAATGTTGAATAGAGTAATTTAATATGTATGCAGTATATATCTGCTCATGTGATGGATGTAATTTTTCCAAGGAAGTGGTTACATGTTAGGGAAATTACATATTTTAAGTGCGGTATTCAACAGTAGATAAAAAGTGAAAATCAGGAAGTTTTTCTGTGGCAAAATAAAACAAAAACTTGTATTACGTCTAATGTCAATCAGTTTTAAATTTTTACATATTCACATTATTTGTTCCCATCAAATCATTTGCATCGTTGTAAAGTCCAAAAAAAAAAAAGCACACAGACACACCAAACGAAAAACTGCGTTTATTTTAGCAATTGCATTTCAGTCTCTCTGGTTTATTCTCTAGAAAACGTGACATTTCAATCAGTGTCATACACTTTGTACAAAAAAAAACAGTTTTTTTATTTTATTGTTGATGAAATTGTGTCATCATTTAAAGTCAAAAAACGTTTGTTGTGTTAAACAAGAGACACCAGTAACTACATAAATGAATTATTAGTTGGTATTCACAGTGATGCTAACACTATTTACACTTATGTGTATGTTTGCCTATACTTTGCCTATACAAAGGTGCCTCAGGGAATGTAAGTAAATATTTATTTAAATAGTGTGGGTAAAGAATGTACTTTTTGTATTGTAGACTTCTACAATAAAGTATTCTTCGGTTCTGTTTTCTTCCACTTCAAGCACACATATTTGATTGACAGTAAAAAGTGGACTTGCGGACAAATTTTTTGTTTTAAAATTAATTTAGTTTTTATTCCGTGTATTAGGCTTTATAATCTGCTACATTCATTATTTAGCATTTCAATATAATCCCACATAAAATATTTAATTTAAAACATTTTAGTTCATAAGGCTGAACATTTCAGTTTTCGAAATCTATTTCAGAGCTTCCTAACTACATAAATATAAGTGATTGTTAATTGTTCCGGTAATTGGTTTTCTAGTATAAAGGGTTATTTAACAAGAACTTTGCTTCCCAACAGTAAAAGTTTTGACATTTTACTGGTTGACATATCATGTGAAAAAGCAAAGCATTATATACAACACGAAATTTGTGGACAAAGGAAAATAAACAAAACAATTTTGCGGACAAAGTAAAATCTGTGGCAAAATAAAGAAAACAATTTGAGTTAAAATATTTTATTTGAAATTTTAAATTTTGTTCATGTGGTTGTGATTCTTATAAAAGTTAATAAATTCTAAATTAATAATTTTCTATTTTAAGAATTTTATTGCGCCAGAAAAATAGTGACACCAAGAAAACAAAACGGCAGTTTTCAAAGAAAGTGGTAAATATAAAATTTAATTATCTTCTGTTTCGTGACACTTCTGTTTACTCTGTGGTTCTGGTGAAGTCAAAACGGAGTGATATCTATTAATTAATTGCATACAGAATGTTACTACGTAACTATAATTTGTGTTATAAATGGTTGAAAGATAGGACTGCATCAATATTTTAACTCTAAAACAAGCCAGTTCAAATTTTATAATGAAAACAAAATTTTTAATGAAATTCCTAAAATTTGGTTGTCTTAATTAAGAAAATAGATTTGTACTTGCATCATTTTTTACATATTATTATTATTCGGTTGAGTGGCACAAGTAGGCCTTAAATATTTCTAAGCTAAATATTTGATCGCACTTATACATCTGACACTGAATACACATTTTTATGATTAATAGATATCTAAACAAATTTAATATACAAAAAATACTAATTAAATTATTCAAAACGTATAGTTACATAGTAACACTCAAAATGAATAAGAATTAAAATTTTTAAAATATTAATACGTTCATGTTATATACATTTCCATACAACACAACTAAGATTTCTTTGAAAAGCTAGAAAGAAAGTCTTACCACAACTGGAATTTTATTGTAAAACTTAAAAAACATGTATTTTATACTACTAACTAACTACTGTTGCTGGTTTATAATAATATCTAAATTATTCATCACTTATTGCCTATTTTAATTAATAAACAAACAAACTAATTAATTAAAAATTCAAACAAATTTATACTGACCTCTTCTGAAATACCTGCAGACTAATAGAAATGTATTGTAAATTGCCATTTGAATTGGTAATTTACACAACTAAACTAATTGTTATTCTAAAAATGTACCTTGAACACACATCAAGTCAAGTGCAAAGTTAAAATGAAACATTGGAACATTTTGTTTATTTCTTAGTTTTTGTATTTGTAAGGGAATGCCATGTGATGGAGTGTGAGGTGTATATTGTGTATGCAGGTCTTGCAGACTTTACCAATACAGTCAGCCACAACGAAAATTCAATCAACCCAAAAAAATATTCAGTATATTGAAAAAAACTTTCATTTCGTCATTATTTTATTTCAACTTTATTATTTGGGCTTAGACGAAAAATTTTAAAGCTCAACTAATGCCAACCACTGTAAAAGAGAAAAACCTTGAAATTTTTTATTTAAAAAAAACACTACAACTATTTTGCATTATAATTTGAAATGAACTTTTTGATCTCTGCCTTTTTCTTAAAATAAAAACACAACTCAATAAAATTCAAAATTTATATAAAAACTTTTATAACTTGTTTGTATAGAAATTGTTCTTTGGAAAGTTTATTTTGAAATTTTCTTTATGTTAATTACAAAATTTGTAGATGTATTTTTTCAGATGTTTTTTTTTCAAAAAAAAATTTTAAACAAAAAAAATTAAATATATGTCAACTTATTTCCTGTGGGGCCACATACAGACATTTAACTCTTTGTTTAAATATCATCTAAATGTTTTTTAATAATTATTCCAGTTAGTAGTACCACAGGTCATAAGATCATTCAACTGTTTTTTTTTTTTAAATTATTGTTCCATTACAACAAACAAACAAACAGAAATATTTTTTTTGAGAAAAACAGTGTTTTAACTGCCACTACATGATGTCACGTTTAGACCAGTTTTCTTTTGTGTGTATTTTTGTTTGTTAGCACGTTGTATGTTTATGTTTATTATTTCTGGAATTTAATAGTCTAACAATGTAGACGTCTACATCTGTAGATTGTTATTAAAAAATATGTGCCACTAAGGTAAGTATATGGCTGCCAGCGTTTGGGAAATATCTTTTTAACTATTGGGCAATTGTTTCAGTTTATTTTTTGTTTATCTCGGTTTGTGTCTATTTTTCGTTGTTCTTATAATATCATTAACAACAATTTGTTATTAACTGGTACAAACAGATATGATTAATTAAATAAAATTTTCTGTTATCTTTCAAAGTAATACATTAAAACTTAACTAACTACTTTAATGTAATTTATTTAGGAGATAATTATTTTCGATTTATTGTAATTATAACCAACACTACCATAGTAGGGAGAGTATATAGGATTTGTGCTGATGTTTGTAAAGCTTGTGCGCAGAGTACAGGTCGAATTTTAAAAATATGAAGCTGGTGGAAATTGTTTCATTATTTCACCTGGCTCTCATACAAATGTCCTACCGAAAAAGGCTTTTACCGATCATAAATGTTTAAATTATGCAAGTATCCAAACAAATTTCACCAGAAATGAGTAATAAATGAAGCCGAATCACATGTCTAAATTTGGTACAGATCGGTCTATAATTGATCATAGGTCCACTTCCAAAAATAACTTTAAACAGCATTACTCTTTTAAAAATATTGCTATCCAAATAATATTGAACACAATTATGTTTCAGATATATACAAAAATGGTACTTTTTTATTATGAGCGGTCCATAATTACTCTTAGCTCCCATATAAGGCCTAATTTCGAAGATCACTTTAACGACCATAAATATTTTAACAATGTTGGTATCCAAATAAAATCCCTCACAAATAAGTTTCATATATAGAGATATTATAACACATAATTGTATAATGTTCGATCCATAATTAGTCGAAACTCCCTTATAAGACCCTCTGCGTAATTCACATTAAACTCTATAAATCCTTTAAAAGTATTTATATCGTGATAAAGTTTAACACACAGAAGTCATGGCACTAAATTTTTGGATGATCGGCACCCATTTCTGAAAAACGTTTTATAGTTATACCAGGTGTAGGGTATGATATGGTCGAGTTTGACCAACTATACATTCTTACTTGTTTTAAATATAGAATTTCAGATTAGATTTTTTTCACTAGTTATTACTTAAAGTTTGGAATTTTAATGGAATATGTTGAATACATTATTTTAAATTGTTCGAATTTGATTTAATATCAGAATATATACTTAAATTAGGTATAATTAGGAAGTAAATCTCTGAAGCAATCCTGTTTTAAGTATTTTCTAAGAATAGTTTAAGAAGGATCTTAAAATATCAAAACATATTTTTTCGTGTCAGTTGTAAAAAAATCAATATTATGCATTCGTAAATTTCCCTTAAAATTACACAATGTTACGGCCCATTAGAAACATCATTATTCTTATTCATTATGTTTCATTACAAAATCTAAAAAAAAGCCAACTGTTTTACTCATTCACTCACTCACTGTCTCTCCACACTGTACAAAACAAAAGACTGAAAACACAAACTTTGTTTAAAGTTTCACTATAAAAACCATGAAATATTGCACACAAAACAATCAAATCATTTTATTCTTATTTATTATACATTTTAAGAATTTCCCAACACTAGAAAATCAAAAAACAATTTTCACATAACTAATTTAGAATTTAGAATTTGTTTGTGAACACAACATTAAACACATGATTTATGTACAAAATTATTAACATTTTTATGCAAATTTATTGTAAACTTTAGACTTTTCACAAACAAATAAAATGGCTGTGACTATTCCCAACACATAAATCTGTAGAATTTATTGTAAACATAAAAATGAAAAACATAAATTGGGAACAGAAAAAGCAACATGGAAGATACATAGTAAAATATTCATGAAGCTTGACAAATTTATTCAAAGCCTACTTTGTTTCAAATTAATATTCTAACTACTACACTACTAATACTAGCCCCAAATTGTTTACATTTATTATAATTAGAACAACTTTCTAACAAACACAGTTGCTTATTATGAATTTGGGAACCAAAATTCTTTTAAATAGAATATAGTTAATAAAACCAAACGTGTCACATAAATTTATTTATGCTGATTTAAGTTTTCTTTTTCTTTGCTGAAACATGGAATTTTTAAATAGTTTTTAACTTCCTACTCTGCTTTTTTGCTTACAAACCACGAAAGATGTTAAAACAAGTGAAAAAACATTGACCCATTCATTGTGTTTGTTGGCAGTTGTAATACAAATTATAATTTATTTTTTTTTTAAATTTCAGTTTTCTTTAGCTCGTTGTATTTCTTTCTTAAACTTTTTATAATTATTTATCAGCAACTGACCATCTTTATGATTGCTTTTAAATCTTTTTGTCTTTGTTTCTTAATCATACCTTAATATACACCATCCGAGAGATGACGAACATCTTAGAGTGTTTTTAACATTATTGACTTTTTTGTGCGTTTCTACGTAAACTTTTCGGTACTTATACAAAAACAACAACCAAACATAACTTACAAAAAAAAATCAACTTTCTCTAAATGGAAACTTAAATACCAGGTTTTTTAAAGAAAAAAAAAACTATTTTTGTTTGTGACCGTCCCAACATTTACGAAACTCACTTTTGTTTTCAAGTTGATCTCATATTGAAAATATTACTTACTACTGTTAATAAGATTCATTTGGAAGTAGGATACTTGTAATATTCTTGTCATTAATTATGTTAATTGTGAGTGTGGAGAGTCTTAGCCAGAGGCTATGAAAGTATTAGCTCATTTCTAACTATGTGTCTATCTACATATATGGGTATCAATGAGAAATACTCTCTCTGCAGTAACGTTAGATTATGTTTCATAGATTATCTTAGTCTGGTCATGTTTTGTTTTTGTTTCCATTATGAATCACGTGGTGATGGCTGACTAAGTTTTTTTTATTGTTTTATATGTACATCTGTTTTGAATTTGTATATGTATACAAATTATGATTAAATAGTTAACAGTTTCATGGAACTTTTTTAACATTTCTATTAATTTTATTTAAAAATATTGTTTGGAATTTGTTGGCATTATTATGCATATTTTTTTAGAAATTAAAAGAAGCTTTTTTCATCTGAATATATTGATCATTTATTAGGTTATTAATACAATAATAGTATAAAATTAAGTTTATGATTATTATTCAAAATTTCCTTTTGTTATCTTAACTTTTTTTCTGTTACAAAATATTTCATAAAATCGTTTATTTTTATATTCAATAGTGAGTTATTTAATAATTACCTAATATGCAGCCAATTAAATTGTTAAGAAAAAATGCATTTATTTCATTTATTTTGTTAAAACCACTTCAAATTGGAAACTTACTTAGCACACAGATGAGAAATTTAATATGATCGTACCTTTTTATATTATTTTATATACAAAGTAATCCCGCCACTCAATTAATTATTTCATAAAATATTCAGTATTTTATGTAAAAGAACCAATATATAGACTCAAAATGATTTGCAATTTAATACAATCATGTTAGAAAAGCTTTTAAAGTTATTATCCATTACAAAGCGAACAGCAAATGAATTTAACCCCCTCTACTTCAATGATGTAAATATCATTTTAAATTCTTTGCCGGTCGAAAATGTATAACAGTTTTTTATAAAACAAAGTACAAGAGATTTTTATATAAAAAATTTGTTGGCATTAAAGTTTCTTCCAACGAAGCATAAATAAAATATATCGCAAAATTAATTACAGAATCAAAGTCTTACTTTCGGTGACACCTAAATAACCTTATTTAGAGGTAAAACCTGTTACATATAGATATCATATATTTTGAAACTCCTATTGTAAGTGTTTTTTTAAATCATATCCCGTCGCACATACTATTTTGCATAGTTAAATATAGTTAATTAACTTTACGCTAAGCCCTTCATTCAAATAATACTCCAAATTTTTGCTGTAAAAACAAATGTAACATACAAGTCTCAAGTCCTTATAGAGTCTTAAGCAATTTCTTTGAAACACCTAAAACATTTAAATAGCAAACTAATATTTAACCAATAACATTTTTCTAAAACATACAAACCCACTCAAAATAATTGGCAGCTTTTTGAAAATCTTAAACCATTAACTACGTAGTTGGGGTAAAAACAATTTTTAAATATAAATAAAAATAAAAATATATTGCAATAAATGTCTGCACTACTGGTAACAATGTGTGCATGTAAGTAAGTAAATGTCTATAATTAAATTACTTTCATTTTTTTCCTAGTTTTTGTTGTTGTTGCAATTGTTTTATAGCTATTTATTTCCTTTGCATTTGTTATTTAAAAATTTTCCTACCGTTTTTGGGGCTGCTTGCTATAAGTAGCTTAGTGAGAGTTTGTTTGTGTTACAAATTTGACCGGTTATATGAAATTAAAAGCAAAAAAAAAAAAAACAAATGTGCACGAGTATTACAAAATGTTTATAAATAAGTTGTATTTTAAGTTGTTGTTTTGTTTGGTTTGCTTTTTGCATTCGTATGTTAATAATGTTAGCCACAAATTCTCATTACTTTAGCAAAGAGGTTCTTAAAGCAGGTAAATACACCTTAAACAACAATTTTAATTAAATGCTGGTTTTAAAGCCATACAGGCAGGTAATTACAAAATTGCAATTTGTTTGTCTGTATTAAATGTGTTGCTTTTTAGATTTCAACAAATACCAAGAATACTGGCACTTAATAACTGCAAAAAATCAACAGTATTCATATTTAAAACCAAGACATGATAGAATATGCTACTCAAATGGCTACAAGCTTTACAAACAATTTATCATGTACATAGATATAAATGCTTTAAATGAATAAAAGATTGTGGTGGGAAAATCAGTTGAAAAACCAAAGAAATCTTATTTTTATAAGAAACTTAGGAAATAACTTGTTATTATCAAAGTTTATTGAATTATTCAAAAAATATGAGGTGATAATAATGGCATGTAATTCTTAGTTTTTATGATGAAATAAAAATATTTAAAAGTTATGCAATTTTTCGGTTTAAGTTAGTTTATTCACCACAGCGAAAAATCTAGAATATTTATTATAACTTTGGTGTACAGAGTCATCATTATGAGCCATTATTTAAATAAAGCTGCAATTGCAGATTTCAATTGGCAGCATATTCCTTCAAAGTTTTTAAAATTAAGGTCATTTGTTTTAAATTACTGTTTGCAACATTTGTTTTGATTTATTAAGATTTATTTCATAAACATACATTTTATTACTATTGTTTTATAATTTCTTTGGTTTTCAACAAAATTTCTTGGTCAATGTCTACAACATTTAAACATAATACCTTAGAAGTGTCTATTCAACTCATCAAATAAAACATTGATATGGTTTTCTTTATATGTCTGTTTAGGTTTAGTTCGAAATGTTTATATTTAGTTTTTTATTTAAAATTATATTCATATAAATATAAATCTAAATATAAATATTTTTTCAAATTTAATTCAAGTTAAATTTCAAAGGTTATCAAGTTCTGTGCATTGACACACCAAAGATATTCACACTTGGTTTGTTAGTAGCTGTTGCTTTATGTATTAAGTACGTATTTTGCTGCCAGTTTTGTTCAGTTGCTGTTTCATTATGCAAAAATATAGATTTACATAAAAATTGAGTTTAAAAGCATCAAATGACGTAAATTAACTCAAGTGATAAGTGAGCTTTGTCGTGTTTATTTTTGTTATCTTAAATATTTAAATATTTTTTATTGCTGTATTTTTGCATAAATTATAAAAAAACTGCAAAAAATAAACCAGAATCAAACAAAGTAAATAATCTGCACAAAAAGTAGCAAACATTTTTAAACTGGTTTCCTGCTCTCAAAACCGGTGCAACAATTCGGTTTTTTTTAATGAAAAAATAAAAACCTAAATGAATATAGATGCTCAGATTTTGGCAATTGCAATTTTTGTCCATTACGTAATAAAGGTTTCAAATGATTTCTTTATCATTCTCATATTTTTAGATATCACTATGTTCTTCATTTTGTTTGAAAATTTCAGAGATTTTTATAATCGTCGATAGGTGATACAACTATTCATCTATGCAACCTAAAATACCAAAAATGTGTAAGCTTGCTGACACCCGATTAATCTATTTACAACTGGAATACCTATTAAAAGAAATTATTATCTATGAAGATATCTTAACTTCTTCCCTCTATTCGATATTATTTACTAATGATTATGAACATGAACTACCCTTTACAAGCTACATACATATGTTAAGTAATTTATGTATTTTAGATTTATTTTAATTAGGTATCTTCAAATCTCATTCTCAAATAAATAAAAATATATTTATAGTAAAGATTATATCTACCTAAATTCATAGGTAGATATCAGTTTATTTTATTACACTACATTGCGAAATACCTTAAAATATTGAAATCTTTTTCATATACTGTGCTACAAATAAATAAAATTTTAATAACAATCGTTTTTTTACGACAAGCAGTTTTCGAATATAAAAATAATAATTTTTCAATGACACATTATATAATAAATTATTTTGGAAATAATTCAGTAGCTCGTAAACGATTGAAGATATAAAGCGTGATCCATTTCGAGGTTCCCTACTTTTTTAAAGAAAAAAAATATAGAAAATTCAAATTTAATGGGGAATGTTTATTATCATTTAAAACCCATTCTTTGGCATTTATTTTTTTGAAGATTATGTCTATCAAATGTTGGCCGTTGCTACGTCGCAGATGGTCTACCGATGACTCGTTCGAGCATTTCGACTGGTAACTGGCGAATGACACTCGTAATGTTTTCCTCCAAGGCCTGAAACTTTAGACTTTACATATCTCCACAGGAAAAATCTAACGGTGTGATATTACACGATCTTGGTGGCCAATCGACCGACCCAAAACATGAAATTATGTGCTCACAGAAGTGTTCTCTCAATAAATCCATTGATCAATGCGATGTGTGGAAAGTGGCGCCGTCTTGCTGAAACCAAATATCGCCGAGATTTCGAGCTTTAGTTTCAGGCATCAAATAGACGGTTATCAAGGCATGATAACGCTCGCCATTGACGTAGCGGGCATCAGTTTTAAAGAAATATGGACCGACGTGGACTATTCGGTCGAATATTATCCAATAATGAATGCTGGGTCTCAAAATGGGTGATAGTGTTGCGACTAGTACGCTCAGTAGGCCGATTATGTTTACCATAAGTTGAGCGAAGCGCATGAAACGCATTCCTCACAGAACGACCATGAATCTCTTAAAAATATTGGTATTCAAATTAAATTCAACACATATAAGTTTTATTTACATAAATAGAAATCATGACACCTAATTTAATAACGATTGGTTCATAATTAGTCAAAGCTCCCATATTAGACCAACTTCTGAAAATCAATTTAACATGCATAAATATTAGTTTGATTTCAGTAATTGTTCAAGCTTAACGTATTTTTTATTAAAATATAATTTTTTTTATATTTGATATTTTGCTACTTCTTTATGTAACATCATCAGGAAAAATTTTAATGTTAATTTTTTATTTAATTTTAATTTTATATCGAGATACAATTAACCACAAATAATATTTATATGCTCAGTTGCCATGCCACAAATTTTTTTAATAATCAGTCTATAATAGGTCTTAGCTCCCAGCTGTTTTTCACATATACTGACTGTAGGGTATTATATGGTAGAGCTGAACCAACTGTATTCTCTTACTTGTTTTAATTTGTATTACATTTACATTGGTTCTACAGGTTTATTTACAGGCATAATATATTGTATATATTTCTAAATAAAGTATTAAGAGTTTTTATGATCCTTAGCTCTATCCAAACGCGGCCTATTTTGAAGCAAAATTGCAGATTTACCTAAAATTTTCAAAAAAAGGTAAGAAATGTCTGTGTTTGAATTTATTAAGTCTCACAAAGCTCGAAGTTTTCAATGTAGTTATTGAAACATTGGAATTTTTAGCAACAGAATTTTTGCTGTAGTACAGTGTTATTGTTAACCATTAAACATTTTTCATTAGCAAATTAACATTTTGTTACCTGAACAATTTTAATAAAAACCTATCAAATGTCTACTTATTAATATACGAGATCTGATCAAAAAATAACCGTTATTTTCAAATTTCCTGAGTTACGTATGTTCGATTTTCGCCGAATAAAATGTTAGTCGTGTTTTGGTGTGTTCTTTGATTTTTTCGTTTTCGAAAAAATGGATCAAAGAAACTGTATTAAGTTTTGTGTAGAAAATGAAATTAAATGCGAGGATTGGAAAAAAACGCTGGCGTAAATTTATTATATATGAGGGGAATTACTTGGAAGGGGACAAGATAGTTATTTATGAATAAATAAATACTTTTTGAAAAAACTGAAAATAACGGTTATTTTTTGATCAGACCTCCTATATGTACAATTCGATTTTTTGTTATTATTTTATATAACATTCTTTAATCTAGGAGCTAATTAAATATGTCGAATTGCTTAAATATGGATTATAGAAAATGTAATAGTATTTTTAATAACATCAGAATTGCATCTTGGATACCTTTATATTGAATTGACCTTGCTAATGATTCACACTTTTTAGCTTCCTACCATATTTGTCAAAAAATAAATTATAAATTGAATCTAAGAGGCGAAAAATTATCAAAATGACTTCAGAATTGTAAATGTTAAAAGCAGAAATTTCCATTTTTTAGTTTACATTTAAACCCTGAAGTGTGAACAGAAATTTTTTATTCTAAATTCTTATTTCCCAAACTGTTCCCTTTTGGTATTTTAGAAAAAAGCTCATGCAACTTATTTAAACTATTTGTCTACCAATTAAGCTCAGTTCTATACTATTTAATCCGAAAAATTGTGTGTAAAATAAAATGGTCAATGAAATACTCAGGCATGTCACATAATTCAATCGGAATTGCTTTCCGTTCTCTAGATTCCGAACGATTTTGTTTATTCCCAAAAAATTGTAATTCTCGGTTTTTAACTTAACGTTGTGTAACCAAAACAAAAAGCATATGATTTTTTTTTTTAAAGTAGCCAAACAAAGAAATTTTAAATAAAAGTGAAAAACATTTTTTAAAAATGCCCGGAATTGCAATTGTTGCTGTTTTAATGAACAAAGACATCAAAGACAAACGCACTTAAAAAGCTACGAAGAATTAATTTAAGAGAAGCATCTGATCCTCTGTCTTATTTCAGTGTTGTGTAAATATTTTTAATTTTTGTAATTTGTTGACAAAAGTTTTCATTTTATTTAAATATCAATGAGTTAATTAAACAAACAATGAAATTAATTATTTAATTGTCTTTATAAATTAGTATTTTTTTCAATATAAAATCATAAAAAATAACAATTCCAGTTTTGAAATCTAAAGTGGTTTCATTCCAAAAAAAAAACCTTTTTCTTTTTCTAAAGAGTCAATTTACGAAATCAAAACCACTTTCGATCGAAATTGAGTTCTGTAGCATGGCTGACTATTGTAATTTTGTTTTAGAAAATTTTATACAGGCCAGCTACATATTAGTTTACTAATCAATTTCAGTGGTAAACTTTTATTTCAGATTATAAACTTTTTTTGTAAACTTGTATTATAAATGGCAAACACTCATTTGATGAAAATTAACGTTCAAATATTATTTGTCATTTCAATTCCAATTTCTTATTTCATAAAAAATTGAAAATTTTATGAAAAATATAAAAATTAAAGAAAAATTCACAGAAGATTTCAACAAAAAATTTAAATATTTCAAAAAATTTTTTTAAAAATTAAAGGAGACAACATGTAAATAAATTGGAAAATGATAATTACAGCAAATTTCGAATCACCAGTAATACCACTGGTTAAAGATTGATGGTTGACTGTTGGCTACAGGCACCGCAGTGATGCAGAGGTTAAAACTTAAAGAATTCTGATAAAAGAATGTGGTGATTCTTGCAACATGTAAATTCAACCCAGGTTCGATCCCCAGCTCAGCCAAGAAAATTATCAATAAAAAAAATTTTAATAAAAATTTCATGTTGTTAAACAATTCCTACATTCAGTAAAAACAATTTAATGAAAATTAAATTTAATGAACTCATGCCTAACAAAATAAATATATAAATTTTTCAAAAAATTTAAAATTTTACAATGAATTACAAAAATTATATATTTAAAAAATTAAAAGAAAATACAAACAATTTACAATTCGATAATCTATGAGACATGACAACATATAGCGAGACATTACACGTAACAAGTCAATAATAAAAATCCTCATGGAGATGTATCATGCAACTGAATTATCAGTAATATCGCTATATGAATTGCAGCTGTCAGTAGTCACGTCTCTGTCTCCTGGGTGGTAATAACCGATTGTAGTTCTAACACTTTATATAATTAATGCTGATTACATGGCGTTGTCTTTGACACCACACGCAAAGAAAAAATATAGTTGTGCATGTTTACCACAACTATTTCAATATTTTTAAAATATTATGATCACTGTAATTAGTTAAATGATTTCTGCAACCATGATATAGTTAAGTTACCATTCATTTGATTATACCAATTATATATATGATTATATCAATTATGTAATGTTTATGGTGATCAGTTTTATGATGAATGGTTATACTATATTATGTGGTTCTCTATCATAATCAAAGAGCAACAAATTATTATAAATGGATTTATCATAAACATAATTGCAACAGATATATACATAGTTACTACAATCATATATATGACTGAAGTAATCATCTGAGTCGTTACTAAACCATATTATGGTTACCGCAAACATAAAAATAATTACAGTGACCATAACATTGTTGAAAAATTTGTAAAAATGTTGATATTGTTGCGGTAAACATGTACAACTATAATTTTTCTCTGTGTGCAGTTGGTACTTTTTCACAGAACACAATTATAATTCTGATAATTTTGTTCAATGTTGGTTACTGTAATAGTGGTCTTATTTATGCTACAAACAAACTTTGAAATTCTTGATTTTAAAAATCTTTGTATTTTATTAATTTAGCTTGAGCTCAGTTTAATAAAATACAAAGATTTTAAACAATAAAAAAATTGTACAGAGCACATAAAAAACAATTAAATCTTGATGCCTTTAAAACAGCGACAAACTGTGTTAAATTTTTCAATTCGTAAATTTTTGTAGAACTATTTTTTCACAACCCATAAGACGAGTATGTTTAAAAAAATCTTCACAATAATCCCACTGGCATTAGTTTATCGGTTTTAGGATATACATATGTATGTAGTAAGAAAACACAACATCCTTAAAGTTATGTTAATCAACAAAATGTCCATTAATTTAAAATACATTTACATGTTTATTAAGTCTATTGCCTTCATAACTCAACAATAATTAAAAGTTTGTTGCATTTAAAATGACTCTTCAATAAAACTGAAAAAACACAACACAAATGATACAAAAAAAAATCAGTTAAGATAAAACTGGACCATCTAGTTTTCGCTTTCATTTAAAATAAATTTTGCATTAAATATTATTTTTTATCCGGTCTCTTATAAAACCGTTATTAGATGCAAGTTAAACAAAAGAAGAAAAAACAATGATAAATAGTAACAGAAAAAAAAACAGGTTAAACCACTTAAACATTTAACAATCCTTTTGTAGGCAATTATGAGCACGAAACCCTCCTACAATTACCAAACAAACACATGAAACCTACACAATTTACAGCCAAGAGGGTCTAGATATTCTGGAAACTTAATTCTATATAGTCTATTTCTATTTGTTCTATTTGTTATTGATTCATTCATACAAAATATTGTATATATAAAACAAGTCTTTGTAAATTCGTTAACATTTACTTTGTTTTGTATTTTGGTCATCATTATGAATAAATTATTGAATAAGTTGTATGGTCTTTTGTAACTAACCAGCTTTTGGCCACGAATTTTATTTATATATATTTTTTTTTTTGTTAAACTATAAAGAAATTTTGGCATCATAATATTTAAGTTGATTAACATGTTTTGATTAGGTTTGTTAATTTATCTATTTGATTTTAAAACCCGCTCACTCACATGATGGTGAGTTAGTTATTGTCTTTTGGTTTTGTTTGTTTGTTTGTTGCAAAAACGAAAATAAAAGTTATAAATTTAAATAAATTACTAAATTTGTATGATAACCAAGGTGCAAACACAAAAACAGTTGAGATTCGAACGGTTTGAATACGTATGTATGTATTTATGTACGTACATAACTATGTACGTATAAGTATTATGAAATATTGTCTGAAGACTTTTTGACATTTTTAAACTGGTTTTAACGTGTTTTTATTTATTGTTATTATTATTGTTGTTGCCTGTCAGTGTGCTCTTATAAAAACTTAAATAAAAAAATCAATTCAATACAAAGTATTACTGCATCCATGGGGGCAGAGATTGAAAAAAAAATAATCAAGAACGAAAGATTTATGTAAAAGGTTGCACAATACATACGAGTATTTTGTGAATTTTATACATAAAAAATCTATTTAATAGGATTAAGGAATTTATAACATGTATTATTTACTGTATGCTGTATAGATAGGGAAAAATTAAATGTAAATTTTTACATGTTTAAATATTGTTGGACTTAAACATAAAACCCGGTTTAATATTATGTACCAAACAAGAGATTAAATATAGGGTGTTTTTTTTTTTTGTTTTGATTTATAAAACGTCAAGTTGGCAACACTTTTTTAACTGGCGGCCATTTTTTCAGCTGTCAAGCATCGGCGTAGATAGCCCGGTCTGGGGGAGGCTAAGCCCCCCCCAGAAAAAATTTAGCCACCCCTAGATTTTTTATTCTTTTATTGAATTTTTTTTATTTGAACAATTTTCCATAGCTTTTACGAAATTTATAAATTAACAATTTAATGGTGTCTGTCCCCTTAATATTTTTATGTGTAGTTAAAGAACACTTCTTTACAAATCTTTTTTTAAGTGTTCGACATGTGGCTAAATACAAACTTCACAGTGTAATTACCAGCTGATTGACCAGATGATCGTAAACAAAACGTAATAGCAAAACAAAACACAGAAACAATCTTTGCCGAATTTTAAACAAAATACACAATTTTTTTATTTTATTGAAGTCAGTAAAAAAAGATCAAAAAGGCTAATAAATTAATTAAAGCTAAAGTATTGGTATGTTTAATATTTATTAAATCGTGTTAAATGTATTAAAAAGTGTATTTTTTATAGTTATGAGGAAAATAAAAGATATACGATCATTTTTTAAACCAACACAAAGTGCAAGTGCTATTGTTGAAACAGAAGAAAAAAGAGAAACATGTGCTGAATCCACAACTCTTGAAGAGGAGCTTCCTCAGACATCAAAAAAATATTCAAATATTAATGATGTATCTGACTTAGGAACAAAAGAAAGTGGACCACAACAGCCAAAAGCAACTTTTAAAAAGACTTTTGTTGATGGACAAAATAGATCGTTTTCTTCTAAATATTATGATACATATGATTGGCTTGAGTATAGTTTGGAGAACCAAAGGGCTTTTTGTTTTGTCTGCCGCAATTTCGGTTCTAAAGTATGTCGACAACAAAATGAGAAATTTGTAGTTTCAGGTTTCGAAAAGTGGAAAAAGCTAAGTGATGCTCTCAAAAAACATGAAAAATCAGAAATGCATATTAAAAGTATACAAGGCTATAAGATGTATCAAAGCACACCCGAAATTCATGATATAATTCTAATTCAACATTCCAAACAAATAGAAGAGACTCGTGAGTATTTAAAAAAGGTTATTGATTTAATTTTGGTATTAGCACGACAGGGGCTTCCTCTCCGTGGACACAGAGAAGACATAAACTCAAAAAATAGAGGAAACTTTTTGGAGATCTCAGATTATATCGCAAAATATGATGACAAGTTCAAATCAAGTTTAGCCAAACCTAAAAATTATTCCAGCCCAACTATACAAAATGAAATTATTGAAATTGCAGCAAATCTTGCATATAATACTATTGTAAAAAAAGTTAAAAAATGTGGTTTTTATTCCCTTATACTAGATGAGGCAAGGTGTTTTAAAGAAGAGCAGTTGTCGATTGTTATTAGATACGTAAATGACCTTGAAGTTGAAGAGAGATTTTTAGGATTTGTAGATTGTTCTTCAGATAGAGATTCAAATTCTTTACAGATCTTACTGGCAGAGTTTTTTGAGAAAAGAGGATTGACTGATATACCTATTATTGGACAATCCTATGATGGCGCCAATGTTATGTCAGGCTATAAAAATGGACTACAGGCAAAAATTAAAGAATCAAATCCTCAAGCTGTTTTTATTCACTGTTTAGCTCACAGATTAAATTTAGTGGTTGTGGATTCTTGTTCAAACATAAGATCAGCGACATCATTTTTTAACACAGTAGAGGCATTACATATCCATTTCTCAAAGCCCGGAAATAATAGTGAGTTAAAAAAAGTTTGTCAATCTCTCCAGCTAAATAATATTTCAGTTAAAAGCCTTAGTACTACTAGATGGAGCTGTCGGTATGAAAATTGCAAATCTATTATTAATAATTTTTTCCTTATTAAAGATACCTTGGAAAAGGAAATAAATGAATCAAGAGATAAAAATGCAATTGAGGCTCTTGGTATTCTAACTGCAATAACAAAACCCGATTTTATTGTTAATTTACATATTTTTTATTTTGCACTACAAACCATCAATGTCTTAAGCAAATTTTTTCAAACAAAATATGCTAATCTTGGCCAAGCTTATGGTTCCATTATGGCAGTGATAGAGACGTTTCAAGAAAGTCGGGGTAACTTTTTAAAAATTTGGAATCAAATAGAACAATTTTCAAACAAAAATGATATTTCTTTGGAACCTCTTAGAATATCAAAAAGAAAAAAAGGAAGCTCATTAGACAAAGATTTCTACGTTGATTCGCCTTTGGGCAAGAATCAGTTCTTGGATTTGCCAACTACTACTTCTGCAGCAGAATACTGGAAAATCAATATTTACTACCCTGTGATTGATAATATAACATCTAACTTAGAATACAGATTTAAAAGTATTCCACTTGCAAAATCTATCAATTCATTTTTTAAATTAGAGTTAGAAGAATCCGCCGATTTTATTGATAATTATAAACATGTATTAAATATTGACTGTGATTCTCTTAAAGCAGAAGTCATGGTATTTAAAAATTTGGTCAAGAATACAAATAGTGAACAACCTTTAGACATAAACTTAATTAAATCTAAAGTGGATAAAATCATCTATCCAAACTTGTTTAAACTTTTGCAAGTAGCTATGAGTCTACCAATAAGCTCAGCTGGATGTGAACGAAGTTTTTCGGCTATGAGGAGAATTAAAACCTGGTTGCGTACAACAATAAATCAGAATCGATTTTCAAATATGGCTATTTTAAACATTGAAAACGAACTAGTCAAAAACGAAATTTTGGCAGAAGATATTCTTAATATATTTTGTAAACAAAATAGGAAACTAATCCTCGACTGAAACCATTTTTATTAATTATATTTTTTTACTTTTATTATTAAAACAAATTAGTTTAAGTGTTTTACTTTATTTTTTATAATGTTAATTAAATGAATGAATTTATTTTTTTAATTGACAATGTTATGATAAAAACTTGAAATATGCTTTAATTTTTTTTGTTTATTTAGTTTTAAACTTTAATTTCATAACATTGTTATATGTAATATAAAAATGTTTAATACTCTTTATTTTTTTTTAATAAAAATAAAAAAAGCACAATTTTTTTTTACCGTAAAGAGCTAGAGCCCCCCCCAGGAAAAAGGCCTAGTTACGCCGATGCTGTCAAGTGATTTAGTTTGGTTTGGCATTTCAACATAAATGGACTGAACAACGCTTCCAAATTGTGAAAATTTATTTTGAAATAAAATAAAACAAAGATGAGTTTTTTTTTAAATTAACATGAAATTTTATTTATTCAAAAAATAATCTTCTGGCATTATAATCTAACCTGAAGGTCCAATTTTCGATGACTTTTTCCAACATTTGTGGCGGTATATCGGTAATAACGCGCCGTCCTTCAAGTGGTTAACTGTTTTGGCCTTATCGGCGTAGACTAGCGACTTTAAACATAAATCACTTGATAGCTGAAAAAATTGCCACCAGTTTAAAAAAAATCATACTTGTACCGAATAGCAAAGTAAGTTTATTATAAAAAAACTGCTGAGAATATCATTCAATTGGCTGAAACTAGGGACGTCCATAATTATTATATGTTTTTCTATTCTATTTCTATTTTCTATTGCTGTATTTTTACACACCATGAGTTAACTAACTATTCCTATATTAATTTGACTCCAGGAAGAGACAAGAAAGACATATTAGACTTCAATGGATAGGAAACTATGTATATTTCTTAAAAATGTATAAAACTTTTGACAAATAATAACTTCATGGAAAACTTTTTTGGCAAATATGTTATTTAAAGTTTTTTTTTGCGGAAATAAAAATTGTTTAAACTTAAATAAAAATATTTTTTACAAATATTTTGTAATAAAATTTTACATTTATATGGACATTTTTGTACAAAATAATTCCCAAAAAAAAATTTTGATAAAACCAAAAATTTTATTTTTTTCAATTTTTGGCCATATTGCCTATACCAGGGGCGGGGTTATATTAATATATTTAGTCATATACAATAGATTGGTATTAAGTTGAATTTTACATAAAAAATAGCTATATTTTAAATGACACTGAACTCTGAAAATTTCTTAACTAATGCACCTAAATCAAATTTTTTAATTTTTTTAAATTTCTTGTTACAGTTTATTTCATCTTTTTTTATTAATATTTTAGTAATTGTTCAAGCTTAAAATCTTTTTAATAAAAAAGCATAAATATCGAAAATAAAAAATAAAATTTTATTAAAAAAGGCCTTAAGCTTGAACAATTACAAAATATCTTTTAAATTTATAATTAGATAAAAAATTTTATTTAGGCTTGAGTTCATTAATTTAATAATTCACAGAATACCATTGTTAAGTAATATATTTGGACAGTTGGTACATTGGACAGCATTTTCTGTCCTGCCAAGAGTGTAATCAGCAGGTTTGTTGTCCAAGCTCTACTTGTAGGCATCTAATATTTAACTCACCATTATTATTAGCGAAAACCCAGATTAGGGTGGCTACAAAAGTTAAAATGTAAATTTCATATAAGAATATCTCGTAAATTGAGATATAATATATAGCTATGACGAAGTTCACTTGAGTAGATTTTATATATGGTAAAATCTTCGAAATCAGATCGCAAAGAAAGAATTGGTATCGTTTTTAATTTCTCACTTACCCTCCTGGAGGATTTAAGAAGCCCAAATTCAAAACTTGAAAACACTCACTCTTTAGGCATGTGGAATTTTATTGCAATCGGTCTTACCGTTTAGAAATTACAAATTGATTTACCTTTTTTCCCCTACTGTGCAAAGTTCTTCGAACAAGAACACAACATTCATAAAAGTTGTTCACACAAGACAAATTTAGTAGCGGACAAGAAATTGTTTGCTGAATGAACAAAATGAAAAACAAATCACTAAATAAAAAACCAAGTTTTTTTCTGTAGTGTACGCGGATTTCATATGAACAATGCCTATATTTATTTTTCTAACTAAGCAGGCACCCGGCCAATAAAATATCTTGTAAAAATTAAAAATTAAAACTTTACAAAACAAATGTTTTGTTAAATAAAAGTTCCCACAATTTAAAAGTGTAAAATATACATGGATTTTTAAAGTGGTTACTTCGTTTTGTTAGCCATATTTGGGCAAATAAAAACTAAATCATATTTTTTTTTTAATTTTTCTTATTGTAATAAACAAAATATGAAGATTGACTATTTCCGTTTTAGTTCTCAGGCAAAACTAAAAAAAAAGAGATTTTAAAATTTTATTATAAATGTTCAAAACTAACTAACCATGAAGGTCGTTAAAGATAAGCTATTAAAATATGAGTTGTATGTATAAATTTTCTTCTTTGTAAATCTTCTGTTAAGATAGTGATCTTCATATGAATGGTAGCTAGTTAAATTATAAATAAAAACCAATTTAAATGTATATAAGTTTTTCTTTATATTATAAACTAATTCCAATTCAATTTTTATAATCGTTACTTTATTTTTTTTTCGTATTAATTTAACCACCAATTATTTTGTAATCTATTTTTTCGTATGAGAAAATTATTATGTTATGATTCATTTCTGTGCTATTTAATAGTTAAACATTTCAAATAATCAGACAAGTTAATACTTCCGTTTGATTTTTTGTAATACGTACAGTTCTTTTTTTTCATTTTGCAGAAATATTAAATATTGAGCACGCAAAAATTTTAACTTGAATCTTTAGTCAGTGTTGTATGTAAGATAGCGTAAAAAGGGGGCCGGATGTAGGAATATAAAATACATAAAAATATTTAACGAGTTTTATTAATTTAAAGTTAACTCATTAATTATTTTAGCAAATAACTCAAACTACATTTACATGGTTTAATATGAAACTCTAATTGGCTACTAATTTAACGCCCATACATTGATCATAATTTTTTTAATTTATAATGTTGGTCGGTCAGACTTTTATGGAAAAAAAATAACATCTTTAGTGCCTCTAAAATAAATTTTACCTGATATGTACTTATATATAATAGTTACTAAAGGTTTTTTAAATCAATATAATTTATTTATTATACCCTCCACCACCATATTTTTCTATTGCCAAAGTTTCCATTTGATCTTATTTTGGCATGTCCAGAAAAAACTTTTAATAATAAAATATGGCATGTGCATCTATGCCAAACAAATATTTGTATTGTGTCATAAATAAAACTAGCTTCTGTTTCTGGATTAACGCCACGGCTTGAAAGGATTTGTGTTTGTGTGCGAACATAAATTTGTTCATGTTCTTTTATGTGGCGAAAATATGTCGCTGTTCATAGTTTTCTTTGGTTTGTTTTAAAATACAGGTCTCTCTGTTAGAAAACCACATTTAATGACAGTCATAGTTGTGCGAACAAATGTTCTAACAATGTTGTTCGAAAAAGAATATCACATCGACAAGAGGGAAATTCATGTGCGGACTTATTCACAGAGTAAATCAAAATCAGGGTCTCTTCGGCAACGACCGCTTTATACAAGAACCGCAAAAAGAATACTTGTTTGTGCTGACTTTCAAAATTTTTTATTGCAGCGAAACCAGGAGATAAATTGATAAAGCAAGAAATTTGCAGTTGTGGTCTAAAGAGCACCCCATTTGTCACCTCTTCAATTATGACTTCAGATATTTATATACGAGGTCGGCTTGGAAACTTCTTAGCCTAGCACAGAAAGAGAATAGTTAGTTTTTCAAAAACATTTTTATTTTTCAATATAATTTGCTGACACTTCAATACACTTAATCCAACGCTTATATAGCAATTATATCCCTTGAATTAAATAGTTTTCCTCAAGGCCTTCAAAATAGTGGTTTACAACTGTAATTGTAATGAAGTAAAACGCTTGCTATCTAAGAATTTTTTTTAGATTTGGGAACACGTAAAAGTCACTGGGATCTATATCAGAAGAATAAGGTGGGTTGTCAAGCAACTCGTACTTTAATTCGTTGATTTTAATTATGGTGCATTGTCTTGATGAAAAATAATTTTTTGTGTTGACATTTTTCTCGAATTCTCACATTTAATTGATACAAAATGTTGCAATGAAAAACCGATGCCATAACTTTAACAGGCGATTGAATTGTTTTTGCCTTCTTTGGCGTACTTCCTCTAGTTTCATTCCGTTGCTTAGATTGTTCTTTTGTCTCTGGAGTATAGTGGTGAGTCCATGTCTAATCAACAGTTATGAAACGATGCTTAAAGTCCATTTTATTTTTCTTAAAACGATCCAAACACGCTTGAGAAATTTTTATTCTTATGCGTTTTTGGTCGACTATTAACAAATGCGGCACCCATCTTGCAGAAAGTATTTTCATCTGTAGTTCTTTATCCAAAATTAAATGGACTCAATCATGACCCTCAATGCTTGTACGAACACGTTTAAATCCTTCAACCCAATTTTTTACTGTTGCATATAAAGGAGCACTTTCACCTAACACATTCACCATATCATTATGAAAATCTGGTCCCGATAAACCTTTTTTATTTAAATATTTAATGACACCACGAATTTCTAATTTTTCCATTGTAAAAATATCGCAGAGTCGTCTTTTTTGCACACTTGTTTCTATATGAAGGAGTTGCCAGAAATAAAAATTTAACATGTGTTCATGCACAGATAAAAGTTCCCAAAACACTTAACTTTTTTCTGTTTATACCGCGCTTTCTGTTCTAGGTTAAGAAGTTTTCGAACCGCCCTCGTAAAAGAATGCTTGCAGAAACGTTAGCTGTATCTTATTAAAAGTTACAACTCTTCAGTAATATTTTGGTCTAATTCAGCCAT
Organism: Bellardia bayeri; assembly: GCA_950370525.1. Classification (NCBI taxonomy): domain Eukaryota; kingdom Metazoa; phylum Arthropoda; class Insecta; order Diptera; family Calliphoridae; genus Bellardia; species Bellardia bayeri. Next base: position 60,257,647 of record OX493266.1, on the reverse strand, counting down.
GTCGCAGAATTTAATTTCGTTTTGAAGTGGAATTAATGCCGTTTTTTCCTTCTATAGAAAAGGTAAAACGAGAATTTTTTCGGAATGAAACCACTTTTAATTTGATATGTGGAATTGTAATTTTAATTTTAATTTTAAAAATTAAATTATGTGACATGGCTATGTACTCGTATATGATATACATATAATGACGTAATACAATAGAAAAATATATGAACCCTACTAATTATCTGCAACTTCAAGTAATTTAAAAATATTTGACTATAGTCAGTCAATGTAAAGTAAAAACAAAGTGGAACTGTTGTTCTCGACTATTGAAATTTTGAATTAATATATTGCGCAGGTGAATCGAAACAACAGCAACAGTTAATGTGATTTATTAAAATAAAAAGTGGTTTTAGGAGAGGAAATTAATTTTAGTTTATTTTTTTAGCTTTTCTTTAATTATAATAAATAACGAATATAAGTTTTTGGTTGAAAACATTTGTGCCAAAGGATTTCATATAAATAATAGTTTAAGCAATCATAAATAGTTGTTAGCGTATTCGAACTAACGTTGTTCCACTGTAGACTCTAGTTCTTGGCCTAACTATGGCTTTGCTTTTTTTCTTCTTAAAAACTTTAAAAAAATTATTTGTTAAAAACTACTTTTCCCCAATACTTATTAGAACTCTACATCTATTGTTAAAAATACAATACGCCTCTGTATTTTATGTTATTTTAACAAAAAATCGTTAAGAAATTTAGTACAATTTAACCACTAGCAATTAATAAATGTTATTTTTCAAATATTGTTATAATTTTACCAGTTGGTTAAGTAATAAAACAATTATTATATTGTAAAATGCTTTATGCAATACAATAACTTAATTTATTCATATACACATGATTTTTGTTCACAAACTCGCAAACTAAGTAAATTAAAATTTAAAAAACACAAAAACACAAAAACCAAAAAAAAATAATAATGAATAATATTGTAACAAGCAACACTTACCTTGACTGTAAGTTACACGCAATGTAGCCATTATTAACAGCGACCACAGCCAAACATCGCTTAGTTTTTGAAAAGTTTTCGGTTTCGCAGATGCCGTTTTGGCCGCCGCCGTAGACTGTGACAGTTTTTTCGTATTAAACATTTCGCTTTTAGGCCCACCAAATGGTGTTAATTTTGAAGTTGCTGATGTTGTTACAGATGCAGTTGTTTTTGTTGTTTTGACTGTTGTAGTAGATACGGGTGTTAACATTATAATTTCTTGTGTATACATATAAAATTTTTAATTTTTTGTTATACTACTATTATCATTGGTTTAATATTATTATTTAAAATTTCCAGTGAAATTTTTCACTATAAATAAAATAAAATAAAATGAAAAAAAAACAATAAATAAATAAATTTTAAAATTATGTAAATTTGTTTATTTGAAAAACATTTGTTGCATATTGCAGTAAAACACGACACAAATGTTGTTGAACTAAGGCAGCTGTTTGTTTGTTGCTGAATGCGCGCACACAGTTGGCAAATGCAATTTTTCTGCAATTTTTTATTTTAAATATATAAATTTTCTTTTTATCTCCTCAAACAAGTTGATGGATTCGTGATTTTAATAGATTTTTATTTTTTGAAAAAAAATTTTTGCTGTTAATTTTATTTTTTGTTTAAAATTATGGAGTTTTATTTTTCTCGTTTTTATGCACTTCAAATTGAATTCAATTCACTTCACATTTTGTTGAGTATATGAATGAGAATAAACTGTGGTGTTGATTATGTTGTTATTTCTCGTTTGTATGTATTATTTTGCGGTTTTCAATTGTTGTTAAATTCGTTGATGTTTTTATGCTGGAGTTTATGTTTAGACATTTTTTATGGTTGTTATTTTTGCCTCTTTACTCATTGCAGTTATTTTATGCATTTCTATTGTTAATTCAATCGCATATGATGGCTTGGTAATTAATCAAACAAAAAAAAACACTCATAAATTTTATAAAATCAGTAAAACGTATTTTTTAGTTGTTTCAGTTTACAATGAAGGCTATTCTTTCTCACGTTTTTTTCTATTTTGTTTTGGTTTCATTTGTATATTTATGTCATATTGAATTTTTCTTTTAATTTACTAGATAAATATTTGAGATTTTGCAGCTGTTTTAGGAAGTTTACTTCAAACAAAACTTTTTAAGTTTATGTCTTAAGTCTTTTGTTTTTTATGTTTCGGTTTTTTGGGGGTTGCATAAGTTTCGTTTTTATTTAAATAAAAGCTTAACTATAGGTACATATAACAATTTATAACTAAATTAAAACGGTTTAAGCTGATAACTATGTCTATGGGGGAAAGTTTAAAGTAATAACAAAAAAATGTTTTAACATTTTGTTTATTAAAACATGTCTAAATTTTACTTTATTTACTAAAATAGACAAACTTTTTAATAAAATGTTTTAAAATAGTGACATAGAGTTAACTGGTAAAGTGTTTTAACATGATATAGAGGCTCCAAAAAAATCCTTCATGGTTGCTTCATCAACAATTGTGAGTCGGGAGAACTACTGACCATAATTAATGCCAATAAATCCCTTATAAATATTAGTATCATTTGCGTATTATAAACTAATAAGTAACATGTAAATATAAATCATATTAATGAATTCTAGAAGGATCAATCCTAAACTTATCTGGCTATCATAATAGCCATTTTCCTGGTAATATCCTTAAGGCTAATAAAACAGTAAATTTACAAAAGAATATAAGTTTTGTGGAGATGAAACAATTGACCACAACTTTTGATAATGAAATCATCATCGAAATTGTCTCAAACATTTCTCACACAATCCATTCCTGAAGGATTATCGAAGAAAACTAGAACTCAACTGTGTCTAATTTTGTGGTAGCATATATATCGATTTTGAGAGTAGTAATTGTTAATTTTATAAAATTTCTTTAACTATTCAATCTCAATATTAAAAAATGCTTATAAAAAGTATGGTTGCTTTAAGGATATCGAGAAATATTCTCATCAGGTTCTATTACCAATTGATATCCCGTATTACTAAAGAATTTCAGTTAATAACATTTGCAATATAGCTGAGCGCTACATTTACTCTTTATTATTTAATCCTTATATTTATATGCTTTTAGGAAGGGTATTTTTCATTGTACATGATATTTTCTGTTTTAAGTGTTTTGAAAATAAGTTCAACTTTTTACTAATGCTTAATACTTCTTTTAATTTACCCTTAACCTATTTACGCCCAAAACAAAAACTTTATGTAAATCAGCATAAAAAATCTGCGTCAATTTATATAAATAATAAAGTTAACTACCATAAAAAAACTTAATAAAACGTCTATTAAACCGAACCAAGTTTCTATGTAAATTTTATTGATTTTGAAATGAATATCAGTTTTAGTAATGCTACTTAATAAAGCAAACATAAAAGTCTATTAATTATTATTAATAAAAGTGTTCAAATAATAAACATTTCAAGAAAGTATATCAAATCATTATAAAAGCATTCAAATAATAAACATTTTAAAAAATTGAACCAAATTATCAAATTACTCTTTAAATTTTAGATTTACCTAAAATAAACCAGAAATTTATTCAAACTCAATGAAATTTATGACACAATTTCACTCGAGAAATGAAATTAAAACCTAAAGCAAAAAACTAATAAAAAAAAAGCTCAAAAAAACAAAATATTATCCAGGCTTTACTTTGTTCACAACAGAACCAGCCAAAGCTTATGCATGCTGAATCTCATATTCTGACTGAGCCTGCACAAATCCTCTCCATAGTATATTCAACTGGGACGTCATTTATTTAAAATAATAACATTAAAAAAAATTAAATTAAATTTTGATTTCTTCGACCTTTTTTTTATTTTATTAAAAAAAATATTTCTCATTAGATGAAAAAAATCAGACAAATCGGCTTATATAAATATACCGTCCCCACCATGGATTTGTGCTGATGTTTGTAACGCCCAAAAATAATAGTCTAACACGCCCATCGATCGACTAAGAATCATTTTCTGAGTCGATTTAACCATGTCCATCCGTCCGTTCGCCCGTCTTTCTGGGTGTCCATGTCAATCTTGTGCGCAGAGTACAGGTCGTAAATTTGAAGATATTTTGATAAAATTTGGTACATGATATTTTTTGGCCCAAGGACGCTTGGGATTGAAACTAATTCCCTTATCGTTCTATTATTTCATGTAGCACCCATACAAATTTCCTCCAGTAATAGGGGTTTATTTGTCAATATGCACATGCCACTACATTTTTGAATGATCGGTCTATAAAGGGCATAGCTTCTATATAGATCCCATTTCTGAAAATCTAATTTTACACATATACTCGGTGCAGAGTATTATATAGTCGGGCTTGACCGACTATACTTTCTTACTTGTTACTGTATGCATATGACTCCGAATTTATACTATTTTGAAATAATCATTATAATTGGGAATTGGTAAATTGCAACATTTATTTATACGTATTTTTAGTGAAAACCAGTTGTTGACACAAAGAGAATATAAGTCAATTGCAAATGTTTGATGTACATCAATCGGCTTTTTCAGCATTTGTTAATGAACAGAAATTGAATTTTAAATCAGGATTATAGAAAGTCCTTTAGAAAAAAGCATGACTGTACAAAAACTAGATAAAGTTCAAGTATTTTAAAAAGCTCTTAACTCAAATGATTACATTATTTGACTCTTTGAAGTCAATATAAACAGACAAATAACATACAAAACTGTTTCGTAAACAACACAAAACATTTTAATTCTACGAAAATAAAAAAGTTCCTTAAGAATTCTTAAGAAAAATTACAAGTTTGTTAAAAAAATTATTTTTAAATTTCAAAAACAATTAAATTTTTAAAACAGCAACAACAACCACAATAATAATTAAAAAAAAATAAACTAAATAACAACAAAAAAACATTCATATTTCACCAGTTCATTTATTTTAAACAAGTTTGTGTTTTAAATCTTTCGTTTTTAATAAAAATTTTCAGACTCAAAACTGTTTTTTCAAGTTATTTGTTTTTTTGCTTTCGTAAATTTATTGCAGATTTGTTTAAACCAGAATTTAGTTAACATTGTATTATTAACATTAACATTGTTGGTATAATACTTAACACATTTTATAAAACTTCTAGAACACTTTAACTAAAATAAAACAAAAAATTGTTAAAGGCAGTTTAAAACCCACGATTAAATCACTATAAAAAAAGGCTGTTTTTTATTTACGTTTTAAATTTTTTAACGTCTAAAATACGTTTTTTAGTTTAATTAATAAAAATTTTATATTGACTTCAACATACGATATTCTATGAGTTTGAAACACTTATATAGACGCTTTAACGTAATAATAATAATAATAAACAACAACAAAATCCTTTCTATTTACTTTATTGCAAAAATGTGCTTGGTAGCTGCAGACAGCACTAGACTTTGACTACTGGCTGGCTGGCTGGCTGGCTGGCTGGCATATGGTTATGAACGTGTTAGCCACCGACTGGCGTTCGTTGTGTTTTTTTTTATTAGCCCAAAAAAGTGAATTAAAAACAATTGTACAAACGACCAAGTTGATAGCTTAAAACCGATAAACAGCTAGTAACAACAGAGTTAATAAATAACACTCAACACGGTGCACGGTACACAACTGGCTGACCTCGCTTTGTTTTTATTTTATTTTTTATATATATTGCTTTTATTTATTTAGCAAACATTATTATCTAGACTAAACACAAAGTGTATACAAGATTCGTTTTAGAATCAATATATTCAATATTAATTATATCTTTTGTATGTTTTATATTGACCACATAATTTATTTTATATTATTTTTTTAAACAATATTTTTTATTATTTAAATATTCACACCTTTCTTTTCTTATTTCGTAGAGAAACACTGTCACTGTCATCACCTCTTTTTCACTTTTTATTTTTTAACAAAATTTCTTTTAAATGCCAAAGTGTTTTTAAACATTTTATTAAAAAAAAAAATAAACGAAACAAAAACAATACTTGGCGACGTAAAACTCGTTAAATACAAAGAAAACTAAAAAATCTAACCGCTCCTCGACGCGTTCAGTTGTTGTTCGTTCGAAACGTCAGCACGTAATGAAAGTTGTCTCATAACTGGTTTAAGTTTTGCGCATGTTAAATGTTACTGTGAGCGCTTACTTCTCAGCCGACAAGAGCTTATTCATTATTATTTTTTTGTAGATTTTCCAAATACACACAGCGCAATCGCACAAGTTTCAGTTAGTTGATTTTCTGTATTTTGTCGATACATTTTAAATGTTTTGTTGTTGGGTTATACACGTTCACATACTCACATACTTCGTATTCAGAATTGCTAATACCGCGTTTTTTGTTTTGTGTTAGTTGTTTGATTATTGTTTGATTACATTTTAGCACAATATAAGGAAAAAATTGTATCAATATTTTCAATAAAAATTGTTTCGTGTAAATTGAGACTAACGGTCAAACAAACTGATTTTATAAGTCTGTTAAAAACACTATAGCGTAAGAGTTGAATTTCACAAGGTCCCGATACTTGAGTAGGGTCATGCAGTATACATACTTGATTGATTCGAATAAGTGAACAATTTATACGTGTAATTATTTATGGAATTTTTAATTCCAATATTTTCCAATAATAACGAATAATTATCGAATATAATTAAAAATATATTTGCTTTATTTTATAATCTTTTCTAATCTTAATACTTATTATTAAATAAACTCTATTCCATTTTCCACTTATATAATTTTTTTTTAAGTTTTATTTCCTATTCTTAAAAGGTGCGAGAATAGAACCGGCAATTAAGCTGCTGGTACTATCAATCAGATATATTCGCTGTATATGTCCGTTAAAAACATATGTTTTTTAGATGGCATTTTTTCATTACAGAGATTTAAAAAATGCAATCTAGTGATTGCTTCCGAAATTAGACTAACAATTTCAATTTCAATCACTATAAATAAATGACCCAATAGGATTTTAAATAAATATGAAACACAGTTTTATTCAGTAGATTCTTAGTTTTTTATTGAGTCATATGTGCTGAAAAGCATACATACATGCAGAAATTCTCCAAGACTTTTGCAAAAATGTGTTTAACATTCGTTGATCCAAAGGTGATAAGTCACACGATCTAGATGCCGAAACGTGAGACTATGATAACTGTCTAATTCAGTAATTGAACTGTTTCGCTGGCTGTATGATTATATGGTATCGACAAGTTTAAACTTAATGTCGTCAAAATTAATAATGTGAATGCATTTGTTTTTTTTTTTTTTAAGTTCTCCGAACTTCAAATTCGGCATTTTTAACTTATGATTAATCGAAAACATACATATCTTCTTTCCTGGAAATTGCCAATTTATATAAAGCTTGCAATTCTTAAAAAAAAAACTATATTCAGAGCGGAAGTTTTACGATTGCAAATGGAGCACGAGCTACAATAATAGCCTTGGCCAGTTTCTCATGAAGAATACCTTTATACTCATCAGACATTATTTGACATGATTTTGACTCTTGGACAGAATTCGATAAGCTGGCCGGAGTTAAATTTTCCAATAAAATTGTGAATATTAATTAGAGAAATAATTGAACTAATATTATTTTTTTAAGAGAAAAGTTTTATTCTTTCAGCTAATAGTTAAAATTTTCAAAAAAATACTATTGTAAAGTACTAGAACAATTGCCAAACTGGAATGCATTTTCTACCCTGCCAAGGGAGTCATCAGCAATTTTCATTGTCCATGATCCATCTGTAAACATCCTCTATTTAACTCTCCGTTTTTTTTTTTTTTTTTGAAAAATACAATTCGAGAATTATCATATTTCCTTTTTACGTGTTATGAGTTAAAAGGTTCAGCAAATTTTTGCTCTACACTAACAAAATACACAGCAAGAGCATAAAAACCTTTTTTCAAATACAATGATGCAATACCATTTGCACAAGATTGTGGTTTGCGCTAATATCTGCAAAGAACTGATTTTGTTGCAAAATGTTTTAATACTTTTTAATTTTTAGGTCTTCCCATGACTATACATACCTAAAAACGATTTAAGTTTATTGTAGCATTTCAACAGCATAAGCTTCACTTATAAATACATACCTTCTGCACAATGTACATAAATTCATTTTAGTACAGCTTTAATTAGACTTAAACCGCTTTTTTTTTGATATTAAATGTTGTTGAAAACATTAAAACACGACTAATTTAAAATAACGTTTAAGTTGATTGACAACCAGAGATTGCCAGATAATGCATTTCAAATGCTTTTTTGTAAATACCCAAATAATTTCCCAAAAAAGAAACAATGGACACCCATCTCTAATTACAGCCTTTAAGTTTATTAATGAAAAAGAACCGACATTTTTTAAAAATGTGATTGAATTCTTTTGATAAAAGAATCTAATTCTGACCACAAACACGCAGGTGGACATCCGATATTATTTATGATATATTATTGTCCAACCATAATTTCCAATAAAATAAATATTTGAATGGTTTTATAAATGTATTTGTTGAAATAAAATATTGATTTTATGTTAAATTAGTTAATATTTAAAAAAAATACTTGTTCAGTAATTTATCACTTAAAATAATTTTTTGCGTTTTTCGATAGTTGACAACACTGCCAGTACTAGTACAAGTTTTGTTGATATTAAATTTCTGTAGAGTCTGGTGTTAAATACTGCAGCAGGAGTTGATTGCTGTTTTACAGTTTTAATTGGTTTAAATTTCCCATAATACCAGCACTTGGTAGGGTTATTGTGTAAAACCAGCGACAATAATAACAACACACAATAGCTAAAAAAAAACAAGGTTGCCAGTATATACTGCTAATTAAAAAAGAACGAACTATAAGAACTTTATATGAATTTGTTTATTTTTACAGTTAAAGAGAACTTGACGTTAATAAATAAAAAATAATAATACTTCGTCATTCTTGACGTTGTAAATATATTTGGAAATTATGTTATTCATGTTGTGTTAATTTAAAAGACGATGGGAACAATAATACCTATGCACGCACTTTTTATTAAAAACAGTTTCATGAGACAAATAAAAACATTTTATTATGCAATTCATTAAAAAAAACGATTTCATTAACGATATCATAGGAAATGAATTGAAAAGCTATGAATAAAATCATTTCTTAACATATTCATTTTATTTTATTTATTTCAAAAATGTTTGCTTTTCTATAGACTGGCATTAAAAGGGTTTCGAAATTCATTCAGTTTGTCTGTGTATTATTGATTAATTTATAAACTTTTTAGTTGTCCTTAAAACTACACAACTTTTATCAGAACTAATAAATTCATCAGTTTAATACTTAAGCATCTCAAATTAATAAAAAAAAAAACAGTAGCATTTTATGAAATTTGTTTCTCTGTTATTACGTCAATTCTGTTTCAAAATAATCTAAATGCTATCCACCGAAACAGTGGAATTTTTCAAAATTTATTCTGTACAGCCATGACAAATAACTCTATTGGAATTAATTTGTAACTGATATTAATTTGTACGAGTAATATGTATATATATATGTACATATGTATGTATATAGGTATAGAAAATTAAATCAACTATTTTTCACAGTATTTACATCAATGATATTTAATACAATTTTATCATTAATTAAACGTATAGGGAAAATAAAATAAACAATAATTGAAAACAAAAATGAAAAGGAAAAAAGTAAAGTAAAAGAAAGATGTTCATTCCCAGCAAACCATTCTAGGAGCGCTCCGAAAAAGGAGTCAGAAAAGAGTCCAACAAAAGAGTATTTTCGGAGCGCTCCGAAAAAGGAGCCAGAAAAGAGTCCAACAAAAGAGCATTTTCGGAGCGCTCCGAAAAAAGGAGTCAGAAAAGAGTCCAACTAAAGAGCATTTTCGGAGCGAAATTGTTACTGTCCTGAGTCGGCACGCAGTATGACACAGAAATTCCACTTAATTATGTGTGTACCAAAGCGTTGTTTGTACTTTGAACAAAAAAAAACATAGCTGTAACACACAAGAATGATAAAACTAGATTACACAGCGCCCAAAAAAAACCTCATAAAAGACTCTTTTCTGACATTATCTAAGAGCTCTTTCTGACGGACCATTTTCGAACGTAATGACGCTCTTTTCTGAAGGTTTTCGGAACAATTATGATTGTTTTTTGGGCTCATAAAGAGTGTTAACGCTCCGAAAAATGTGTCAGAAAAGACTCTTTTCGGACTCATATGGTTTGCTGGGTTGTAATTGTTTAACTTCTGAAAAGCCCCTTTTGACAACTGTAATTCTATACACTAACACACGCTTACCGTTTACCTGCATACATACATGCAGATGTACATTAGGCTGGTTCCATATTATAGAGGAAAATTTAATTATCAATATAATTATTGGCGATAAAAATCGCACAAATATTTAGCATATTGTTAACTTATTCTATTTTAATAAGTTTTACAGAAGAAGCAAAAAAAAACTTTTTAACATTTGAAGCATTTTGTAGGAGACAAAGTCCTGTTGTTGGTACTTTTTTAACAAAATATATTTTTATACATACTATTGTTATATTTATATGTCCTATAAATATTAAAATAATATATGTTTTTTAATAAAAAAAAAAACAATTTATAAATTTTGAAAGTTTTTCTACCTATTCTGTAATTTTAGTGCACTTCGAATTAACATTTACTTGTATAGGTACTATTTTTAACAAATACTTATTAACTCGAACATTTTTAAACAACGAATTAAAGCTAATAATTTTAGTAAAAACTATGAATTTTTAAATTTATTTTCAATAACTAGCTGTTACAAATTTGTATGGAAAACTTTTTGAATTTATTTTTACCGGCTAAATTTACCATCCCGCCAATTGTATCCCATATACATAATTATATAAGCATTAATTTTTTTAACCATTTCAATTATAATTTCACTTATATACAACCAACTCTTTTTTTACACGGTAGATACGTTCCTCAGAAATAAGTGTAAAAAAAAGTGTAAAAAAAGGCGTTTCCTATAGTAAAATGGGGGATACGTTCCATGTCATCTGAAAACCGTGTAAGATGAAATAAAGAACTATATTTACTTCGAAAAACCGTGTAAAAATTTTTGAAAACTATGAAATTTCAGATATGCATACAAATTTATTGAGCATTAAAACTTAAAATACATAATTCATACAGGTGAAAAATTGGTAGAGCAAGCAAAAAACATAAGAAATCTTTTAATCCAGAATTAAGAACAGAAAAATTAGAATAGAATAAAACATACGAACAAAATGTGTAGGTAAGAGTTATCGAATAAGGGGATTTCCCAGTTACTACTATGTATGTTCATTTCAGCAATGTTTCCAAGTGTGATAAAAACAAACATAATTACAAGACAGTGATTTTGATACCGTCTAGATTAAAAATTTTTTACAAAAAAAATTTTTTTTCAACCGTGTAACTTCAAATCCGTGTAAAAAAAGAGTTGGGTGTATATCCATTTTATCACAGTGCTCAAATAATTTTTTATAATTTAATGATTTTGTTTTCCTAAAACAGCTGATAGGTGGTAGTGGACCATTACATACATATATATTTTATATATGGATACGAGTATATATTTATTTTAAATTATCAGCCATGGAACAGAATTTAATTCCGATCCAAGTGGAATTAATTCCGTATTTTGCTTCTACAGAAGAAGTATTTTATGCAGTTAGCTCGCGAGGCTGGTCTCGGATGCTTTCGCCCTGTGAAAAAACCTCTGATATCTGAGAAAAACCGCGCAGCTCGTTTAAAATTTGCTAAAGAGCATATTATTTTTTCTAGACAGAAATGGAACACTGTCCTCTTCTCAGACCAGTCTAAATATAATTTTAGGGGAAATGATGGTAGATCGTTTGTGATATGTACATGTAAGACAGTCAAATTTGGAGGTGGCAATATTATGGTCTGGGGGTTTTTTTCTGGGCAATGAATGGGCCCAATTCACGTCATAAAAGACACATCAACTGGTGTAGGCTATAAACCCATTTTAAACGACATACTGTATCCATATACAAAAGAGAACATGCCACTAATTTTCGATTTCAGCAGGACAATTATCCAAAACATACCTCTTGCTTACAATCCAGTGAGGTGCGTATTTTGAAATGGCCCGCCCAATCCCAAGATTGGGATCTAGAAAATTGTATATCGCGAAATAAGATTCCGTAATTACACACGAAAAGAGGATATATCTAATGATTGGCTCAATGCATCGTCGATGTGATGCAGTTATCAAAAATAAAGGATATCCAACAAAATATTAAGTTTTAATAACTGCTCAAGTAAAATTTTAGTTTCCATTGTTTTGTCAATACCCAAATATTGAATAATTTTACTTTCGCTTCATAATTTTCGATATATGTATGATATTTTGTGTTATTTAATTTTAGTAAATATATCAAAAACAATCTATAAAATAAAATACTAAAACACTTGTTAGTTTTTTTCAAGAAATAATTTAGATTTGTTGGAGGAACAGTAAGGAAGTAAATTTTAAGAACAGTTTCCATTGTTTTATCAAGCACTGTATCGATGGCTTAATATAAAAAAGGCCTAACTCAATTTTAACTTGATACCTTCATTAAAACAAAAATAAAAATAAATTTAAATGAGAAATAAAATGCGTTGCTTTGTTTATAAAAAATTATATTAAAATTTTTGTTGTATCTAAAATTTTACGGATTTTTTTAAATTTTTTACTTCGTCTGTAAAAGTTCCAAAAAGTGTACATTTTTGCAATAAATGTTTTTGTTTGTTAGACTACCTATAACATTTTTTTCTTTTAAACAAAAAAATGTACTGCTTAGAAAACAAAAAATGCACTGAGCCACTGTATAAATTATAGGGTATACAAAGAATATTTGATAGAGTTTTAGTTTAAAAAAGTTTGCTTTAAAATATGTTTTAATTCACAGATTATTGAATTTTTCTATTATGCATACCTATAGCTGCCGAAAACGTTTGCCTATGTAGGTACTTAGGTATACATACATACATGCGTATGTATGTTATAAATATAGAAATAAAAGAGGTACTAAATATAAAAATATCAACGTACTTACTATCTACATGTGTACATATATGCATACGTAAAATGTTAGTATGTATGTACATATGTACATACATTCATATTATGTATGTATATTGTACTCTACATGTCATGATCCACAATATACATACATACCTACAAACATACGTAACAAAAAAAAACAAGTCGTTTTTCAGAAATAGCCGTTATATGGGAGATATAATCTATTGTGGACCGATCATCCAAAAATTTAGTGTCATGATGTCTGTGAATATAAATATTATATGTGCTAAACTTTATATCGATTACGGAGATGGTTTTATATGGGAGTTTCGACTAATTATGGACCGATCATAATAAAATTCTGCCGTTTTATTTGTATACATATGAAATATATTTGCGTTCAATATTATATGGATACCAACATTTTTGAGAGAGTTATGCTCTTTAAAGTGATTTGCGGAAGTGGGCCTCATATGGGAGCTACAAGTAATTATGGACCGATCTGAACAAAATTGTAGATGTGATTTGGCTTCATCTACCACTCATTTGTGATGAAATATGTTTGGATACTTGCATAATTCAAACATTTATGATCGGTAAACCCCAATTTGTATGGCGGCAGGTGAAATAATGGACCGATTTCCACCAGTTTCAATACCATCCATCCTTGGGCCGAAAAAAATATCACGTACCAAATTTTATCGAAATATCTTTTAAATTGCGACCTGTATTCTGCGCACAAGCTTTACATGGACAGCCAGCCAGACGGACGGACGGACGGACATCGTTAACTTTAAGGTGGGTATTGGACCAATATTTCTGGGCGTTACAAACATCAGCACAAATCGAATATAGCATCCCCACTATGGTGGTGTAGGGTATAATAAGAAACGAATTCAAGGGAGTTTTTTTTTTGCAATGAGACAGTTAAAAAACCAGTTTTATTATAAAAGACAAGACTTAAAAACCAACAAAAACACAAACAGAATAACAATTACTTTACGAGCAAATGTGCACAAAAGTAAACAGAAAAAAATAACAAAAACAATATGTGCGACATAAATGTACAAAAAACTAATACTAGAGTAACTTAATAAGAGTGAGTACTTACTTTGTGTTTGAAGAAACGAATGTACAAACATTCACAGAAACATGTATGTACATGTCTCATGCATAAACTTCATTCAAAAGAACAAGAACTTGTTTTATAAAAGAGCAAAAAAAAACAATATTAACAAAAAAACAAAGTGCAACTAAAACAACCGCTACTGCTAAAAATATAAAATAATAATAGTAGGTACTAATTTCAAAAGACAATAACTGAAAATAACGTTTACTATTGCAACACTACTTGAGTTTTACAATAAGGCGGAAATTGTTCTGTTTAAGCAAAGAAAATCATTTTTTCTTAATGAAATAAATCGTTGGTAAGAAAACACAATTCCAAGTGTCATAAACTTTAAATCAATGTTGTGAAAATGAGCATCATCTTCTACTACAAAGTTAAATAGAAAGACCTCCATAACAATGCACACAAATATGTTGCCAATTTGTTGGAAATGGGTCACTCGTGGCACAGCACTTCCATACATACATACATAAGAAAATAGAAACACAATTGATCTTTATTGTTGAAAATTAATAAAAATAGCACAACAACAAAAAAATTAATAAGAAAAAACAACTGCCAACCAAGATGAGTAAGTAGTATCATGTCTATTTATAGAAAAAAAAAGAACAACTGCATTTTTAGAAGAAAAACTACCACAAAAATATGGTTAGTTGTTTTTTCATGGATGCTAAAAATGCAGACAACAGAACTAACTAACCTAAGGCAAACATGTTGAGATAGAGCTGTTTGTTTTCTTTACTTTATTTTATGTTTTGTTTTTGGCATCCGCAAACGATCTCCATTGATGTTTTTTATAGGCTGGTGTGCAGCGTTGCCGTTGGTGTGCAGAAAAAAAAGTTTTTTGGAATTCTAAAATTATGAATAAAGTTTACAAAACTGATAGAAAATGCCGTGAAATATGATTTTTCACAATTATTATTATTGATTTCGATTTTATTTCGAGATTAATAAATAACATTGATAATTTTCTACAACAAATTTAAGTTTTATATAAAAAAAAAAATTTTTTTAGAAAAAAAAGAAGTTTTCTTCAAAATATAGATGTATGTATGGCAACGCTGCTGGTGTGGTTAGTTTTGTTTTTATTGTGGAAAAAAAGTTGTTTACTCTCGCTCTCTATAGATATTATTTACACATTTTTTACAAAAGCTTTAAGCAAGTTTTTGTAGAGTTATGTATGTTTAATGCCAGTAACACAACTGGGACGAAAGACGAATTTTTGTTCGCGAATATTCGTCTCTAAAAGTAAAAAAGATTTGTGTATTTAAAAATACACACAAAATCAACGTCGGCTGAATTCGTCATATGCGGCGAACTCTGAAATAGAGTCTATTTAACGAAAAATGAAATAGAGTCTATATAACAATACAGGGTGATCGTGTTTTAGCTTTTAATGTTTTAGTAAATACTATTAATTTTTACTTTAATTATTGATTTATTTGTTACTTTATATAATTTAAATTTTAATAAAAATAAATTCATATATGTATGTATATTCAAACTAGTTAACTATAAAAATTGTTTTTACCTGTGTTTTTGTCAATGTTTGTTTTTTATATATTTCTGTTTTATCACCTATTAGTTGTTTTACGAAAACATCAAATTATTAAATATTATTTATTGTTTTCGTCGTTATTGTGCATCATACGACGAATTTATTTACACAGCGAGTTGTCACCAACTAATTCGTTGTCTTGGGCGAAATTCGTCGTTCGTCCCAGTTGTGTTTCTAGCATAACTTTACAAAAAGCTTTTTCAGAGCTAAACTTTATGTTAGCTACATATAAGCTTTAAATTAACATTAAAGTTAGTTATTTTAACTGCAAAAGTTGGTGAACTGTTAAATGCGCCTTACATGTGTTGCCAGTAATTATAAATACATAGGCGATTTTTTAAAAGATTTTAAAAATACATACACTTATTTTTATTTACTTAATTTCTCGAAATTACGTTAATTGAATGAACATTTACACCAAATCAAAAACTAATTGGGGTTTGAATTAGTTCTTTCATGTTCACGTTTTTTTTTAATTATTTATTTATTGATTCCATTCCCTGTACAACAAGACTGAGTCGTAAGCTAGATTTACACGATTGAAATTTTCTTCAAAATTGCTCTTCAAAATGCTTCAAACTCGTGTAAACAGCAAAAATTCTTTAAAATTTATTTATTTATTATTAATCGACATAATTTACTTGTATCTGAATGGCAGTTTTATGTACATGCCACTCGACTTTGGAACAATCTTCCACAAAGTCAACAACTAAACAGCAATGCTAATAGTTTCAAAAAAATTTTATTAAATTTTTTTAAATAATAATTTATAATTTTTTACTTTTTTTAATTTTAATTTATAATTTTTTAAGTTTAACTTTATCTCAACAATGTTATATTTACTTGCATCAAGTTTGTTTTGTAACGTAATACGTTCCTGTGCTATAAGTATAAAGCTAGATTTACACGATTGAAATTTTCTTCAAAATGCTTCAAACTCGTGTAAACAGCAAAAATTCTTTAAAATTTATTTATTTATTTATTAATAATAAATAAATAAATTTTAAAGAATTTATTAATAATAGCACAATTTATAAATATAGCACAGGAACGTATTACGTTACAAAACAAACTTGATGCAAGTAAATATAACATTGTTGAGATAAAGTTAAACTTAAAAAATTATAAATTAAAATTAAAAAAAGTAAAAAATTATAAATTATTATTTAAAAAAATTTAATAAAATTTTTTTGAAACTATTAGCATTGCTGTTTAGTTGTTGACTTTGTGGAAGATTGTTCCAAAGTCGAGTGGCATGTACATAAAACTGCAATTCAGATACAAGTAAATTATGTCGAGGTATTACAATATTTCGGTATCGTGGCGATAGAAAAAAACGTATTTTATCGAATATATATTTAGGTGTTTGAAAGTTGATTATTTTATATAAAAAAATAAGAGTGCGAATTTTTAGCAAACTTTCAAAGGATACTTCGTAAAGATTATTAACAACAGAGGAAACATGTTCAGACCGTCTTAATCCATACACATATTTTATTATGTTATTGAACAAGACATTCAATTTTCTCATACCAAGTGAGTCCCAGCTTCCAAATACTTCACACCCATAGATCAGGGAAGGAATCAAGTATGATTTAGCAAGTAAGGCCCTTATTCTTAAGGATGTGAAATATTGTGTCGACCAGAGAGCACGTAACTTTGCATAGGTTTGACCAACCAGCAAATTTACATGATCAGTCCAGGTCAAATTACCATTGAAAATGATACCAAGATTTTTAGCTTTATTAACAATTTCAATTTTCTCGCCATTTAAAACAATATCCTCAGATATGGAGGGAATCAAACTTTTTTACATATTACAATGCATTTAGATTTATGAGGATTCAAACAGAGACCGTTTGCACTAGCCCAAAGGTAAATTCTATTTAAGTCGTCATTTAGGTAGGAAATCCCTAACGCAATATTTTGAACTGGGCTACTTAAAGTGAGCTGCACGTCATCGGCGTATAAGTGGATGTTTAGTGAGTTGTTTTGGCAAATCACACAGAAATTTTATTGTATATAATTTTCTAAAGAAAATCTTCTGTATAATAGTATTTTCTATATTATATATTCTGTATAACAGTATTTTCTTTAGAAAATATAGTGTATTCCAGTATTTTCTATAGAAAATCTTCTGTATAAAAGCATTTTCTATAGAAAATCTTGTGTGCAACAGTATTTTCTATAGAAAATCGTCTGCATAACAGTACTTTCTATAGAAAATATTCCGTATAAGAGTACTTTCTACAGAAAATCTTCCATATAATAGTATTTTCAATAGAGAATCTTTTCAATGGAAAATCTTCTGTATAGCAGTATTTTCTGTATAACGGTATTTTCTAAAGAAAATCTTGTGTATTGAAGTACTATATGTAGAAAATCTTGTGTATTACAGTATTTTCTATAGAAAATCTTTCGTATAACAGCATTTTCAATAAAAATCTTCTGCATAACAGTACTTTCAATAGAAAATCTTTTATATGAAAGCATTTTTTATAGAAAATCTTCCATATAACAGTATTTTCAATAGAAAATATTCTGTATAACAGTATTTCTATAGCAAATTCTGTGTATAACAGTATTTTTTATGAAAATCTTGTGTATAACAGTATTTTTTATACAAATATTTATTTTGACATTATACACTTTAATAAAGTGTATCCGTTTTCAACTCATTTCTTGTTTTATTCAACAATCTTCGCTTTGATCACATAAACTTCAATGATGCACAGTGGGAAAGAATCGAAATGTATTGGAAATATGTATATCGTATATGAAATTTTTAAACGGCTGGTCCGATCGTGAATTGATAGCTAACAGAAGTTTAATCACTTAATTAATCCCTGGCATTGCGGCATTACAATTGTTATTATATAAAAATTTACCATCTTGTTTCCAAAGATCAGACGTTTATTTCTTACAGTGTATTTCATACCTGAAATCTCTCTCACTTCATTAATTTGGTTATTACAATAATTTTCTCATTTTACTACTACCTAAAAAAACAAACAACAACAAAATTACACAACAAACACACCTTTATAGCGTTTTATTCTCTCTAAGCAAATGAAATCTGAAATGGCAGCTGCTGCAGCAACAGCAACTACTACAACACAACAGGAAAACAATAAAAATAAACTTAAAAAGTTGGAGCTTTATGATCAGTGGAGTGTGTACAATGGCAGCAGAAATGATCAGCATAAACAGCGCCAGCAAATGTATCGTATGGATGCCGCTTTTTCATTCAGTTGCTGTTTAGCTTTTCGTTGCGTGAGTTCGTGGAAAAGTTTTTATAACGCATTCTTAACAAAATTTTAAAAAAAATTTATACAAAAAACAACAATACAAGCAAACAGTGAAGAAGAAATTTACAAAAAAAAACATACACAACAACTGGAAAATATCACAAGAAGAAATAGAAAAAAGAGTAAAAACAAGTTTTGTTTGGTTGATAAAAACAACACAAATATTTTTTAACGTTAATAAACGCTTATTTTACAACTCACTGGGATTGCTTACTTATTATTCTACATAATTTTTTTTTTGGGGGAAGGCATGGCAGTTCGTCACATAAACAAAACGTGAGCGCAAATAAAATCGCGTGTGAGTGTTAAAACCAATAATTATACTAAAATACAACTTGTACTAAAAATAGGTACCTACTACTTATAATTAAAAATAACAAAAATTTGTTTATTTATGTGAAATCAATTTATAAATTTTATTTTTAGTTTTAAAAAACAGAACAACCACCTTCATTTAATTTTGTCTTTTTGAGTATTTCTGATTTTTTTATTTTTATTTTCTGTTTCTCGAAATATTTCACAATTCTTTATTGTGTATTTATTTTTATGTCTTGATTTTTAAAAGCTGAGAAAGCAAATATTTGTGCATTCCTTCCTGCTCGTAACATTATTTTGTTAATTAGACGTTTGTTATATTATTGGGAGTTTGTTTTGTAACGATATTATATAAAAAGAGTAAGCTCTATGTTTAGTGTAATTAACTGGATGTCTGCATATTTGTGTATGAGTTTCTCGTCTTCACCTAGTTTTACGATTCTCATTTGTATACAATTGTTACCTGTCATTGGGGTTTTTACTTCATCGGTTTCTCTAAATGTTGTTTCTAAACAAAACAGTACGAGTGCGAATACACACAAACCAAACAATTACAAATTATGCTGTCATCATTCATTTGTTTTTTTTAGTGTAGTGTAGTGTAGTGTAGTATAGGTACTAGCAGTTTAGCAGCAAACATGACTATTTCATTGGAGAAACGTTAATATATCTAGTATAATTAACTTAAAGGTTGGCTATATAGGTATAAAGATATTTAATAAACTGTTTATGCTGGTTAATTATCATGCTGACACTAAAATTTACAGCAACAACTGAAAACTATAAAATGAAAAAAATGAAGAAAACATTTATGAAATAAAACTTGAAGAAACATTATATTTAAACAATACAAAAATATTTATTTTTTCTTTAGAAAGTGTGTTCGAAAAGTAAGTGTACATAATTATTGAACTTTTCCAATGGCAAATTAGCGCATTTTGCTAAAAATATTTAGCGGTTATTGTCTTCCTGGAATATTTTTATCCAATGGGATCAGGAGACATCATGCTATGATTATTTTGCCCAAAAAGAGGATTGGTTTCCAAATTGCAGTAGTTTTATTATAATGTTGTTCATACCATTGTGCTATCGACATTTTAAAATTGATTCCACTTCCCGGTTTCATGGTACACTTTTGAAATTAAATTTCACTTATTTCTTGTTTTATTCGAAAATCTCTGCCTTTATCACACAAACTCCAATGATGCACATTGGGTTAGAATCGAAATGTGTTATAAAATATTACATGGGCGTAACAAAGACGGAGCTGTGGGCGCTCAAAATAGCACGTTCAATATTTTTGTTATTCATTTGATTTCATAGATTTTTATATTTTCTGAAAGTCCTAGGCTAGATCTTTAAAAATAATGCGTGTGCTATTTACGAGTATATCTTATGGTTTTCGAGTTATACGCATTTGAAAATTTAAATTTCAAAATGTTCTCAAGCCCTTTTTTTATTATCGGGCAGACCATTTTTCCTTAAATTTGTTATTTTTTAGTTAAACAATAAAATGTTCCATTAGAAGCAAATATTTCAGAGCAATATCCTTTTTAGGTCCAAAAATTAACAATTTCAATTTGAAAGCCAGAATAATATTCGATTTTGGCATAATTTTTTGGACAAAAAAGTGCCTAATTTTCTTTTATTTTAAAAAACTTGCTTTAAGAATATATATCATGTTTACATTTTTCTGAAATATACCTTTACACAAATTAGTTTAAAATAAAAAACATGTCCAATTTTACAAATATGTTGTCCATACGCTGTGCCGAATTTGACCTAATTGTATATATTTGCAAATTTCGCAAACAATTTGAAACATATTCAAGTCAATATCTCGATTAGATTTAAAAACACTACTTTATAGCTTCAAAACTAATCAAAATTTTTGTATAGTACTAAGTTTGTCTTAAGGTTAATATCTGGAACTTTTTGAACTAATAATATTATAATAGGAATATTGGTTTATTTATAGTTTCGGTTTCTGCCAAGATCCACATTTAGTCCAGAAATGTTTTTCATAAATTTCTTCAACTTTTTGCCTTTAAGATTTCTGAACATGTTATACCATATAATTTTTGTCTTTAGTTCTTTCCTCTGTCCGTTTTTTTAATTTGTTTCAGATTTTCTCTCAATCATTAGGTCCTTACTGAATTTTCAGATCGTTTTAAAAACTTTTTTACATGAAATTGTGGCTAAATGTTCAAAAATAAATAGTTTAACAAAGTTTTTATTAGTTTTTGATTCGTGACCTATTTCGTTCAATTTAAAATACATATGTTAGCTCATTGAGAGAATATTTTGGGAATTTCATGCCCCAAAGTCTTTAGATAGCTAAATCGTCTAAGTGACTTATAAGAATCCAGAATAATAAAAAGTATATATATATTTTATTTCTTAACTTTTATTGTGTTACAAACGGCATTAAATTTACATTTTGGATATAAATTTGTTTACATTACTAGCGTTTGTTTGTACTTAATTTCAATTTTCCATTGCAAATTGTTTTAGAATTTCGCAAAGACCAAGTACATTAAAAGTACTTGAAATTTGGGATGAACTCTTTGAACAATTAAATCATCATATAAAATATTATATCATTATAATACTGCATCGGCTTAATGATTGATATTTATTTCCAAATTTTAAAAATTGCTCCTGAGAAAAATATATTTTATCTTAAACTTTGATGTAGTACACTTCCACCAGGTTATCGAAATAACATAAGCAAAATGAAAGGGAGAACAAATATGGACTCTACTAGAGTCTGCTGTATTATTTATTAAATCTAAAAAAAGCTTGATCACAGAAACTTTTCAATCCGAGTACGTGTTATAAACTAAATTAAGCAATAAACAGTTTACTTAAAGTACTCACAAAGTATCCAAACTCTACAAACATAGATTTATTAAGTAAATAAGCATTTTTCCAAATACATTTTATTATCTCTAAATAAACATTTTAATATTTCTATTTACAATTTTGTCTATTAACTCTATTGGCATCATGTAAATGGTAACAGTGTCTTTGTACTCGAGTCCATACTATGTAAATTACAATGTTAACACTCAAACATGAACTCATTCAACTATCCAGTTTCATGTACTTCGTTTGGAATTTTTTATTTTATAGCTCAGATTTCCGAAGCAAAATAAATATTATTTTTATAATCTCTAAATGCCATAAAGTAATTGTGCATTTTTGCATACTAATATTAACTAACGAACTCATTCATAGTCACAGTTAAATGTAGTATTACATATGTATGTAAGTATGTTAGAAAAGTGTTGGACATATAGTTTTAAACCCAATTTTACTTATCTTAATAAGTTTAAGCTAATTTAAATTGTAGAGTTGTTACGGCGCAATAAACGAGTATAAATATAAAACATGCTCATTGTATAATTTATTGCCTTAAATCCCGGTTTACATATATAAATGGGTTTAAACTAATTTAAATTGTATTGTTGTTGGAAATAGAAAAAAATACTATTTTTCTAATTTTAATTAATCGATAATTACAAGATTATCTATGTATATTTAGTAAATTTTTAATCTGATATGCAATTTATTTGTTGTGGAAATTTTGTTTATTAATATCAGGTTATAGATTCGCAAATTAATATTAAGCGAAAATTGCACTGAAATTTTTAAAAACTTTTGATTTGAGCCATGGGGGAGATGGCTATCTTTTGTCAAAAATTTTCAGAACTAGTTTGCAGCTTTACAGACACAGCATTAATAATTGATCTTTGACCTAAAAAAAACCTAAAAGAGAAAATCCAATAGTTATAAGCACATGTTGTCCGCATGAAATCACTTGTCGTCCGCATCAAAGCATCCAGTTTAGACCAAAAAAAAAAATAAGTGTGCTTCAATGATGTTTCCAGACCAAAATCTGCACCAAACAGTGAGACAATCCATTTGTTATTTAACAATCACATGAGTGCCCCTTGAACCACGTAAATTTGGAGGATTAACAAACCCATTCATCGCCAGATGATTTGTTTCGGAAAATCAGTATTTAATTGTCTATGTTCAATAACTGATTCAACCTACTCTCCATGCTTGACATGATCAGTAGGCGTTAGTACAAGGCGCCAATTGAACATTGTTAGCATGAAGATGCTCACAGTAGAGGACTTCTTGAAATTTCTCTCGAACAATATTGACATTTAACGGCTATATCGGCTTGTTTTTGAAGGACCATTGTATTTAATATCATCAATTGAGCCAAACTCCCTGATTTTTCAATTACTTTCTTCACAGTAGACAATATTTATTCAATATTCCCACCATATTTTGTACGATCTTTTCGAACTCTAACTTTCATTGTATGTAATGAAATTTATAATTATTTTTCAAATATTGCTCAAAAATGAAAAGAATTTGTTTTCTAGAGCGAAAGGGAGATAAATTTCATACATATGTCTTTTCACACATATGTTGTGATATTTACTGCCGAAGATCACAATTTCTTTTTTGCATATATGTATGTCATTTAAGTTTTAGAACTGGTCCCGAAGAAACAGTTCTCTATTAGATCCCATCACACTTGGGTTATTAATACGAAATGTTAAAAAATATAAAATTTTTGTTTATTTTTGCACGCCATTAACAAATGTCTTTTTCCAAAGTTTTGTCATTTACTCGTCTAATGTTACTTTTTGGCTTATCAGCAATTTCAGCATATTAGAATTTTAATATTTATTATAAAACGAAAATTTCAAAAACTTGTATATTTAACTAAAATCAATGTTTTTTTTCACTCCAACATTAAGGTCTTCAATAATTTACATACAAAAATATGTATGTTCATTCCCCCCGGCTTTGTTAATTAATAAAACACGATCCTCATCAAACATCTAATCATTTATTTTACTGATGCATTTTCTCCAAAAATTTCTCTAAGCAAATGTGTCTGGCTGTCTGCATGTCAAGACACTGCTCAAATTTCCTACTTTTGTTAATAAAGATCTGTTTACATATAATACATACATATGTAGATTACATGCTCTATTTTCTAGATTCAATAAAAAGTTTTCTTTTCCACCAGATACAAGTGAATTTTAAACAATCAGACTTGGCCAGACGTTTATTTTCTCGATCGAACGAACGTTCCCACATTAGTCTGGGTTATTTATATAAAAAAAAAAAAACTTTTTAAATATTTTATGTTTTCTTCCAAAAATTTTGTTGAGTTTTCATGCGCACATTAAATACATTATAATGTAAATTTTCTCTAATAAATATTTTTTAAATGTTTTTGATGTTTTCTTCTTTTTGTTTGAAAAAAAAACAAGTGTTTGTTATTTTATTGTATTTTTGTCTGTTCAATTTTCATTAGTTCCATGTTGTTGTTCATGTATTTGAGCTGTGGCATATCAATGACGCCGCATAATCTATATTTAGTTACGCATTTGTTGCCTATAAATATAAAAATTTATTTTTCATATTGTAAGATGAATGAAAAACGAAAAGGAAACATAAGTTATTGTTATTAAATATTTTTTTTTGTGACTTTTTAAACTGTAAATAATTTTTCTGTTACAAGTCTTTAATTAGTTGTATGTTGCAAATTGCAATAACTTGTTGATTACTCGTATATTATGGCTGTTAAAAAACAGCCTTGGTTTTTCGGCCGTATTTTTAGTGAACACCGTTTGCCTTTATTTGTTTATTAGCATTATTGGTATTAAAAATAAATAAATATTTTCTTAATATGTCCGGTATACCACTTTGATGTTTCCTTTTAAAACTGAAAATTAATAATTGTGTTTGATTTTGTTTCTCTTTTTAAATTGGCCTTATGTATAAATGGGTCTGTCTACATATTTTATTTCTAAATTTAGAGGACCTTGAATTGTCATCAATATGTTTTATATGTGTTGTTATTGAATTTGTTGCGTTCATATTGAAAATTATTGTACTATTGTTTATGTAGGTTAGTAATCAGCAAACAATTTGTTTTTATTTAAAATGAATGGAAATAATTTCAAAACTTTTTTAAAATTCAAGATTTAATTTTTTATATCCAGCAGCAAAAATATGGGTCATAAAACCTCAAACATCTCAGATTACGACTTAAAATTGTTTTTAAAGGTCGGTCACACTTGCCAAATATTTGCCGAAAAAGATGTAACTACTAAATAAAATTATTTGAACTCGTTTATTTATCAAAAAAAAAAATAACGTCGTTTATTTAGAACAAGACACAACAATTAAGATTAGAAAAAAAATGGATCATTAAACGAGGGAACAACTCGTTTTGTTTGTTGAACAGTTTTTCGAATAAATAAGGATAAGGATTTTTCCAGCAAAATCATTTTTATCCATAAGGCACATTTTTATCTTGATAGCTTGGTCAATCGTCAAAATTTCCATATTTGGGATTAAAAGAACTGACATGTGATTGTCGAAAAATAAAAACGTTGTTGTTGTAATTGTAACACTTTTTCTGAGAAAAAAAAAATACGACTCATACAGCGGAGTATATCATACCGAAGCGTTGATCCAATTGTCGTGAAAACAATCTACATACATAGAATCATTGTTTCGTGCCGATTTTAAGACGGTCAAGCAGTGACATTAGGAATACGTTGTGTCTAAATTTCAGTTTATTGATGTGGACGAAATGTGATGTCACATGCCTTAAAGCTTGTAAAACAATTCAATTGCAACATGTCATTTCCTGGTCGTGTGCTCTCTTGATATTTTCGATCAGCATGATCGTCCTTGTGCGATAAAATTGCTTCATATGGGCTTCTGAAAGTCCAAGAGCAATTTCCATGCTGAACGCGTCACCGTATTGTGCGCTATCTGGTCTGAATTATACAATTATTTTTATTCAGGTGGATATGAGTTTACAGCGAATTGATCAAGATATCGAAAGATTTCAACAGGAATATGTCATATGTCACTCAGCCACTGAAACAATGAATTTATTGTAATTCAAATTTCAATAGAATCGACATTTGTATCGATCATTTATTCATCATCAAATTTTGAATGATTTTCATATAAATTATTTCTGAAGGCATTGTCAATCTTCAGATATTAAAAAACTTAACTTTGCATGTACCTAATCTAAATTTGAAACTTTATAATAAGTATGTACATATGTACTTACATTTGATTCTGAATTATTATACACCTAATTCTGTTTTACACAGTTTTGATTTAACACAGTTTGAAAATAAACTAGTTTTAAATTTTTTTTAACACGGTTTTATTCCATTTAGCACGATTCAAAATCTTTTGGGCTGAAATTTTTTTTTTGGTTAAATTTAATTTTTGCGAAATATGTTCATATCACAAATTTAGGGGAATTCCCTTTTTATGGATTCAAGCAAATTTTCTGGTCAGAGCAATTGTAAATAGCACAAATTTGGGAGAATTCCCTTTTAGTGAATACAATCAAATGAACTTGTCATACATTTTTTTTTGCATTTCTTTAATGGCTATGCTTCTGTAAAAACACATTGTGCTGAATAGTTGTTTTTAAAAAAATCCTTGTTTCTCACTAATTTCAATAGGTTTTAGAGATAAGGAACCAATCACTTATTTTGCATATGAACAATGTCTTGTTTTACACGATTTTTTTACGCGAAGTTTTCCGGAACCAATTATATACCATGTAAAAACAGAATTAGGTGTATTTAACTGCTGAAGAAATCGAAAAGCGAAAAACATAAAACATAAAATCTCAGTATTGTTTATTACCACTTTTTATTTCTAATTTTTGTTAAAGAATCGCCTGGATTAATCTTCATTTAAATATTGCATGTTTCTGTAACTGCATCCTGCATAAATCTCACAGCTACAATATTTTCACACTAAAATAATGACTCTCATTATGAATTAGAAAAAAAAAAAAACAGTTGAAAAAAATACATAAAAACATTAAACTTTAATGATTAAAGAAATCAAATGTCTACAAAATGTTTTGCAGTTTATTTGTTCGTTTCGCCGGTTAAATTGTTGCTTAAATCACGTAAAAACGTTTATCACATTTTTTCAGTGAAAAAAGAAATAATTATAAAAAAAAAACTTTAAATAATTATCGCATAAATGAACATAATAAATTCACAAGAGGAAATCCACAAATAATTATGATGCGATTAAAAACTTTATTTTTTATATAATAATTGTTGAAAATTTAAGCAATTGTAAATATTAAAAAAGTATAAACAAACATATAAAAGTTAATTAAGCTGAATAAACAATTGAAATCCGATGAACAAAGTAGGTCATGAGTGGCGGAACAAAGAGGCTAATTCACTGCCATTGTCATAATTATCTATTTCAACTTTTTTTTATTTTCACTAATAAATATAATGTTCCAAAATAATGACAACAAAAGGTATTATTTATGCATTTAAGAAATTAGGAAGACTAAAATTTAATTTAACAAATTTAACTTTTTTTTCTATTTTTAACCGGATTTAAAAATGTCAAACTTATTGTCGAGATCGTTTACCCTTGGTTTCACTTTAATTCGTTTGTATTTTAAAACATAGTGCATACCTACATACATATATTGTTTTTTGAATTATTATTTTAGTTTCTATTTTTTATATGTATACATAATTTAAGACATTCCTAAATGACTCATGGCTATGTAGTACGAGTATGTGATTTTTTTAACTGTTTGGGTTTTTAAAGCATTTACTAGATAGACATCATGATTTCTACTGTTATTGTTGAACTTGTTATAAAAAATGTTTATTGAGAATAATCATTTTGTTATTTCGCAGAATTCTCTAAAAATTACTTTATAATATTAAAGTTTATGCAAATACATACATACACACATCTGTATGTATGTATGTTGCGAGTGCAAGCCAAGTTTTAAATATTTCTTCAACGAATATGTTAACAAAAGAGAATACCTGAGTGTATGAAAAAAATAATTAAGGTTGCAACGAATTTCAAATACTTTAAGAGTTTAATTTATTCGCTTGTTACAATTAAGGAAAATTATCAGTAAATAACATGTTTATGAAGTACTTTAGAAATCTATTTTTTCTTTTTTTGCATTTCGAACCGCTTTATCTTGGATTCAATATAAATAGTGAGTTGAGCTTGAAATTTGTCATGGAATGACAAGCGAAAGAAACTGACGCTCTTCTCTTAATATACCTGAATAAGCTTTATTTAGGTCACAGGAAACAAATAATAGAGGAAATTTAGATGGAATTGGGTCCAAAACTTTACTAAACAGTGATGACGTCTAATAAGAGATAGAAAACGATTTTACAGACATACTTTTCTATAAATATCCGAAGTCCTAGTTCAAGAGGTTACAAAACGAATTATAACTCAACTGCAAATTGCTTGCCAAACCAATTGACCGTAATTTATATATTTATATTTTGGGTCGTTATCCCCTCGTTTCGCTACAACATAAAATATTGTTCCTGGTAGCTAGCACCATTATGCTTTTCGTTACAATTTGCATATTTAAAGAGTGATAAAATGAGTTTAAAATCTTTATTTGAGTCCTTAGAACGATCTATATAATTCAATGTTTAAAGATGATTTCATGTAAATGACGCAGTCAAGGCTACTTTTCAAATGGTTCATATGCTGGGTTCTCTGGTATCTCACGAATAAATTCTTCAGTATTAGTTCCCAGTGCTTCAACCCTTGCGGGTTTATCGCTATAGATATGAGCCTTAACATGGCCACACAAAAAATAGTCTAAAGGCATTAAAACGCATGATCTTGACAGGCCCCAAACGTGAAATAAACTGGTCACCGAAGTTGCCTTTCAATTGGGCCATTGCTTCGCGTGTGGCAAGTGGCATCGCCTTGTTGAAACCACACATCAACCAAGTCCAGCTCTTTCATTTTGGGCAAAAAAAAAAATTGTAATCATAGCACGGTAGCGCTAGCCATTCACAGTAATGTCCCTTCCTGCCTTCGGCGTCTTTGAAAAAGTACGGAGTAATGCATTTGTAGTTCTTGCTGCTCTTCACACCAAATACGGCAATTTTACATCGTCGCTGAAAATAGAAGAAGTGCACGATGCACTTTTCTAACCGAGTCTGAATTTTGATAATAAAATGCAATAAAGCTTTGTATAGACGGTTGTCGGATCTTACAATGTTGTCCGAATAATGTTCAAAAAATGTCTAACAACCGTGTGAACATAAAGTTTTTGTCTTCCAACATTGTAAGAAACAGCATTGACAATTTACCTTTTGCTAACATTTTTTCAATGTCAGTACATTGCTAGATCTGCTAGCTTAAGTTATAGACCAAACATGTTACACGAAAACAGCTAAGCTTCCTATAAAGAAAGTTGCTAAAAAAAATCACCCTTTATTAAGTATTTGTATTTTTTTTGGCCGGTCATTGTAGGAGAGTTCTTTGTTTCTTTTGATTTCTCATGTCTGCATCATTTTATAATAAATTTTACAATATATTTTGCAAGCTTTAGTTTTTTTGCAATTATTGAATCCGACAATGTTTGATTTTAAAGAAATTTATGTATGATTTGATTTTTCATTGTACAGCTCTCATGCAAATATGTATATTCAAACTGATTGAAAGTAATAAAAATAAATCACTTAAAAAACGAAGTGTTTTTATAAAAATCTTTCGAAGAGTGGCCGGATTTTATGTAAACAATGCTTTATGTATTGTTAAAAGCTAGAAAGCTTGGTTTTTTTAACTATTAAGCTGTTTTGAACCAGCTGTGGAGCATTTCATTATTTCATGTTTCCTTTCATAAAAGTACCGTCAGACAGAACCATAAAACTTTGTGGCCCTTCCAAACTTTTTTTGTCCATAAAAAGTAAATCTCATATGTCTCATATTTAATGTTACACCACACCTTAAGGGTAGGGTATTTTAATAACATACAGTTAACTTAACCGCAAATTGTAATCGTATAGACAGACTCAAACAGAAAGAAAACAAATTACCCAATGTTTATTATTGAAATGCATCGAATGTTCTTTTTGAGGAGCTAAAAAAATAATTTTCCATGAAAATAATGACCCAAGAATTTGGCACAAAACAATTGTGATGATGAAAAAAAAACACTCAAACACTATAAAAAAAAATATCTGGAATGGAATGTTGTTTTGCTGTTAACAAAAACAAAAATAAAGAAATCAAACAACCAACTGACTTCAAATGCAAACGATAATATTAAAGAGGCATTTAAGTTAAGACAAGATATTGAAATGAGTTAAGAAAGAAAAACAAAAAAAAATTTAACGACCTAAATATGCTGTTGTACGAGTGTGTTTTAAAATAAACACACTCTGGCTATTATAACTATAAAATTACTTTTACCTACAAAATTTAAGATCGTTATGGTTCAATAATTTAAAATAAAAATATTTATAAACTCAGTTAGTAGTTATAATATACATACAATGGTGGGCATGAGATTAGTACACTTGGTATCTGTTACCAATTAAATCAAATAGTTTCAGTTGTTTGTTATGTTTTAAACCAATAATTTTTTTTAAAACTGTTACATGTTATTCTAAGACTACTTTTTGTTTTATTAATTAATTGAAAATTTTATTCACAAAAAAGAACAGAAAAACAAAAAAAAAAAAACTTTATTTAAATCCTAATATTTATCAAGACATCCTTTATTTTTAATAACAGCTGCTCATCTTCTGGGCACACTCTCATCCAGAGACATACAGGGTTCTTATTGAATTGCGTACCAAGCATTTTCGATTTCTTATTATTCTTTTTCCAAATGTTTGGATCCGACGTATGTAGGTTTGAATATGGCCTAATGCGTTATAGACCATCTTCCTTGATTAAATTAAAATACACCTAATTCTGGTAATTGGTTTCAGAAAACTTCGTGTAAATAGGTGATTGAAATTATTAAAAAAAAGGATTTTTTAAGAACAACTATTCAGGTTTATAATATTAAATCACATATACAATGTGTTTTTACACAAGCAGAGTTATTAAAGAAAAAAAGATACGCAGTCTAAGCTTAAAAGTAATGTAAAGAAATTTATGTATGACAAGTTCATTTAATTGTATGCACTAAAAGGGAATTCCCCTAAACTTGTGCTGGCCAGTAAATTTGCTTGTATCCACAAAAATGGAATTCCCCTAAATTTGTGATATGAACATATTACGCAAAAATTAAATTTAACAAAAAAAGTTTAAGCCCAAAAGATTTTAAATCATGCTAAATTTAAAAAAAAAATTCATTTGTTTATTTTCGAACCGAAACCGTGTAAAAACAGAATTAGGTGTACTTGCAATCTCTCCAATGTTGCTACCTCCAGAGTTCATTTGGCGAACAACATTCATCTGTGTACCACTTACATATTTTTAACCATGTCTAACCTACCAACTAATTGCGAAAAACTAACAAAATATACTCGTATACATATGTAGATACATGTACTGTTTTAAATTATTGTCCAGCTAAAATTGCCTATTAACTGCAATTGAGAAGAAAGTTTTAAGAAAGAAATGAAGTAAAAACTAATGGGACATACTGATTGCAACATAGAATACGCCAGTGCACAAAAATTGCAGTTAATAATTCTAATAATTATAAAAGAAAAATACCTTTGAAACACAGAAAAAAAATCATGTTTTTTTTCAATTAAAACTTTAATTGATTTTAAAATAATTTTCAATTAAAATTTTAATTGATTCAATTACTTTTTCTGATTTTTCTTATGTTTTCAATTAAATCTCACATTTTTTAATTGATTTTTGTTTACAGGTCCGATTTCAATTAAATTTTTAATTGATTCCACAAATATTTTAATTGAAACTAATTTTTATTTTTTTCTGTGAAAACAGCATATGTATATAAAGTGTGCTAATCTCATGTCCACCACTGTATAGCATAATCAAAATGTAGATTTTCATGTTACACTGTTATGGTCAACCAAAAAATATTAACGATGTGGGAAGTGCTTTTATATAAACTTCAAAAATTTTTTAATTGAACTTGGCTGTTTGTTTATGTTTTATTTCACTATTAAGTATTCATTTCTGGTTTCAATATATTGATTCATATTTTTTATAAATACAGAAAAAAAAAACTATTTAAGCTCCATTTGTGAATGTTTATTTTTGTTGGCTAAAACGAACGTAAAACATATTTATGCCGTAATAAAATTGAAAAGAAAAACTACAATTAAAAATCTACTTACTTAAATTGCACTTGCGTGTGGGAGCATTTTTTGATATGAAGCATTAAGTTATGAGCAGTTAAGTAGACAACATTCATACAACAAAATGCTCATTCAACACTACCGCTTAAAATTTGAAATTGGAAAAACATGTTAAAGAAACGAGTTGTGAGCCAACATGGGTTGCCAAGTGTTAAATTAGAGATTGCTTTAAAGATTTCATCTCAAATAACTCTAAAACATTAATAAAAATATACTGTGAGCGTCAAAGTAAAGTCAACATTAATATAAAAATTTTTATGTTAGAAAATTCTAAGCATTTTTATATATAGTTATTTAAGTTGAATTAAACTCACAAAAAAAAAAGAAACAAAAACAAATTTAATTGATTTATTGTTAAAATAGATCAATTTTTGCGCATCAAAATAAAGTTAACAGTGGCATCATCCTTTAAAAAAACTCCTGTCCTGACAATTCTTTTAATTATTATTTGTTTGAAAGTACACCTAATTCTGTTTTTCACGGTAATTGGTTTCAAAAAACTTCGTGTAGAAAACGTATAACAAATATATTTATCGTATGCAAAATAGGTGAATGGTTCCTTATCTCTAAAACCTATTGAAATTAATGAAGACAAGGATTTTTTTAAGAACAACTATTCAGGTTTACAATATTAAACCACATACATACATATGTATAGCATGTTTTTACACAAGCATAGTTATTAAAGAAAAAAGGATACGCCCTCTAAGCTTAAAAGAAATGTAAAAATAATGTATGTATGAAATTCTTCTAAATTTGTGCTATTTACAATTGCTCTGGCCAGAAAATCTGCTTGAATCCACAAAAAAAGAGATCCCCTAAATTTTTGATATGAACATATTTCGCAAAAATTAAATTTAACTAAAAAAAAATTTAAGCCCAAAAGATTTTGAATCGTGCTAAAGGGAATAAAATCGTGTAAAAAATGTAAAAGTTGTTTATTTTCAAACTGTGTTAAAAAGACCGTGTAAAAACAGAATTAGGTGCATAAAGATAAGGTTGCATTCAAAATAATTGCAAGTTTCATAATTTATCACTAAAAGAGATCAATACGATGGGACGTTACAGTAATAGACTTACATAAAAAAAAGTAAATCCCTACGTGAAATAGGTAAATTGATTGTACGAGTACAATAAAAAAAAAATATTACCAAACGCAATACCGTAAAAAATTTGTGTGGTGCAAAAGCATCTACAAAAATTAAAGTAAGAGCTATAGTAAGAGAAGTAAGAGCAAATCCAAAATCTAGTGCTGTAAAAATATGTAGCTGAAAATGTTGTAAAAACTTGTGGAAGATCTTTGCATCAAAATGGCCTTCATTGTAGAGTGCCACGTAAGAAACCTTTTTTTTTATCAAAGAACAACCTAACCAAACGTTTGAATTTCGCAAAAAAAATATACATTTTTGGACTAATATTCTTTCCACCGATAAAAAATAAGTTTGAGATATATAATGTCAATAACCCCTCAAAAATATGGCGAACTCAGAAGGAAGCCTTTGGTTATCAAGACGGTAAAACATGGCTAAAGCTCAGTAATGGTCTAGGGTTGTATGGCGTCATCAGGCGTCGGTAATCTTACATTTATAGAATCTACAATAAAAAGGTAGCCCCTAGTGTAAAGAACTTATAACTATCGAAAAACTGCACGAAAACTGTATTTTCCAACAGAACAATAATCCAAAATTGTGAAAAAGTGGTTGCTCAATAATTTTTCAAAAGCTTTAGATCATCGTCTGCAGAATATGTGGAGAACAAAATTAAGCTAAGAAAAATTACTTGCAAGGATAACCTAAAGGCAGTAATACAGGATGAATGGAACAACATTTCGCCTTATTTTAATAAAATACTTGTTGATTTTATAAAAAAAAACTTGTTGATTCTATTGTCAGCAGTGATTTTAGGGTGCCCCTATAGACTAGGCTATAGTGTGCCGAACTATCAGTCAGAGGGCTGCGGGTTCGATTCCCGTCAAAGACTCTGGATGTTTTCTGCAGATAAGCCAAAAGCTTCGCAGTGTGTAATTGTTAATTAATGTTAAAAAAAAATATATATATATATATTGGCAAATGGACCACAAACAAAATATTAAATATGTACAATGTTTTACATAATTTGAATATACATATATGTATACATACATATGTACCTATTTATTTTATTTTGACGCGAAAAATCTGATACTTTTTAAATTAGTTCGCTGACTAGTATTTAAGTATATAAACGCACAGAGAATGATTAATATTCAATTTAAAAATATTAGTTTCTATTGAATTCTTGATTTTAAACATAAATCTTTTCAAGAATTATCTCCATTTCCTAATACTTGGCAGCTCTACAATCATTTTTGAAACCAATTGCGCGCCGGCGCAAGACACATTTCAAACTATATACGTACGTACATATTTCAATTAAACAAAAACAAAACAACAAATAAACACGTCTAAATTATGTGCGTGCACAATTAATGTCAAAAAAAGAAACTTTTGTTTGTATTATGATTGACTTCCGCTAAATAGTGAGCGAATGACTGACTACAAATGCAGACGTAGCACAACACAAAACACCTTACTGCAATTGAATAGATACGAATACATACATACATATGTATGTAGATACATTTAATGGAAGCACATACAAGCCATTATAGTTTTCCAGTCATAAGAAAAAAATATTCTCATAACACTTAAAACAAATCAAAGAAACAAAAAAAAAACATTATGTATATGGGCGGACATTTAATTCTCGTGTTATTTAATTTGTATATATGTATTTCTTACTGTCAGTTTTCATCAACAACAAATAAATGTATAATAATACCAACGAAAAAACTACATAATAAAACACCTACACTTTTATTTCGAAAATGTTACTGGTAACTGGTCTTTTGAACAGTTTCTTTTTTTTTCCTCTTCATACAAGTAAAAGCTGTTGAACTTTGTTTTTTCCCAGCTTTTTAGACCCAAGATGCTAAAACCAAAAATTAAATAATTAAATAAAAAATATGTACCTACGTGGGCATTGGTTTTTGCTTTTTTATACAAATATTATTTAAAGACCTCTATCAATTAGTTAAGTTTTTTCTAAAAACATCTTCAATGAAAGCCCAAATATTGTATTTATTTTACAGTAAATGAAAAATACCATTTTATGTCTATACATACATACATACATACATACATACATACATGCATACGTATTTTTAAATTTCTATTGATAATAAATTTTGTAAAAATACAAAAAAAACAAAACACAGCCACTACCTATTGATTGTTTATATTATTTTGATGTTTTTATTGACTAAATGTTTTTTCAAGGCAAAAGTTCATATACATTATTTAAAAAAACGCCTACAAAAACCCACAAAATATAACAATGTATACAAATTCGGCACGCACCATGTGTGTAAGAAAATAATTTAAATAATTAAGCAAACAACTAAAATGTATTGTTTATATTTTATGTCATTTATGTTGGTGTTTTTTTTTTTCTTTTTTTCAAACAGAAATTAAATGTTTCTGCAGCATGTTTAAATTTTGTCAGCAACATGTTTTAGTGTAAACAAATAGTTTTTTCAAAAAATACGTATATCTGAAGACGATTTTTGGCCATTTTGAAAATTAGGAGAACAGCACGGTTATGACACTATATATGTAGATATATATAAGATATGGTAGTCCAAAATTATTTCAGATATCCAACTATTGATAGAAACACTAGGAACACAACTGGAATGAACGATGAATTTTTGGACGCGAATCTTCATCTCTAAAAGTAAAACACATTTGTGTATGTGAAATTCAGCGTCGGCTGAATTCGTCATATGCGGCGAATGTGTTCACACTACCTATCAGCTGTGCTTCATACGACGAATTTATTTACACAGCGATTTGTCACAACTAGTTGGTCGTGTTGTGCGAAATTCGTCGTTCGTCCCAGTTGTGTTCCTAGCATATTATGGTTGTATAAGGTTGAACTACCATTTCTATACAGTGTCATATCCGAGCCCTTCTCCTTATTTCCAAAATGGCCAAAGATTCTCTCCAGTTTTTTTTTTTTTCAAAAAACTCTAATTTACTGGAATAATTTTAAATTATTTCAGATATCCCACTATTATGGTTCCATTCAGTTGCCCCTTTTCCATACCATTTCTATTTTTTATAGTTCATATGTATTTTTATCTTATTCTGAAATTATTTCAGAAATAAAAGATTTTTTTTTAAGTTCAATATCATTGAAACATATGCAATAAAAATAAAAATAAAAATAAAAAATACCAATATAGGAGAACGATAAGTCTCATTTCTAGCAACATGTTGCTTAGATGACCACAATCTTTGTTGTATGATAAGAAATTTTAATAATTACTTGTTAGAATTAACCAATCATTCTACGAAATGTCCACTTATATTTTGGCATCTCAACTATAACAAAAACCCTAAAAAAAAAACTACAAAATTATGATTAACCGAAACTAGAATGCAATATTCGGCAGTGCCAAATCTTAGGTACCCTCCACCGAAACGTAATAAGAAATACAAAAACTTTACTGGTTTCATGACTATAATATATTATTCTGTGTTTTCTTTCAGCCTTAGTGCAAATTGTATTATTATTGTTTATATAGTTTGAAAGGCAATTTAAAGGCCAACATAATTTATTTTAAATGTTTTGAAATTTTATCTAATATTGACCATTTATAATTGATGTAATTACCGATTCTTACTGTAATTTACAGAGTTTGTCTGAATTTAACAATTTATAAAATTAAAAGAATCGTTTTGCATATTCACAACAGAGTATAAAAAAGGATAAGATATAAGGTGAGGCTGTTTTGTTTGAATTTGATCTCAACAATATTATTTACAAACGATTTATGGGTGGCATAGTAGAAGTGGACCAATTATGGTCTGATACCTTCTAAATCCAATATCCACTAATGTGGTTGCTACGTATTTCAGACTTATTTTGGCTGAATTTCATCTCAATAACGTTATTTACAAGAGTTATATGGTTGTCTATTGCCAATTATTGATATCCAGCAGCATAATTGCCGTATAACCGATATTAGTATGATTTCTGGATTAAAATTATTGATCTATATAAAAGTTAGTTTGATATCGATATTTACTGGGTTTATTTGTTTTTCGGAAATGGTTTTTATATGGCAGCTATGACAAATTATGTGGTAATCTTCTTCAATTTTGGAACAGTGATTTTTATGCATATGAGGATATTTCACGTGGAATTTCAACATAATAACGGTATATTTAATATATATATTAGTATTAACGTAGATTTCAGAAGTGGACCTTATATGGGGTATATACAGGCAAAGCTCGATATAACAAATACTCACTTTAACGAAAATCCGATATAACGAACGATCAATTTTTTTTGCTCCCGGTTTAACGAATGGTTAAGAAAAACAAAGCAAAACTAAAAAGTCGTTACAATACTGTTTGTTTGGATGTGCTTTTTTGTAGCTTTCGAAATTCAAAAACGAACTTGTGGCAATCAGGTGAAAAACTTTCAGCTCGACAAGATTTAATAGAGCCAGCCATGTAAGCATCAATTTCAATGTGAGATAAAGGAAAACAATTTATCAAAAGACGCTATATTTAATGCCGACGAAACTGGGCTCTACTGAAAATTATTGCCAGACAAAACGTTTGTGCACGCCGGAGAAGCTCATGCTCCTGGAAGGAAACTGTCTAAGGATGCCTCTGGCACAAAAAAAAATAAGCCACTGTTAATTGGAAAAGCTAAAAAACCACGTTTCTTTAGAAACAGAGTGCTTTCAGTAAATTATACCCACTCAAAAAATGCATGGATGAATGCAGGAATTTTTAAAATGTAGATTTTTGAGATGTTTGTCCCGGATTTTTAAAATGTAACTTCGGACATTTGAAACTTTTATAGTAAACTTTCAGGTGACATTTAACGTAGACGACTTAAACACTTGGAATGAGGATGCTATTGATTTTACCAACTTTGAAGATGAAGCTGATGAAAATGAAATAACGGTCCACCAATGGAGAACCAACAATTAAACACTCAGATGCCATATAAGGATTTGAAACCTGCATTTTGTGATGTGATCAAAATAAAATTTTGATTACACAAAATCTTTCGTGCTGAGAGAACTGAAAAATCAGTTGAAAAAGTTTGCAAGCTTCATACAAACAATCATTTATTAGAGATTTTTTTAACAAATAATTTGTCCCAATATGTAAACACGTATGTACTTACGTATGGTAAGTTCAATAAACATGAATATAAAATAACATAAAAAGCTCCATTTAATGGTAAATGCAGCTAATTTTTATTTAAAAAAAAGTTCGGTATTACGAATATCTCAGATTAACGAAAGGGGCTGACATTATATCATTCGTTATACCGGGATTTGTCTGTAGTCAAATATGGACTGATATTCTCAAAATCCAGCAGTTTGATTTTGGCATGTAAAAAAAAAATTCGTTTTGCGATTTCTTTTTCCATGAAACTTATTCCTGCTAAATTTTGTATTTATATTTCAATTTTATAGGCATTTATGAGAGGAAATTTTGTTTACATTCTTTGCGCCATCTTTATTATTTGATTTATGCTTAACATTTGTATCCACTTGTCGAATTTTGAAACCCTGGCATAACATGAATTTGTAATAAATACTTTAGTTTTCATTTAACGCAATATAATTATAACAAAACCAAAAGATTATATTAATTATATCATGGGAATTAATATTTATTTATACGAGTATATATTCTTTAAACGCACCAAATTACAAACAAACATTATAAACTTAGAAACCGATTAAATTAAAATTAAATCAGTGTTGCTGTCAACATGTTGCGGTGAAATAAGTAGAGCAGTGATTAAATTAATTAATTAAACAATTGCCACTTTGTCACAACGAATTCAATAAATTTTATGCAAAATCACAATTTCTTTATGGCCAAATGTTTTATTGCTTTTCATAATACTTAGCGCTTATAGTAAAGCTAGATTTACACGATTGAAATTTTCTTCAAAATTGTTCTTCAAAATGCTTCAAAGTCGTGTAAACAGCAAAATTTATGTACTTCAAAATATATTTTTGGCTACAAAAAAAGAAAAACAAAAACTAAATTCTTGGTTCATTGTTCATGATACGAGCTTTTATTTAAAGTAGAACACTTTTGTTTTGTCATTTATAAAAGTAAACTAAACTAAAAATAAATAACGAAATTTACTTGGCATCGAAATTCGGAAAAATAGAGTATGATGTATATATATATATGTATGTATATATGTAGCTGCAAACAGCCTAACACACTTAAGTTTTATTTAAATAGAAAATTTTATTTTGATTAAATGTGGTTTTTATTTGAATTTGTTTAAATTTTATTTACATTTCATACACAAAAACCACTTTTATTCATTCATTAAAAATTTTTATTAAGAGTTTTGTTTTAATTTTGATCTCTTTTTAAATGTTTATGTTTAATGTAAACACAAACACATGTTTCCATTTTATTTTTGAAAATAACCACTCGCACAACAGCCAGCCCAGCCTACGTACTTTGTACATAATTAATATTACCAACTTGTGATAATGATGTTTGAATATATGTATGTATGTATATTTTCATTTTAGTGTATGTGAGTGTGACAGTGGGCATTGGCAAGCAAACAATTTGTCATGCCAGATCTATTTGCTTGCTTGCATTAAAACTCCATTCTTTTTATATATGTATGTACATATACATATTTGTTTTATAATAGATTTAAGTGTTAATTTATGTGTCGTCAAATAACTTTTGTTGTTGACAGTTTAATGTGAAAGTTTTGTTGAAAAGTTTTGTTGAGTTGAATTTTTTACGGCAACCCCCACATAAATTAAGGATAGTTTTCTTGGTATTAATGTACGTACATATGTATCTCATCACTTTCTATACGATTGTTTGTCCCAATTTACACGAAGCAATTCTTAAGCTAAGCTGATTACCTTTTAGACATCGGGGTGAATGAAAGATAAGACGATTACACACTTGATTGTGCATACTAGCAATTCGTGTTACTGTCTTATTCGTATTACATACACATGTATACAAATGTCTGTATACGCTTGAATAAAAATACGAGCGATTTAAGCAATAAGAATTGTGCTGTGTGAACACCGAAGAAATTTCAAGGTAAAAATTGTATCAATCTTTTCAATAAAAATTTCTTCATGTAAATTAGGACTTCTTAAAAATCAATCGATTAGGAGCGCAAATGGCTGAGATATGTACATATGTGTAAAATGATTGGTTTTAGCTTCTGCTTCTTGTTTCTAATTCATAACGTGATAATTTAAAACAAAAATCAACGACGGAAGAATAGTTCTAGACAATCAAAATCATTGATTAAAGAACTGTTGCCAGAACCGTTCTTAAAAAGCCCTGTTTGCAACATTTTATAACTTCAACTAATTTCACCGCAACATGTTGACAACATGTTGTGTAAATAGAAATTTAATTAGCAACTAAAGCCTAGTTAGTACTCTGTTCAAATTTCAATATTATGTTTTGCTTTTTTGTAAATTTACATCGAAAATAAATAAAAGTTAAAATATTTAAAAATCTTGGTTGAATCGAAATCGTTAAATAAAAATGAATAAACAAATATTACTGGCCGCTTGTGCAGCAGCACAACAAGTAATAGATATTGTTGTTGCGACAGAAGAGCTTGTGGATGAAAATTCCACGTGAAACAATTGCTACTTCAATTATTTCGCTGTGAAAAAATAATGTTGCCAGATACATTTCATATGTTTTTCACAAAATGAACAGAGTACTACTTCTGCAACATTTTTTCATGAAAATTTCATGTGATTTTTGACAGCATTTCACTTGAAATTTTTAACAGAGTACTAGGGTTAAGTTTATGTACTCGTATATTAGGTTTTCCAATTTCCTGAATATTTTCCATTTCCGGGAAGTAATATAAAAACTGTACATTCCCGAGAATTTTTAAATACTAAATTACAATCTTAGTCTTAGAAAATTCCATAATTCCATGTACATATGTATGTATGTATATGAGTAACATAAGTAAGAGGTCTGACTAAGTTAAATCTGGAAAATGGTATCAGTTGCTTTATTTACTTTCAGATTTTGAAATTGTCAATACAAAAAGTAAACAAAATGCCATTACTTAAAATACTTTCTCTTAATACACTAAGATGAATTAATGTTATGCAATAATTCTGGAATAAATAAATATTCTTACTTTTTGGTTTTTATCATACATATACTTAGAAAACAGTTCTGGTTGTAAAGAATTTTCCAACGTGAACTTTGTTTTATAAAAAAATAAAGGATTTACATGAAAATCATTCAGAAGGCTTGACAATTATAAATGAAAAATTGTCCACCGCGCAGGGCGGGTCTTTTTTATTAATCAAGTCAGGGAGATTTGATTTAATTGGGTCTGTATAGACACTACATATAACATAACTCTCAAAATGTAATCCACTGGTTTCAAAACGCATGAATGGCGCGGATAAAAAAATGATCCAATCATGGCAAAATAGTAAAGGCTTCTCAACAATTGCTTTTGATATTTCAGAAGTCCAAATGTGAAAATTTTATCAACAACATTCTTAGTAGCAGTTTAGGATGTCTATAATATTGACCATTATTACGAAATCCGAAGTTTTAAATTATTATTATTAAAAATCCTTAGAAATTATGTATGTTTTTACTAATTTGCATATTAAATTCATAATAAAAATTATTTTCATTTAATTTTTCAGATACTTTAATATGAATGGCAATGAATCAATGACTACGGATTATACTGTTTAGTAAAAATAAATCTCATTTCTACATCACTTATAATTTAATCGTGTTTAATTTAAAATTAAAAAGACAAATCAAACATAAACACAAGAAAGAGTATTATAAAAATATTATTATATCGTCATGATTAATCCCCCTAATACCAATAGTATTAATAGTAATGGCACAATGGAAACATATGATGATAGACCGATAAGTATGTATGACAATCTAAATAATATGACCACAAATATGAATTCAACAACAACGGCGATGAACAGTAGCACACCTAAAATAACAAAAGCGCCAACAATGGCAAACACAAATGCAACAGCAGCAGCACCACCACCAACGTCATCGAAAACAAAAGGAGCAGCACATTCAACGCCCTTTACAGATATTACATTTAAATTTAATGAAAACAATAATATACCGCAACACAAACTACTACAACAACAGCAACAACAACTTCTGCAAATAAATGGCAATCGGAACTTGAATGAAATACCTCCCAATACAGGTAATAATGCAGCTGTATATGCGACACCA
This sequence comes from Bellardia bayeri, assembly GCA_950370525.1. NCBI lineage: Eukaryota > Metazoa > Arthropoda > Insecta > Diptera > Calliphoridae > Bellardia > Bellardia bayeri. The sequence continues at coordinate 60,214,698 of OX493266.1, read as the reverse complement.
TATAAAACAGCAGCAGCTATAAAGCCAGTAATAACCACCGCATCACCACCTCTAACAGCACAGCAACAACAACAGCACTCAACATCGATACCAACAACAACATCAACAGCCATAACGAATACATTAACGTCATCACCGTCGTTATTACAAACGAATGCAACAATAGCAACAACACCGCCAACAGCAGCAGCTATAGACTCAGATACATTCAATAGTATTAATCGACCGCTTAGTCAACATTCACAATCGGAACTAAACGATACAAGTCATAGCATAGCTGCAGTGAAAGCCGCTTTAAATGAAGCTAAATCAAAATTCTTTGGCTTAAATGGTTATGCATCATCACAACAACAGCTACAAGATCATCCACACAATTACGACGATCACTACGGCGAAGAATCTCCAAACCATCAACTACTGCCATTAAATGATCATCAACTGCAACAACAACAACAACTACAACACATACCGAACACACATCCAGCTCAACAGCAACGACATCAACAACAACAACAACACCAACAACAGCAACAAGTACAAAAACCCCAACCAAAATATCAAAACATACCAGAAAATAGTGCAATATTTCGTAATCAAGCAGCTGGTGTTGTTGGTGGTCCTCCTCAACTGCCACCAAAACCAATTGAATATCAAAATCTACAACAACCGACAACAGCATCAAGTATACACACAACTCCCGATCATCATAGAAAAATGCCAACTGGGGCAGCTGCATACAATCAAATATCGTTGAGCGATATTGATGGTCCAGCTTCCCGATCGCAGGTAAATTGCAAACATACTATTTAAATATATGTATGTATAATAACACTTGTCTGCACTTTTCACCTTTAATGCCTGTATTACATCCTAACATATGTCCACTAAGTGCAAAAGCGTCATAACTCAATAACATAAATTTATTATTTGGAAAAGTAATTTTCTAAAATAAATGAATATTAGCAAAAAAAAAATATTGAATTATCCGCACGAGTTACGTTAGTAAGGATTTTATATTTAGTGATCCGCGAAAAAAAATCAAAAATTTTGATTTAAAACTATCTTGCACTTTGTATGCGATGTGTAGTGTATTGCTTTATAATCGTTATGCCAGAACGATACCGTATGTTTTTAGCAATTGTTAATAATTTTTTTGATTTAATTACGACATTAAGTACCTACATACATACATACATATTTTGTTTGCAATAATTTATTTGATTTTGTAATTGTCTTTTAATTATATACTCTAGTATTTTGATCGATAAATACATTTATTACTAAATAATTGTGCTGGCATGTTAGATGTCATATCATAGTGCTCACCTCCGCATGTGTGATCATTTAAAGTTCAAAACATTAATTTTAATCTAATATGACATTTGTATTACATTAATTATATATTCTTTATTATCTTTGTAATGAATGTCTAAATCTGCAATTCATTCCATAAAACATTTCCAATATTTTAGTAATTGTTCAAGCTTAAGGTCTTTTTTTAAAAAATTTTAATTTTTATTTTTAAAAATAATAAAAATATTAAATGAGAATTATCCTCTTGCAAGTATTTGAAAATTTTTAAAAAAACTTCAAATAAATTTTTTTAAAAATAATAAAAATAATAAATAATAAAATCAAAAAGATAATAAAAAATGTCAAATAAACTATAATAAGAAATAAAACATTTCCTTGAAAAACTAATTCTTTTTCTCCATTCTAAGGCCTTTATTTGAACTGAATTCATTTCTTGGTAAACTGAAATATAATGAATATCATCTTCCATTTCTAAATAAGAAACGAATTCATGATTTGTGATGCTTTACCTCATTATAAAAGATAATCACCCCTATCGTGAATAAGAATTCCACATGAAATTTGTTCCCTTTTATTTTTTTAACATTGAATTTAAATAGGAAAAATGTGAAAAGGGAACAAATTTCATATGGAATTTTTATTCACGATAGGGGTGTATATGAAAGTAGAGTTTAAAAAAAAAACCGAAACCGGATATCAGTTAACTGGTTTGTTTCTATTTGAAAACCCGATCGGTTCCGGTTTGGAACGGTTAACCGGTTTTTCTAATTAAGAACTTTTTTTTAATTTTTTTCAAAATAATATTAAATTTGTCTAAATTTAGATTTTTAGATATTATCGTTTTGTATTGAAATTGTGAATCTACTGCTGTGCCGAATCTTAAATACCCTCCACCTATATAGATGACAAACAACAACCCGAAAAACGGTTTTCTGTAGACGACATTTATGCTAATATAAATGAAACAAATCATAAATTTTGTATTAATATTGATTTTAATTTCTAACATCATGGAAAGCTTTGAAAAGTGGGAAATGAATAACGCCTTCCCGAAAACTAAAAAAATTAGCCAGAGTAAAAACTGTTTAAAATTTTTATATTGCTAAAATGCATACCAAATATATGTATATAATATACCTACTCGTATATTATTTTTCATTGCAGACCGTCTATATGGCCACAACAGTACCACAAAATATTAAAGGTAATAAAATCGCTGGACGACATACACCGACAAGAAGTAGTTTGCGACACAGTCGTATGCTGGTGGTAAACAATAAAAGTTATGAAGGTAACCACTAAACATACATAAGTACATACTCGTACCTATATTAAGCAACTTACATATACATACATTTCCTATATCTTGCAGAAGTACAACATCCCAATCCCATGGGTTTTCAACAGCCAAATCTTGCCCGTTGGTTATTAATATTACAAATTGCCATTGGTATTTTATTGTTAAGTCTATCAATATGGATATTTTTCCTCACACCAAATACACCAGTACAAGATAATCCATACTGGTGCGGTTTAGTGGTCAGTGAAAGGAATAAAACTTTATATTTTTGTTAACAATAATTTTTTAATTTTTTAATTTAATTTTCATTGCAGTTGTTAATTACGGGTATTATAGGTTTAATTGTGGTACGTTATCAACGTATTAAGCGTGCTAAAACTCGAGAGCATTGTTTTATGTTTTTACGTATGGATTCTTATGTACTTTCTTTGCTGTCCGTGTTATTATGCTGTGTGGCTTTAATATTTGCCGCTATACATTATTGTCGCCTCACTGCAGCGGATACAAAATGTAAAAGTATGCATCTTTTAGAAAAACATGGTTCGTGTGTTTGCACTTTCAATGCCCCGCCTCCAGTAAATGCAACAGAACCCTTGTTAAACGAATCATCATATGACACAGATGAAGAGTCAAATGAAATCACAGATAATAGTTATAATGTGGAATACCGGTAAGTTTCATTCTATTATTGAAAACAGAAATATTAATTATTTTTTTTTAACCAAATTATTACAATTTTAGCGACTTAAGTTGCCAAGAAGTTACCGGACCTTGGACCTTTATATTAGGTCTGTCTTTTATACTTAATTCGTTGGGGTTTATTATTTCCTTAGTGTATATTGTGTTATTAGCCTGTTGTCGAACGTCATCAAAACGTCTTTATACAACCGTCCGTACAAGTACCTTTTAAGCTTAAATTTTAATTAAATTAATTTTAACACACACACACATTTTTAATTTAATTTATAAAAGAATTTGAATTTAATTTTAAAAGTATTGAATATACATACATATTTATATTTTCTTAAAGGTGTTTTAAAAAATAAGTTTTAATTTAGTACTTAATTTAAATAAATTTAAAATTTAAATAATTTTATTTTAACAGAACTACATTTTTAAAACTTCTAATTTTATTAATTTTTTTTTTAATAAAATGGCTTCAGCAAGTTATTAAAAAAAATAAAAATACATATTATTTGTTATGCTCAATTTGTGCTATATACAAAGTGATTTTGAAAGTAAGTTCCAAACTTGGGGGTTTTAATTCAAACAATTCTGAAATTTGATTGAACACCTTAAATTGCTAAAAATGCATTAATTAAAAACATTTCAAAATGTTCTTACTACTTAACTTTACTTACATTTACTATAAATATAAATTTTATGTTTGTATGAATAATGAAGTTGCATGATGTATTTACTTTAGGCTTATTTAATAATAATTTCTGCTGGTGGCAATATGCTGTCGCCATATAAACAGTACCATATGCTGGAATACCAAATAGTACGATCTACCCATTCACTGCCGGCTAAAACATGTCCTATATATGGTGAATCGCGAGATCTAAAATAAAATATAAATAAAAATAATTTATATTGATAATAAATTTAAAAAGTTAATTAACAAATATTAAGTACTTTAAAAGTTTTGCATTCATTACTACCAATCAATTCATTACTGAATCATTGTCGTATCAATGAATGCAAAAAAGATAAAGCTTTCAAAAAGTACTGTAAATTATGTTATAAAAAGATACAGGCAAAGCTTAAACACAGATCGTAAGCAAAAAGAAAATGTAAATGTTATTAAAACAAACCTGCAACTTACAACGGAAATACTACGTTCAATAAAGCAAAATTCTGGTCTCTCCGACAATGACCGCGCAAAAAAATAGAACAGAAGTGTAAGTATTGCAAGAAGAATACGTATGGATACTGGTTTTCTAATCTATAGATCACTTAAATATTTAAATCATAGTGAAAAGTAGATATTAGCAATCATTGTTTACGTCAGTTTTAACAAAATGGATCTCAAATAGTAACCGGGATCAACATTTTATATTGGAGAGAAACGAAGAACTAAAATATAAATATTTGGCAAGCAATTTGCAGTTGCGTTCTGAAGAGCAGCCCATTTATCAGCTCTTCAATAACAAAGCGACCGGATATTATGTAGACAACGCTTTAGTTTCTTGGGGATGATTTATACCAAAATATTAGTGAATTAATTTGAATCTCTGCGCCTTAAAAGTGTATCCTCTTTTTTTAAAACAAAATCTCTTTTTGATACAAATTTTAAACAATTAACGAATTATAATTAAACATTTTTCATATTATGTATAACATTCGGAGTTGAATTTATGACAATTGAATTTTTAATTTTGAAAAAGTAAAAAACTTTCGATAAAACTTACGTACATACGTAAAATTGAGTCTAGTGTTATATGGCTACTTATCTACATATATTTTCAAAGGTGTGACTACGTTGTGCATATTTCGTCAAATATTTTCTAAATGCGACACTCCCTTGAACGTAATTTCGAAATCAGTTTATCAATTATAACTAAATACATATAATAAGAATACATATAATAGAAATCATTGAATTATTTGTAATGATTAGGTTGAGTACCTGATGCTCGTCAGTATTACATTTCCAAAATATTAATGTGATCTACACAAGTTCTCGTGAAGTCTAAATTTAATCAGCATTTGAATTTACATTAAAGTTGAACCTTGTTTGTTATTTTGTTTTTTTAATATGACTATTGTAAGTAAAACAGTTTTATTTTATAGTTATACAAAATTGTCGCTTTTATACTCTACACCTACATAGGTATATTGGATTTGTGCTGATGTTTGTAACATCCATAAATATTAAAGTATGTATACATATGTATATATATATTAAAGTATGTTTATCAGTCATACATTTTTGATTTATGCAACCAAACAAATTTTGTAAAATTTTGTGCAGATCGGTCCATAATTGACAATAGCTTCCATATAAGACCCACTTCCGAAATCACTTTTAAGAACATAACTTTCATAAAAATCTTGGTATCCAAATAAAATTAAACTCAAATAAGTTTCATATATACAGAAATCATGACAACTTATTTTAAAACGGTCGGTCCATAATTAGTCATATACGACTCTATAAATATACGCTGTGTTTACTCAAATGCTGCTGGCTGTTGGGTATTTTTCAGAAGAATCACCAAATATTTTAAAATTTTAAAACTTCCTTAAAACCTACCTTAAAATTTGAGTTTTTGTCTTTTCCACAAACGTAATTGCCCAGCTCCAGGGAAAATCACGTTTCTTTTCACAACCCAAATAGGCTGTTGTATTATGCAGGAATATCTCTCTTACAATGGTAGTCTTATCGTTTTTATCCTTTTTCGAAATTACAATTTTGCCATCGCGTAATTCACACTGATACGCCTTAAAAGATTTCGTTTTATTATCGGCAAATTTCAATTCTTTGCCGGGTGTTACGGTGGCTAAATTTTTAACAGCCCTTTGTACTTCATTGAGAACTTCAATAGGTTTGACTACGAGTACATTATTTTTGCGATCATCTTCGGGCCAATATGACCAATTGAGTACAACTTCGAAAACTTTGCTGTCATGATGTAGAGGTCGTTCTAAAGTACCATTTAAGATAACCTCATGCAAGGTTACTTGATGGGTGGAGAGTTGCATTTTTGGAGCTAGTTCTTGGCAAACTTCATAAACCGTTTTGATGGGTGAGATGGTGACATTAATTTGAGTCTTTTCCTAAAATTTATTTTAACATATTTTAACTATGTTTTTAATAATATAAGTTAAACAAATATATGTAGGTATACATACTTCTGTTGTATTTTCTGGATTAGAATTGAGTGTAATCCACACTTTTAAATCTCCTGACTTTTTGACTGTAGCTGATAAGGTTTCAGCGGCAGCATAGTATTTTTGCAAACACATTAGCATTTCTTGTTCTTTTTTCTAAAAGCGTTTAAAATATAATTATATTGTATATAAAAATGTATTATTTGAAAGATAGCAATTACTCACAACTTCATCTGCTGATAAGGGGAATAAATTTTTATACAAATTTATCAAATCGCATAGGACATCAGCCTCCTTTTGTGAATACACCATTTCCTCCGTTTGATGACTTTGCATTAGCGTTGGACCCCAAATCATGGTTAAGTTTTGTATGCTCATTTTGTTTTTCGACTTTTGCGAGCTGATAAACGATAAATGGCCCACAATTTTCTTAAGTGTCTCACGTTCGATTATACTCAAACGAGCCAACAATTCCCTATACAATGTTATCTTTTCCGCGGCAGACGTTAACTCTGATACACATATAAAACTTTCCGATAATTTACCCATTAAACGTTCCGGCAAATCACGCATAAAACGTTTTAATACATTAGCCACATCATGTTCATTGTATTCATTACGTGTGATTTCAACATTAAAGGCATCAGAACGGAAAGCTGACATTAGTTTGAGTATGGAGTTCTCTGAACCCGATTTCCTATAGATACCCTCTGACATGGAACCGTGTATATAAACAAAATTAATGCATTTATCCACAATAACAGGTACATTGAATTTCGTTAATTGTTGGTCACCTAAAGTGAAGCCGTTATTATGTGCCACCTCTCGTATAATATGACGCCATATCTTCGTTTCTCTTGGTGAGCTCATAATCATGTAGACGGTAAAGGGTGGAGCATCTATCATCAGCATAGGTCCAGATTCAACGTGTAAATTCTTTACGCTATCATCACTGTCTTTAAGCACTTTACAGTAAAAGATAAAAGAATGAATTAAAAATACTTATGTAAGCAACAAATTCATTATTAATTCTTACCTATACAACGGGCTTTTCTTAGATCCATTTTTTCTACATTCCCGGTTGCTTCAGTTACAAATATGAGGCGTCTTTGAGTTTTCTTTAATACCAACCAAGTACCACTCCATTCCGATGTTATAGAATTCTAGAAAAATACATAATTATAACACGAAAAATTGTAAAATAATTAAGCTGCAAGATTGTAATAACATTTGTAGGAAAAAGAAGTGTTTATTTTTTTTGGAAGAAAGTAAACCAATTATTGATAAGATATAGAAATTGGAGCATATATTAACGGCCCTGAATCAATCTGCCATAAATTTTAGTTTTCGGCTTTAACTGAATTTTATTTGATCCACAATTTTGATTAATACACTCAGATGTGTGTACCGAAAGTGAATAATTTTTTTAATGATTAATGATTATCTATCTATCTATCTATCTATTTATCAAATGATTATTAAAAAAGGAAAGTTCTTGTGAACTGATCGAGCATCCAACTCTTTTTGTGTGTTTTCAACAACCTTCAAATTCTATGCGCTTTTAAAAGTAGAATGAAGTTTCAAATGCTTTTTTTATATCGTGATTATTTTAAATTAAACAAGTAATATGAACCGATGCAAACAAAATATTGTTTTGAGATATCACGTCGCATGAAACTAAAACTTTGGTCTATATCCGAGTTATAGACTTGACCGATTTTGCTCATTTGTAATACCAAACATTTCGTTCGAACAAAGAATGTTCGATAAAAATTTCATTGTTCTCAGTCTTTCTTTTTCAAAGATCTATGGTGCCTTCAACAGACGGGCGGACATGGCTCGATTGTCTTAGAATCTTATAAGGACCCAGAATATATATATATGATGTGTTACAAACGAAATGAGAAACTTAATATACAACCATCTGTTTGGTGATGGGTATAAAAACCGAGAAAAAATACAAATGATCGTAAACTCAAATAAGAACTTCAAAAATTTAATTCGTCAAAACTCCCACAAAAGCCATTAAATGTCATTAATTTTTTACTCATTTCAAATTTAAACAATGTATTATTTTGCAAATGTTTTATATAATATATGGTTTAACTTTAGAAACAATTACAGTTTTATATTTTAGTGCAATTTTATTCCATATACGTTACTTTTCTTTAAGAATCATACATGCAGTTGTATAAAAACAATGATTACTAACGCTACATGATTAATCATAGAGTTATCAAACATTAATATTCTCTTCTACAAATAAACAATAACACCCTTATTCAAAAACGATTATTAAATTTAACAAACGTTTATTAAGACAGATTTGCATATAAAAATTTGCTTAATAAACGTTTGTTAAATTTAATAATCATTTTTGAATAAGGGGGTAAATCAATAGATGACTTAATATTACTGAAAAGTATTTGAGTTAATTATTCAACGTAGTGTATTTGTAACAGCAATAAATATCTCCAAATTTGAATAAATATATGTTTATATTCCAAATTCAATTCAAAAATATACAAGCTTATTACAAATGTAGTTTACAATGAACATTTAATCCTATTTCATAAATGAAAATTTAGTAGCTTCAATAACTAACTTTTTTAGAAAAACTGTTTTGGTTTTTAAATTCTCTAATAATTACTATTACGCATTTCTAATACAACTTTTGAATTTAGCAGACGGACATGGCTCAATAGACTCCGCTATCTATAAGGATCCAGAATATACATATATACTTTATAGGGTCGGAAAATTATATTGTGGAAATTACAAACGGAATTACAAACTTATATATACCCTTCTCATGAAGATTAAGGGTATATTTTCATTACACCAATCGCTGTGATATTTTGATGTCTATGAAAATGTGTAGAAGACGCTTAATTTTGTAATTGTAGAGGATTTTTCCTCATTTGTTCTCTATTTGATTTGTTATTGTTCTTGTACTTATGTTATCGTTACATACAGCAAGACACAAATTAATTTAAGCCTGTTTGGGAGTCCCTACCTGACATATGTTGTTTGTAAGAAAAGTAGCATGATGCTGATTACTGGGGATTTAGTGATTTATTGTATATTCTAGTCACACAAAATTTCACTCTGTAGATTAATTAATTATCCACAGCCAGTTTGCACTTTCTGCAACAATTCAACATTAACAATTGTATGTATGTATGCATAAAACTTCTAAGTATAATTAAGCCGATAGCTTTAGTTGCTAGTGCTCTAGTTCTTAAGATTTATTGTAATTTTAATTATAGTAAATAAAAATAAATAAATAAATAAAATAAATTATATTTTAAGGATCATAGGTTTACCTTTAAATAACACCAACCAGCTCTGTAATAATGGCACGTGTACTTCGTAGGTATGGCGTTCGTTAGGCTTTCCAAAAGTTTTTGCATCCAAATACCCCTAAAATACAATAAAAAACACTAAATACAACAAAATTATTTTGATTCTAACTCACCTTTCCGACTCCTTGCCCACACCATACAAATGAGCAATTCTCTGCTGTTTAATATTACCCGACGATCCCGAAGTCATTATTAAATTAGGATTTGACATATGTATATTAGAGGAACTATTGCCGTTTTTCGGCACAGCTGTAGTTATTTCAAAACAATAAAAATGAGTTGAATTATCAGTCACTCTGCTATTGCTGACACATTGTACGGTGGTAATATACTCCAATGGAATGGCTTCTTTGGGAGTTTTCATTTCCTGGTCAAGGAATGTCTGAAATTGGCGATCCCTTAGAATAGCCTTGCGATTTTGCATTTCCTTTAAAATGTCCTCAACAACACCAGACGGAAAACGTATCAGAGGACCTTCATAGCGTACTAACAAAGGCGATAGACTGGGACGCGGTATCATTTGTAATGTAACCTTAACATCGTTTGGTTTTGTTTGATTTTTAAAACTAGCCTTGCGTTTTAAAGCATCCATGCGTATTTTAACATTGGAAAAAACATTCATGGTATTGTTCATAAAACGGGAAGTACCTGTACGATTGTTTTGTTTCTGCCCCTTGTCAGTTGAGTTTTCGTTAGCGCCTATAGCTTCCAGGTAAGAAGGTGGACTCTCGCCATCTTCTTCAGTGTTTTGTTCCTTGTTAAAGGGATTAGTGCGTTTTTCGGATTTTCCTTGTTGTGTTTCTTCGGCCACAAACCATTGTGAGCGTGTCTGTGAAGGTCGTGCTAAGTCAACGTTAGACGTTTTAATTGTGTTTTCTTCTAGGCGGCTTAAGTAGGGTTTAACTCTGCCTTCAAAGTCATTATCTAATATATTTTCTTTACTGTCAGATAACAGCTGAGCATTTTGATGAACAATTTGCATAGGCTTAGGGGAGGACAATGACGTTGATGACTGTTCTAATGTTTGTGCAGAAGGTGTAGATAACACTTTCACTGTAGGTGTTTTAGGTTCTGCCTGAAGATTATCTTCTTCTGACGTACACATACTAATATCGTCGTCTGATTTGGAATGTTCACCCTTGACACTGCCGTACGTATCTTCTTCGAGTAGATGCTCTAGCAATAACAACTGATTACTTTTGTCTGATTTACTCAAGTTTATGGTTTTTCTTGACAACAAAGGATCGAACTCTTCTATAATCTCTTTAGGTGGCCTTAGTACACCACCTACTGCTCCCATATCACATTCATCTAATGACTCATCTTCTTCGGAAATATTGATTAATGCATTGCGTGGAGTTAAAATGTCTTTATTGCCGGAAGCCAATTCGAAAACATTCCCATAAGTCTGATCTTGATTGGCATATACAGGTTCATCCATAGAAGATGAACTATCTTGTTCTTCATGATATTCCCAAGAATCACTACGATCCGGTTGTGGAGTTTTCATTTCTTCCTCCTTGATTTTCTCTCTCAATATTAAAGACTCTTCGCGTTCACGCAAAGCAGCAGCTTTATTTAACTCATGCAGTTCAGTGGAGTCTACATTCATGCGTAATGGAGTTGAGTATTCAACATTCGATTCTACTACTGTTTCCTTTCTTAGTTCAATTGTTTCGTAGTTTTTATGTCTCTTTTGTCTGGCAGGCGGTTGTACAGGATTAATTTTGCCATACGACGGTTCTTTAGAATCCACAAATTCCTGTGGCAATGTAGGAGCAGGTATGGTGGGCATGGGCGGTGAAGGTGAAGGCAAATCTAATGAATTAGTGGAATTACGTGCAGAGCTTTCGGCTGATAGTCTATCTCTAATCACATTTTTTTGCTGCTGTTTGAATAGCACTCTGTTGGCTGCCTCCAAGGCCAAAGGATTGGTTTTTATTGCAGGCTTTTCATCTGTATTCGATTTTAAAACATCATCATATGATGGTGGCTCTCCAAGCTCTTCATTTCTTTTCGTAATTTTTATACTTTTTGGTACTTCATAGGAATTGTCCAATTCTTGTGATCTCAAGTCATACATACCCCTTGCCTTATTGCCTAGTGGGCTGGTGAACGTAATGCCATTAAAGACTTGATCATTTGGCGGCAATGTTTGCGGTCTATCCACATTAAATTGCGCTGTGGCCATATTTTCTTTGTTTTTATTTTTCGTTAAAGTAAAATTCGAGCCAAGTTTCCTAAGGCGCTGTGTAGTTTCACTGCTAATATTCGTTAAAGCTTCCGAGGATGATTTAAAATTTTTATCGAATTTATGTTTGGCGCCCTTGGCCTTTAAGGCCATACGTTCTCCTATAGATTCGGTTAATAACTTTGATGTTGTACCCAACGATTTCCAGAGGTCACTAGTTGGCGAGAACAAAATAACAAACCATAAATACGATAATACATTATTATTTAAGTAAATAAATATATAATTCAAATATGAATCATTGAATTTATAATATGATTAAATTTATTGTTACAATACAATATTAGGTTAACATACACAACACCACAGAATATAACTTTAGATTTTCACAGTACTCGCTTGCGACGTACATTGATGATAATGATGTGATGTTGCTTACACCACTAACGAATTAAGAATGAAAGACCCTTTAGTTTTTTGTTCTTGACAACACAAAGGCTTTTTTATTTACATTGTACGAGTATCCATCGAGTATTATCACTTCAATTTTTGTAAAATTTTAAATACATATTAAGAAAAATACCCCAATGCAGAGGTTCCCAAAACGATCTATACATGTGTACACATGATATTTGTCATTTAAATGAATAACATAATTGGAACTGTTATGTACATTCTTTTAATGTAACATTTTCTTAATCTAATAATTATTAGGCAGAAACTTTTTAAATTTTCTGTAAATACTAAATTACGAATCTTTCAAAAATTATGTACGAGTATTTCTATGTTTAATAATGTGTAAACAAAAATACAATAACAGGCTAAAAACTCTTCGTTTCCATATAAAATATTTATGTCGTCATTGATTCCGAAAAAAGGCGACGTATATTGAATTTAAAGTTGCTCATACTTTTAGGTAGTTTGATTTACATCCATAAGTATGTACATGTAAATAATCTAGTATCTGACCTACACTGATGGCCATATAATTAAAACATCATTCCAATCTCACCCAACTGAAAATTTTCAATGTTTCTTTTGCAATTTTAACGATACTTTTCCACAATAATTTTTTGTTTTATGTCTTACACTGTTAATTCCTGAGTTACTTCTCTCTATCATCAATTTATTTTGTAAAATAATGCCTTATTTTACGGTAATACGTTTTGCGAGATGGACACATAATTACAACATTTTCAACTTTGTTTTAATATTAGTTTTATAATATCATATGTACATATTTTTAATTTGTTCCCCAAAAATATTGTCGGTAAGTATTATAAAAGTGTTGTAATGCAAAATGATAAAAGTTTTACCTTGTTAGGTATGGGTAAAGCACCAACTTGCTTCGAAGAAGAAAGAAAACTTATTAATAAACTAAAAGCATCTGGTAAAACCGTATTACCTATACAAATTTCTAATTTTCTTGTATGCTCCAGAGGAAAAGTAAACAACGTCATCAATCATTTAAATAAACATGGGATAACTATAAATGTTGCAAAAGCTCCCAAACAAGGAAACACAAACAAAAAGAAGATCAAATTATAAAAATTATCTCTCAAGCTGATTGATCCTTTAAAAACTTTCAGGCAAATACAGGTTGAAGTGCAGTCATCGCATAAAATTGAAGTTTCATCTAGAACAATAAGACGTAGGCTTAATGAAGTTTCTCTTCAAGGTTGCATTGCACAATGCAAACCTTTTGTTTCGAAAAAGAATATAAAAGCAAGGCTAGAGTTTGCAAAAGAAAATTTGAAAAAAAAAACTGATAAGTTTTTGGAAAAACGTACTTTGGAGTAATGAATCAAAGTTATGCCTCTTGGGAGCTGGTGAAAAATTGTATGTATGGCGTCCAATTCAACAGTTTCATCCAAAGTATACCATAAATAATATAATATAATATAATAGGGCCAATAGCCAGAATTTCTTCAAAAATTAATCAATATTTATATAAAAAAATATATTAGAAAATACGTTTATAACATTCGCTGAAGAAAATTTGCGCTACTATGGAATTTTATGCACGACAATGATCCGAAACAAACTTCACGAATTGTGAAGCGTTGTTTAGAGGAACAAAACATTAATATTTTAAAATGGCCAGCGCAGTCCCCTGATATCAATCTAATTGAGAACTTGTGGAACGAAGTTGAGAAAAGTTTGGAAGGGAAAAACAGCAAAAATTTAGACGAATTTTGGGAAACCACCAAAGCTATACCCATTTCAATTTGGAGACATTTGGTCGAAAATATGCCAAACATATGTTTTCATGTGATAACTAATAAGAGCTATCCGGTAAATTTATAATTATTTGACGGAAATTGGAAAATTATTATGAATAATAAAACAGTGGTGAATGTTTTAATTGTTTGTCCAAACTCATTAATGATTTTCTTTAATTTTTTTATTTTCACAGATTTATGAGCCTGTTCTGAGGGGTGCAAAAAAAGCAGCTAGGCTTAGAATTATGTAGTGAAAATATGTTTGTTATCTTTTTAGAAATAGAAAATAAATTCAATAATTTAGTGCTCTGATTAATGTTTTAATTGTATGACCACCGACTGACGGTATATACTAGCAAAAACTTCAGCCAGCCTGCTAATCTTTCCCATTCACATTGAAAGCTTGCACAGGCTTGTATCCTCCTTCATCGATTATTTGCTTTAAAATTGTCGGAAAACTTTGCTTCGATAATGTTGTGACGTTGAATTTTATACAATCATACTTGCACTTACGACACCATTTGAGAACTTTTGTATTTTTTCTAGTAAATACAATAATACTATTGTTTAAGTCAATTTAATTAATGTTTTCATTTCTTCCCAAAAAAAAAACACAATACATATATAAATTACAACTACATCACACACTCTTACTTGTGATCTTATAGGAATTTCTCAATCTAAATTTAGTACATCCCCGTTCATATTCCTTTAGTGGCAGTGATATTTCTAAAGCATCTACATACATATGTACTTCTGGTGTCTCTTCTTAGTGTCAATCACTAACATTTGCTTCGTAAATCGCGTGCCCTCAGTAAACAATGTTGTGTGTGATTTCAAGATCATCAACATCATCTGTTTTATGTTATGCAGCTTAGTTGTGTTGCAGTAAAGAAATTGTCATTTATTTTTAGATTTTTTTTTGGAGTTTATATAGGCAGACACTTTTGCTGCTTCCGCTTTTGTGTCTCCAGTTTTTGTCTGTTTTATATTTAAATATTTGATTGTAAATATTTTATGAACATCACATTTATCTAATGAATTTATGGTTGTTGGGGTAATTGTATAAAATATTTTAGGCTCTACTACTCAGAAAAGTTTAGGCTTTAAAATGATTTACTATTTACTTTTGGAAATTCTTATTGAGGTGAGGTTAGTTAATAAGTTTCCAATTGTATTTTAATTTGTCATACTTAATCAGTTTTTAAAGTTAATACTTTGTACAGACGGTTGTCAGATCTTACAACATTGTCAAAAGAAATCTTCAGAAAATGTCTAATAACCGTGTCAAATTAAAATTTGTTTCTTCCAACCTTGTAAGAAAAAGCATTGTAAAACAAAAATATTGTCAGACATCTAGCAATCGTGTTTTTCAGGGATTAATAAATCCTGACAACTAGCATTTGTTAACACAGTCATCAACAAAAATTTAAATTTTACAAAAGTACATATGTCGAAGAATTAAAGCTGGAAGAATTAAAATTAATTTTAGATTGTCAAACTCTAACGCACTATTTGAATGTGGCTACGGTTTTTGAAATTAGAAATTCCTAAATTGATTTAAAAGCTCAACAGATAAAGAATTTGTTTTACTTAAGCATAGGATTAAACCCTTTGTCGCAGTGATATGAATCTCTGCTGATGTTGCATTTTATTTATGCTCAAAGAGATGTCAAGGTAATCTGGTTAAATCTCTCCTTAAAAGAAAACAAACAAAGATGATTTACTAAACACTTTTAAATTTTTTTAAAAACCCCAAAATTGAAGAGTTAATTTAATAATGACATAGAAATGTTTGTTATTAGAAAAATTAAAAACGTTGATTGCGAAACGAATGAATACAATTGAAATATGTAAAAGCACCCCACAGAAAACAATAATGTCCGTTAAGGCATGAAATCAAATATTTAACAAGAAATGTAATTATTTGCTTCGAAGGCTGAGAAAGAATTGTTATGCAATCAGCATACAATAATTTGCTTACAATTTAAATTCATAAAATCCCGAATCTCGGGATATAAAAAACGCAATGTACTGACATTGAAAAATTGTTAGCAAAAGGAAAATTGGCACTTCAGATGACTGTAAGAAAACCTTACAATTTCATTGGCACACAACAACAGAAGTTGTCAGTTTACACGGTTTTCAAATTGCTGTATAACAAAAATTGTCAAATTCGTTGTCAGGCATTGCCGGAATTTTGTGTGTGTTTAAAATTGTTCAATATTATTCATTCAATATTGTCATGGGATAAAAAGTGCAATTAAAACTATTTTAGCTGCATAAGCACTATGTATGTAAGTATGTACATACATATGTACCAGAAAATAGAGGGATGAAAACAAATTAAAAAAAACGCCGCAAAGTTTGGATGAAAGAATTGTATGGAATCTGCGATCGCCTGACATAAAATATCTCTGGAAAGTTTTTATTCAGCGCAATCAGCATCCCATAAACTTCGCCGTGCCATAACTTCCTCGAAAAGTCTGATAATAAATACTTTTATGTGACCACACGGATTCTATATTTTTGCGGTAGGACTTTTTTCGGCCTTGATTAATTGAAGAGTAGCAAATAGAAAAAATTTCTTTGACAATTCTGCCACTGACAGATGAATGAACTTTGCACATATAACAATAAAAAACTTCTTAAAACTATTGATAGTATGATTAAAATTAGTTGAAAACCATTCCATGTAACCATTATTCTTTACCACTTCCATCGAAACGTTTTTGGATTTAAGCAATTAAGTTCGATAATAACTCAATATGTATGTGTAATAAACTATGTCAGTATGTTTAATAAACTACTTACTGAAGTCATTATTTGGAAGCATTGGAAGCCAACCCTTACATATTTTAGTAGTGGGAGAGGTCAGATAAATCGGTATTAATGTTGCAAACATGCGATTTCTAGGGATCTTTGAGAACGATTTTTTATTAGAGAATTGGACTATATACATATATGTTACCGACTCTGGCAGTTGACATAAGTTTTATAGCCTCATAACTTGATATGGTTTAGTGGCCAGATCAGGTATGAAAAGGTTGAAAAAATTCATCTTAAGTTGAATGCTAATTCAAGACAATTCATTACTCTGTCCATCCGAAGATCCCAATAGGTATCAATTTACTTTGGTCAATGTTAAAACATTGACGAGACACAGAATGACCCCTCCAAGCACAAGTTTTGTGGCTGTCAAATGTTGACGTCTTCATGAAGGGGCTCGGAAAGGTCTTCGCCGATCATTTCAGATGTTTATGACTGCTTAAATGATCATATGTGTTACAGTAAACGTAGTGTCACTAATAATAATATGCTTGTCAATTATTCGAAATTAAATTTAATTGAATAGAAGTTTACAATTAGTTTAATATTCGAGTCATCGATTAATTTTTATAATTCCCCGATTATTCAAATGAATAAGCAGTCAATTTATAAGTAAAAAAATTATATTGTAATTTGTTTGTTAACAAACAAGATAAACGCAAAATTAACAAGTAAGAGTGATATATTCGGCTATGCCGAATCTTATATACCCTTCGCCTTTGTTGTGGATGCATAATTATATTATATGTATATATATTATATTAATACACTTTGATAGTTTTTTTGATGAAATTTTCAGAGGTTGTCTCGGATTTTTGCTCATATCTCCGTTATTTATGGACGGATTTTGCTGATTTTAAATAGCCAACTTCTCGAAAGCATGTCTGACGGAATTATAGAAGATTTGGATACCGAAGATATCTGGAGACTTCAGAAAATTGATTTCAACAGACAGACAGACGGACATGGAATATATACATTATAGGGTCGGAAAATTATATTGTGGAAATTACAAACGGAATGACAAACTTATATATACCCTTCTCATGAAGGTGAAGGGTATAAAAAGAATGTGATGAAAAACGAAAATTCACTGTTTAAACTGGTTTTTAAACCGAGGAGATAATTGTGCACGTTTTAAAGAAAAAAAAACAGAAAATTTAAGCTCCAATTTCAAATATTTGGCAAAAATTTAAACGAAAATGTAAGTAAACACTTTAAAATATGTACATGCATTTAAATAATCTGAAATAAAACAATTCAGGGGAAAGCATACAAGTTGTTTTCAGAAAGAGTTAATGGTAACTTTTATGGAAAAAGACCCACAACTGGCAAAACAACATTTTAAAGGTTATAGAGTTGAAGTAGGCTTTGACAAAATTTCCACCTTTTCAAGATTTGGAGAATCCAAATAAAAGCGACACACGAAAACATTCTTTAAACCTAGTTTCCTGCATTTTCAATGGGTCTGAAGCATTTCTCAATCTTTTTCGTTTTGATTCCAATTATTTATTATTAAAAAAGACTGTGATAATTTTTTTTTTCTTTTAAAAACAACTTTAATTTTTTTTAACAAAAGTTATTATTTTCACTTGAAACAATTTGAAAAGAAACAAAAATGGAAAATAAACCCGTTCGATTTTGATCACATACCTGTTAGTTTCTTTAATTTTAAATAATTTAATGCAAATCCAATATAAATAGATTTCAAATATTAAAAATTAGTCATTTCATGATGTCTTAAACATTTTTTAAAGAATCATGTTTTGATTCAGGCATAATGCACCGAAATTTCTATTTTCTATACAGACATAAGTACGTATTTTAAATTCGCAAATATATGTACATTTATCAAAATATATGTATGTACCAAATCAATAATTTTCTTATTAAAAAAATTATACATACATATGTAGTTAGTCAAATATTTATAGTATTAAATTAAAAAGTTACACCTAGACCAATGTAAGTTACATACATCCCAATCAAACAAACAAACCAATAAATTTGCATGCCAATCTAACTAAAAAAATTAACAAAATTTTAACAAAAGTTAATATATTACTTGTCGGGAGCGGTTTTGAGATTACGTTCATCATCAAATGTTTCATGTTTGAAAACATCATCATCAATGTCGTCTTCAGCGTTATTATCTGTGTCGTTGTTGGACTTTACATACCCGGGTGATTGTGATTTATATTTTAAATTTTCCGAACTTTCAATCGATTCGGCTAAAGATGAGCTTGATGATTTGTAACTTGCATATGATTTGTTAAATTTATCACGTTTGAAATTAGTATCTTTAGCATCTGGCGTTGATGATGCATTGTGAATACTGCTGGTGGTGGAAAATTCACTTGAGATGGAGTAATTGCTGCGTCTACGTTCATTATCGCGTTCAAAATTCAAATAAGTTTTTGGCGGCAATTCAGGGGCTCTGCGTAAAGCTTTGCTAACAGCTCCTGTGGAAGATTCAAGTGAGGGTGAAGTCTGCGTCGCATGTTCTGGTGTTGATGGTGTTATTATAGTATTTTCATAATTTTGTAAATCTGTATTTTGGGGTTTACGTGGACGAGGCGCTGGCCTGGGCGTACTATTAATTGGCACATTTTCATTGGCATCTGGTCCATATAAATCATTTGTTTCGGTTAGTATGGATTTTTGTGTAGTTATGGAATTTATTGACAATCTGTCCACGTCTTCTGGCAATGTGGGGTAGAGTAGAAATACTTTATTATTCTGTACTTTTTCGTTACTGTTCGCATTGTTTTGTATATTTTCGGAATTAATATTTAGGTTCTTATTAATTAGCTCTATTTTAACATTTTCATATTCAGATTTACGTAGTTCTGGATAAAGTCGTCGTGGTGCTGGTACCGGTCGACAAGTAGTTTGATCGTCTTCCATGGCCAACTGAAAAGCAGAATAGAAAATATTTTTATTCAAAATATAATAATTAGCATTGTAAAATATTCCTAATATCCTCTAACGTGTTCTTAATTAGGAATTCCCCGCCATTAAAAATACATTTTTAAAACCTTTAGCAATTTTCTCACTCACTTTTACCTGTAATATTCCAAGAACAAATAAAAGTCTATGCACATTTTATTATTTAGTTTAGTATTAGTATTTTTCAAAAAACCGAATTTATCATTTGATTTTGAATGTTATTTTCTACCTGGACATTTAAGGAAAAACTACCTGCTGTAATTTATATAAATATAAGCGAAATCAAGCAACTAACATCCATCATTCTACTTCAAGGAGCTGAGTTGAACAAGTTAAGGCAGCAAGAAAAAATAAAAATGAATAGTGTTATTAAAAAAACGTCCTCATCATTATCCATATTGCCAGTGCAGCTTTTGGAAACGAAAGCTGTTGTTGAGAAATGTACAGTAAAGTCAGAGAAGGATAAAAATGTTAAAACGATTGTCATAATTATTGATATTATTTTATTGATGATAAAAACATTAAAAATTGTCTTGCAAATCCTCAACATAAAAATCAATAGTGACAATAATGAATTGTCCCAAAAAGCCACCAAACCATCAAGTATCCTGAAGTATCCGAATAAACAAGATGATGCCACAAAAAAAACAAAACAGAAGAAGAAGAAAGTTCGTTTTCAACTACACGAATCGGAAATAGCCTACAAAACAGTTAAATACCAAATTCCCTTTGTCAACTGCGAAGCAAGTCCCATGGAAAATATTACTACTACTAAGAAACATGTAGTCAGCTCTGAACCTTGTCGCATACTCTATACAGACTGTCCTACAACTTCCAGCATTAAACATAACGAACTACATAAGTTTGAAATTAATAATTCTAAGTCTTCGAAAATTCACGACGAATTTTTTCGAATTGAATTATTACATCATTTGTTGACCATGCAACATCAAGCACAGAAGCTAGCTCAAGAACGCTTTGGTTCAAGAATAAAAATGAATAGTGTTATTGAAAAATCGTCCTCATCATCATCATCCCTATTACCAGTGCAGCTTTTAAAAACAAAAGCTGTTGTTGAGAAACATACAGTAAAATCAGAGAAAGATAAAAATGCTAAAACGATTGACTTAATTATTGATATTAACTTATTGATGATAAAAACATTAAGAACTATCTTGCAAATCCTCAACATAGAAATCAATAGCGACAATAACGAATTGTCCCAAAAAGTCACCAAACCATCGAGCATCCTGAAGTATCCGAATAAACAAGATGATGTCACAAATAAAACAAAACAGAAGAAGAAAGTTCGTTTTCAACTACACGAATCGGAAATAGCCTACAAAATAGTTAAATACCAAATTCCCTTTGCCAGCTGTGAAGCCAGTCCCATGACCTATACGGAAAATATTACTACTACCAAGAAACATGTAGTCAGCTCTGAACCTTGCCTCATGATCTATACGGACTGTCCTTCAACGTCCAACATTAAACAGACCAAGGCAGATAAGTTTGAAATTAATAATTCTCAGTCTTCGAAAATTCAAGACGAATTTTATCGAATTGAATTATTACATCATTTGTTGACCATGCAACATCAAGCACAGAAGCCAGCTCAAGCATGCTTTGATTCAACTCGCAAACGTTTGGAATAATAAAAATATTCAATTAGTAATTAATTTAACATTTAAGAAATTAATAAAAACCTTTATGTTTTTGTACATATATACATAACAGAATCGTTGTTTTTTTCTTTATTTTTTAATACTTTTAATACAAAACTGAATATACATTTTGTAATTATTTAACGAAATGGAAAGTGGAAATTTCTTACTTATTTGTATTTATTAATAATCCTTATGTAGATTAAAATCAATCGATACTTTCAGATTACACAAAAAACCTTTTAACGTATTAGATATACATACATACTTTGAAAATTTGTTATTAGTTCAGATTTTGTACGATTGCCTACAAAAGTTTTACACAAATATGTCAAAAACTCTATCGGGACAGCAAACGACGTCATTTTTTGTCGCTCTTTTGACATTCAGTAAGGTTTTCCATTTCATGATGAAAAGATATACGAGCCAACAACGAGTCGAAATTATTAAAATTTACTACCGAAATTCGGAGTCAGTGGCCTCAATGTTAAGAGCGCTACGTCCAATTTATGGTCGTCATAATCGTCCTACCAGATCAACAATTGCACAGTAGAAAATGTTCCCGTGCCAGTGAGACAAAGAAGTGCCTGTAGTGTCGAGAATATTGCTGCCGCTGAGGCTTCAGTAGAAGCCTAAATGTGAGTCTCAAACGTCGTTCTCAAGCGTTGGGCATCTCTGTGACGTTGTTGTGGCGAATTTTGCGAAAAGATCTTGGCCTACATCCTTACAAGATCAAATTGACGCAAGAACTGAAGCCGCTTGATTACCAGAAGCGTCGTATGTTCGTGAATTGTGCTGAGCAACAACTTGAAAATAATTCGGATTTTCATCAAAAAAAAAACATCTTCAGCGATGAGGCTCATTTCTGGCTGAATGGCTTCGTCAATAAGCAAAATATGCGTTATTGGTCAGACAGCAATCCACACGTACGTAATTTTTTACACAACAAAATTTCAAGGTGTTGGCTTTAAGCTGGGTTTAGACGGTATGTATTTTGCAGTGTACTTGTCAGTTGCACGATATAAATGCAAATGTACATGTCGGTCCAAATTGGCAATTTACAGGTAGTTTATAATTTTTGCTTTCACATGTCGGTTTTTAGTTTCATGTGACATAATCTGCAATAGAAGACAACATCTGTTTTTGTTATGATTATTTTCGCAGGAGTTTTGTGTTCTTGCAAATAAAGTTTGAAATAATGGATTCAGAAAATTAAATAATTGTTACTTGCAGCATTATTGCAATAGTAGCTTTTATAAAATATAAAAATAAAAAAATTATGCAAGAAAAGTTAGACAAATCGAGCCATATGGAGCCAAAAATGGTTTCTGAGAAGAGATAGTGGACTTGGCTTCGCTTCAATGGTTATTGACGAACTGCGTTTGGAATATGCGAACCGTTCCAAAGACGTTTTGTGAGTCCCTTGAAAAAATATCCCCGATTTTTCCAAGACAAAATACTAACATGCGTGAAGCAATTTCTCCTACTGCAAGGTGGTTTCTGCCAAGTACTTGAGGAATTTGTGTGAAATAATGTCTAATATTTTTCTTTTGTTTAGATTACTTTTAACATTACGGTTTTTAGCTACCGGATTAAATTATGTGCAGTTGTCGTATGGATTTCAGATTTCAGTAGCGTCTTAACACATACTCTTCACTTTTAATTGTATTTATTTAAGTTAATTAAAAATAAGTATGTATTACAAACGTTTTTCAATAAATGTTTTAATACAAATTTATTGTTTTGTTTAATACAAATTTTTTTTATATAAATTTGCTGAAATCCCAAACACTATGTTTGTAATGTTCCTGCCTTCGTTGTGTTTGAAAAAGTACAGTCCAATGATGCCACCGGCCCATAATCCACACCAAACAGTGCATTTTTCGGGATCAATTGGGAGCTCTTGTTATGTTTCTGGCTGCTCCTACAGCAACTACGACAATTTAGCTTGTTTACGTATGTACATATCTATAACATAATTTTTTTGACCATAATATGGCAGAAGTGCACGATGCACTTTCTTCTTAATCTTTTGATAATAAAATTTAATATTCTGCAAGCGGTGTTCGGTTATAAAGGTACGATCACTCTTGTGCAAATATTTACTCAAAAAAGCGTAACCACCTTAGGACAAATTTGTTTGACATTGTTTACTTTTACAAGAATTTTGCAAAATCAAACAGGATAAAATAAAATTATATATTTTTTGTGTCTTGTCTTAAATAAACAAAGTTTTTTTTAATAAATAAACGATTCAAATATATTTTATTTAGTGGTTACGTCTTTTTCGGCAAATATTTGCCAAGTGTGGCCGTTCCTTAAGTCAAGTAATGATTAAATTATAGACCAAACTAAACATGTTTAACAAAAACAGCTGAGCTATCAAAAACAAAGTTGCTAAAATATCACCCTTTAATTTATTAATTATGATGTTGTGAAACAATTATCCAAAAATCTTTAATTCTAGTTTCTTTACAAATAAATAAAACGTATAGCGTACCAATGATTGTCTACCACTGTAACATAAATTACTCTCCAATCAAAGATCTTGAGTTTATCGGTTACGAAGCAACACTTATATTAATATAGGCAGATATGTTTACTAGTAGATTTTATATTATAAAATTATCAATCTTTTTACTATTTTGTTCTACTTCTTGGCTGCCAAGCGATGTCATAACAAAGTAAATAGTCGTCAAATGATAAATTTAATAAATTACAAACAAAAAATGTTCCAAAATTTTCCACAAATATGTTTGTACATACATATACATATATCTTAAAATAATGATAGACCCTTTGAAAACCCATTAATAAAAACGATCATACAATATCAAAAACCATAAACAATAAATTTGATAAGAAATCATTGTTTAGTTGAAGATATGTATGTTTTCGCTGCACATTATGGTTCTATAACAGTAGCGTTGGCCTAGTAATATATATTGATACCTCACACCACCATAGTGGGGAGGGTATATTGAATTTGTGCTGATGCTTGTAACGCCTACAAATATTAAAGTATAAGAATCACTTCCTGTGTCGATTTAACGTTATCCGTCCGTCTAGCTGGCTGCCTGTCCATGTTAAGCTTGTCCTCCCGAAATATGGGTTTATCGGTCATAAATGTATGATTTATGAATGCATCCAAAGCTCCCGTATAAGACCCATTTCCAAATATCATTTTAAAGAGCATAACTCTCTTAAAAATGTTGGTGTTCAAATAATATTCAACACAAACATGTTTCATATATGTATGTATATTTCATACACATATACACAAATTATTCGGCCCAATTTTATGATGATCGGTCAATAATTAGTCATAGCTCCCATATAAGACCCACTTCCGAAAGTCAATTTAACGACCACAAATCTCTTATAAATATTAGTATCCAAATAAAATTTAACACAAATAAGTTTGATAATAGAACTAAGAACATAAGAACTAATTTTATAAACATCGGTCTTATAATTAGTTAAAGCTTCCAAATAGACCCCTTCAAAAATCATTTTAACATGTGTAAATCGAGATTTATTAATTTATGTGCACAGAAGTCATGCTACTAAATGTCTGGATGATCGGCCATAATAGGTCATTTCTCCCATATAGCGCCTATTTCTAAAAAACTGCTTTACACATATACTGAGTGTAGGGTATTATATGGTAGGGCTTGACCAACTAAACTTTCATACTTGTTTTAATATTTATTTGCTATTAAGGTTTAGTTCAGAGTGTGTTGGTTCCCTTAAAACAGTCTGAAAATGATTCATTCAATAATAAATACATATGTATGTAAATACACACATGAGGTACAACAAATACAATGAATAAAAAGCGCAAAAGAAATTAAGTGTTGGTTTTTTTTAGAGAGGAAGCATGGTTAATTAAACTTGTGTAATTTAATAGCAATTAAAAATAGTTTCACCCAAAAATGGGGTCGGTTAAATCATAATTATTCAATACTTTGCAAATTTTTCACATAAGCAGAAAAATTAATAGATTAATAGAATTAACTCAGTCCCAATAACAAACAATAGGATGGCCCTTATTTTGCACTTTTCAGATTTTTAAGCTTTGGCACCAAACTCAGAGATCAGCGAAAATCATACTATGGATTATATTGTTATTTATATTTAGCTTAATAATGACTTTGTTATGTTTATTTATTTTTGGTTCTTCTTTTGATAACATGAATCATCAAAATAAATTGTTTTCTTGTTGTTTTTGATTAAAAGAAATTGGAGTACTAACAAACCAAAATATGTACATATACTATACATACATACATATGTACATATATTCTACAAGAAACATTCAATCTTGAGCTGACTGAAATTTAAATTTCAATTAAATTTTTCGTTTTATGTACCTATTTCTTTATTATTATAATATTTGGTTCAATGTCTTCAAATATTTATTTTCTTGTAATTTAAATCATTTTTTAAACACATTCATTAAAATTGCAAATTTTAATATGAACAAAACAAACCAAATATGTGTGTGTGTGTGTGTGTTTCAGTCTTTTAATATGTAGACTTTTGTACTCGTATTTGAATTCTAATGCCGCTGAAATGTGTTGTTATTTTTCTAGATAGTCAGTGTATTGTTATTGTTTACATTTATTTTGTTTTGATTAAACCACAACAAAACTCGCACTCTTAACTTACACAGTTAAAAGAAAACTTATTTATTCTATAAATCGTTAAACAAAATGTCGTAATTGTTACAAAGCAATGAGTGAAAGCTGTTTAGGTTTTTTGAAAACTCAGCAACAGAATAAACATGCATTTTGAAATTATGAAATCGTCTTGTGATAATTTTAATGGGTCGGTCATAAGTTCAAAGACCCTTTTGTTATGCGAACAAAATTATCCAATTATGCATTTAGTTGTTGTGGTTTGTTTATTAGGGGTGTTCTGGTAAAAATGCAGGTATACATACATACATACAAATATATATCAAAATAATACATATGTACATATGTAGTTTGAATTTATATATTCATTCATTGTACATAATTCCAAAAATACTGTAAATTATGTTATAAAATGATACAAGCGAACTTTAAGCATAATTCAGCAACAAAAGTAAATCAGGAACTTACAAAGATCCATAAGTTCAATAAGCAAAATCTGCGAAAATGATCACAGTAGCTATTAAATATCCAAATAATAAAAAAAAAAAAAAACAATTCTAAAATTACTTTTAGTTTCTTTTTTTATAAAATATAATTAAATATTATTCTACACCAGCTAACAATTATCCATTTTTGGTTCACCATCTGAATACCCATAAAACTTGATTACATTGCAATTTGTGTATCTAGCAGTTGTTGTTGTTATTAAACACACTTCATTCATTCGTGGGCATTTTACCAGATTTTATTAAGTACTTTTATAATATAACAAGTAAGAAAGTACAGTCGGTCAAGCCCGACCATATAATACCCTACACCCAGTATATGTTTTCAGAAATGGGCGTTATATGGGAAATATAACCTATTGTGGACCGATCATCCAAAAATTTTGTGTCATGATGTCTGTGAATATAAGTATTATATGTGTTAAACTTTATCTTGATATAAATACTTTTAAACGATTTATGGAGCTTAAAGTGAATTACGGAAAGGGTCTTATATGGGAGTTTCGACTAATTATGGGCCGACCATTATAAAATTAGGTGTCATTATTTCTGTATATAAGATTCTTATTTGTGTCGAATTTAATTTCATTACCAACATTTTTAAAAGAGTTATGCTCTTTTAAGTGATTTTCGGAAGTGGGCCTTATATGGGAGATACGACTAATTATAGACCGATCATCATAAAATTAGACCATATTATTTTTATACATATTAAACATATTTGTGTTAAATATTATTTGGATACCAACATTTTTGAGAGAGTTATGCTCTTTAAAGTCATTTTCGGAAATGGACCTTATATGGGAGCTACGACTAATTATGGACCGATCATCATAAAATTAGACCATATTATTTGTATACATATGGTATATATTTGCGTTAAATATTATTTGGATACCAACATTTTTGAGAGAGTTATGCTTTTTAAAGTGATTTTCGGAAGTGGGCCTTATATGGGAGCTACGACTAATTATGGACCGATCATCATAAAATTAGACCATATTATTTGTACACATATGAGATATATTTTCGTTCAATATTATTGGGATACCAACCTTTTTGAGAGAGTTATGCTCTTTAAAGTGATTTTCGGAAGTGGGCCTTATATGGGAGCTACGAGTCATTATGGACCGATATGCACAAAATTTGCAGATGTGATTTGGCTTCATTTACCACTCATTTGTGATAAAATTTGTTTGGATACTTGCATAATTCAAACATTTATGATCGGTAAACCCCAATTTCGGGAGGACATTTGTATGGGGGCCAGGTGAAATAATGGACCGATTTACACCAGTTTCAATCCCATCCATCCTTGGGCTGAAAAAATATCACGTACCAAATTTTATCGAAATATCTTCAAAATTGCGATCTGTACTCTGCGCACAAGCTTTACAGCCAGCCAGCCAGCCAGACGGGCGAACTGAAGGACATCGTTAAATCGACTCAGGAAGTGATTCTGAGTCGATCGGTATACTTTAAGGTGGGTGTTGGACCAATATTTATGGGCGTTACAAGCATCAGCACAAATCCAATATACCCTCCCCACTATGGTGGTGTAGGGTATAAAAATGTATGTATTATAAAGGCCCCATAAAAGAGAACAGATAAACAAATCTGTATATTTTTGTTATATAGTAATTTAATTTATGTGTCTATTACAGAAAGCCTTAAAATAAAATGTCTACTATAAATTCAGCTAGATTTGAGTGAAAACCTTTTCTACTAATTCTACATGCTGAATCCGAAAATTTGTCTACGATTAATATTTCGTGATAATCGTTACCATTGTCAACTTTGGAATTTCAAAACGCACCAAAATGGTGAAAAAATCGCGCCATTAAAAAGACGCACCAAGTTTAGAATTTTTTTTGTTTCAAATGTTTATGATTTTTATTTTAGATTTTTTTAATTTCATAAATTCTATATAAAACTATTTTAAAAGACATCAAGAGATCGATTAATAGTAATAATAGTCTTTAATAGCATTTTTAAATAAACGAATAAGCATTTAATCACTCAAAATTTAACTCACAACATGATATTCGGAACTGAAGTACAAACTGGTAAAAGAGGGCTAATTTCAGTACATATTTGGTACTTTTTAATTAATTTTTGTTTTCTATTTAGGTACTTCTATTTGAATTTTTTCAATAAAATTTGTTAGGGCTCCACTGGGCCTCTAACCCTGGTTGTTCGTCTACAGTTCAGGGGGGTTACTCTCTATTGCGATGCGAAAGCAAATTCGATGCGTAAGAGTATCAATTTGTACGCTTATCGCAATAGAAAGTAACCCCCCGTAGACCAAACTATCAGGCTACACAAGAATTTTTATTTTCATGTGTAAAATGTTAATTTTTTTCAAAGAAAGATTTTCACCCTATTCACTTTTTGCAATAACCTTCATGTGACGAATTTGATAGTACATACACATGTATTCATTTATTATACATTCGTATTTAAAATACATTTAATGGAGTCCTTTTTCATCGTATAGATTTCGTGATAATGAATTGTAAAAAAACTGCAATTAAAATTTTTTTAAAATTAAAATTTAATCATAATTTTTGGAAAAATTAAAAAACACACCGAAATTAACAAAAAAGCGCATTAACTAAGAAATTGTTCGCACAAAAAATTTTAAAAAGCACCAAAAATGGTGCGCAACGCACCAAGTTGACAACGCTAGTAATCATAAACATACTTTTGGTTGCAATTAAACTATGTTTATATAGCGCCTTAAGATATGCTATGAAAATTACAATAATAAAGATATGGCAAATGCAATTTAGGACTCCATTCAAAAATTTGCATCAAATATTGTGTTCAGAATTTGAATTGTTTTTTTTCTTGTAACCTAAATATTTAGTATAATATTAAAATACTAAAGCTAGCTAGTAAGTTATCATATTAGGCGGCAATTTTTACTTAGTTGCCATCTCTTAAAAAAACAGATATCTTTATACATACGTACATATATATTTATACATATATATTTGAAATTTTGTGATAACTATAGGTCCCATTCGAATTGAGAGTAATTGTTTATTTTCCTTGTGAAGTTTTAGCCAGCCAATTTTATCCTTATAATTCTGAAATAAATGCAAACAATTTAAACCGATGATAAATAGTTTATTTGTTTAATAAAAATTATAGTTTTTGTTATATTACTCATTCATTGTTGTGATTATTTCGCTGGAAGAATGTTAAATGATGAATGTGTTAACACTTGTGTAATAAATTATGGAAGCTACTGATAAACAAAAATGTTAATTTTCTGCAACATTTCAATACAATATAGATCAATTCTAACCATTCATAAAAATATTCTAAATTAGTTTTAGGTTAAAACTTCATAAATTTAAAATTTAATTTAAATGTAAATACATTTTCATCAATTCATGTTTTACAAAAATAGGTCACTATTTATGTGCTCCGTTCTGTATGTTCTTTAGCTTGATGCCTCATTTTGTAGATACAAATAATATTTATACTTAATTATTCTCTTATCAAAAGTTCTATTTAAAGTCATAAACATGTATTATTTATATGTACATACTCGTATATCAACACAAGCCAAGCAAACAATATAATTTTTACTAAATAAAGTTTTAAAGAAAAATAACGGAAAATTGGAAACATAGAACTCGTAATAGTAATTTAATTAACTGGGCAGGAAATATCAATTTTTTTTGCTGACACGGAATTTCTTGTATTTGAATATCGTCAATGGTTCAGAAATGTAATAGATTAGTCAGTACAATCTGTTAATTTTGTATTGCTAACAAAATACTATACATATAAAAGAATAGTTTTATAAACTTAGTTATTTTGAAATTTTAATACTAATGAAGTGACAATAGTGGCACTAAAGAAATTTAAATTTTATAGAACAATCGATGCAAATTAGAATTTTTTTATTTTATTGCAAATCTTGTAAATCTTAACTAATTGTCTAATATGGAACTAATTTATACCGAATTTACTGAAAAATTTTTAGCACAAATTTATTTGACATTGTTTACTCTTACTAGAGTTTTAATAAGAGTCAACAGCATCAAACAAAATAAAACTGTGATTTATGGAAGATTTGAAAATATAAAAGTTTTTACACTCTTTTGGAAACATTTTTGCGATGAAAATCTACAGTCTCCATTGTACCTTTCCGCGATTGCGGAAATAATTTATTTGTGCAGAAACATAAATTGAAATTATTTATTCCGTTGCTGCGGTATCATCTCTAGACAGACAGTATCGCTGCATGCCGCAGGAATTAGTTTATTTTGTTTTCCTTTCCGTGCGGAATCAATATACCAACCATTATTTTCATATATATATTTTTGAGAATTTTCCAACTTCAATGATTTTAAGTTATATTTGGAAAAATTTTCCATTTTGGAATCATATTTAATTTAACAAATTCTACATATATTTTACAAATTAATATTAGTTAATATAACTCGTTTTAAACATTTGCCCCCATGTTTAAATTTAAATTAAAGATTTTAATATTCTGAAATACAATTGGCAATGGTGTAGTGTAATAAAATCCATCAACAATGCCTCTGGATTTCTCGTAACACTTTAGGGATTTCGATTCAAGTTTTATGAAACTCGTTTCTTTTCTATGAACGTTCTCACGACAATTGGATATTCGCTCCGCAATCACACGAGAGTAGATGTTTTCTCCCCAGAACTTTCGACAAAAATGGAATTGCTACTACAAAAACTATATCCGCAATTCGGCGGAGTTCTATTGTTGATCTTAATTTAATCACTCTACTCAATTGTTTTTAAATATTTTGGTGGTGGGTTTAAAAGTAATAGAGTTAATAAGCCCGATTTAGAAATTTCTAAACAAATCAATAATAGAATAAGGAAAAGGTCGATAAAAACCTTAAATATGTAATAGAGTTTTGATTTTGTCGTTCAGTTTGTAAAACATAGAAATATTGTTCGTAGACCCACAAAAGTGTAAGTAAGTGTTCTTATGATTGCAAAATTCTAAGACGATCTAGCTATGTTCGAGGAGAAAGAAAATGTCTGTTCGACTATTAAAAATATTTTAAACACGATATGTGTCCAAAAAACAACAAAATTAAAAGATGCTGCATCAAAATTATGAGAAACTTTGTTCAGACCGCTACACCCCGAAATTTACCCCTGACATTTTCTAGCACATAGAAAATACAAAATTAACCAAATCGTGTGAACCAGATAAATGTTTTTAAACAAAATGCACAAAAATCAGTGCCTATATTATATTGATGGTGTTATGTAAGATTTGGGCACAGCCAAATAAAACACTCTTAAGTATTTCTTAGATTTCGAAAAAAAGTTTTTTTTTATTTATCACGAACTTGTGTGTGTTTTAAATTTAATTGAAAATAAATTTACGAGTATCAGACGAAAAGTCTTTTCAGTTCGAATATAAGGATTGAAAGATTTTAATTTACGAGGATCAGACGAATGTCCTTTTTATTTGTTTTTTTTATAATGAAAATTATTTAAAATTTATGAAATTTTTAAAATGTAAAATACTCCTAATTACATGCAATACAAACTGCAAAGACTTTCGGAATGTCCCTCGTTTACAGAAAAACTAAAAAATACATATTTTAACTCGTTTAACATGTTTTCATAAATTAGCATCTAAATAAAATATAGTAGAGAGCACGAGTATGAAAACAGTACCAAACCCATATCCAATTGGAAGCTAAAACCGTGCAATAGACACATACACACATACATATGTACTAACATATTGGAAAAATACAATAAAAATAAATTTTATAAAGTTTTTGTATACATATGTATTTATAAAGCATGATCCATTTCGAGGTTCCCTACTTTAAAAAAAAAAACAGAGAAAATTCAAATTTAATGGGGAATGTGTATTATCATTTGAAAGAACATTCTTTGGCATTTATTTTTTGAAGATTATGTCTCGTTGGAGCATTTCGGCTGGAATCGAAGCGGGTTTGTCCGCATAAACTTTAGACTTTACATATCCCCACAGGAAAAAGTCTAACGGTGTGATATCACACGATCTTGGTGGCCAATCGATCGACCCAAAACGTGAAATTATGTGCTCACCGAAGTGTTCTCTCAATAAATCCATTGATCGATGCGATGTGTGGAAAGTGGCGTCGTTTGCTGAAACCAATGTCGCCGAGATCACGAGCTTCAATTTCAGGCATCAAATAGTCGGTTATCATGGCACAATAACGGTCGCCATTGACGGTTACAATTTTGTTTGTTTACATACCCATTGAGCCAAAAATGAGCCGATTATGTTAACCATAAGTTGAGCGAAGTGCACGAATCACCCTTTATTTATGTGAAATACGTTAAGTACAAAAACACTATTGACTATTTATAAATACTTATTAATGTACATAAAAACAACAACATAAGTTGGGTGTAACTATTATTGTTAATGCAAGTATTGGAAATTCTCGTACTGGAAATTTTCAATGTTTTACAGTAATCACAATATCAATGTCTTGAACAAACATTTCATTTATTAAAAATATTTTTTAGAATATTGTTTAAACGTGTTTAGATTGTATAATTACATACTTCGAAGTTTACGTTTTACTAAGTATACTAGTTGGGCAATATTGTATCAAACATTGTTTATTGCCAGAACAAGTGAACACGAATCATTGTAACCACAAATTTATGATCCAAGAGCATTGTTGTTCACGATCAGGTGTGTTTGTTTATTCATACATATTTGTTTTCTCTTTGTTTTGTCTCACACTCTCATGGACTTGTAGGGAGGAGAGGTGTTACAGATGCATGGTATGTTGTTAGGAAATACATAATTGTGTTGTCAAACCACTTTGGTTTTTATATTATGTTGTTTTTTATTTTTTTGTATTTTTTTTTTTTGTATTTTTTTTTTTTGGATTACCTACATATGTTACATGTTTGTTTTCATTGTCTTTAAATTGCATTGTAGTAGCATCTGAAATCTTTTATCTATTATCTATATTATACCTACTTATAAGTTTTTTTTTCAGACTAACATTACTACATACATATTTGTTTTGTACTTTCTCCATATGGTAAAAAGATGTTTTCAATATTTTAAATCAATTTTGATTTCATCACCCAAAAGGGTCAGTTTTATTTACGAAATTTTAAATAAATTATATTTTGTAAACAAAGTTAAATGTGTTAAGTTAATCAATATGCAGTATCATAGCCATTATAATCTTTAACTATTCCATAGACTGCTGTTTTTAATTATTAAAATTATAAAATTATCTAAATAAATCACCTGACTAAAATTGCTTAAGATTTTCGCAATTTTGTATTTATTCCTTTTCTGTACAAAAAAAGTGTTAAATATATGTATATCAATATTTATACACGTATGTATTAATTATATACATACATATAGTACATGAAAATTAAAAAGTACAACTTTCTTAAGAATATTTACACACCTCCATTTACACCAATTTCAGTTACAATTTAACTATTACTTCAACTGCCAGTTAGTCAGTTTTCATTTCCATCAAATTTAATTAAAATTTAACTCACAAATTGAACTAAAAATCTTGAGTTAAATTTAACGAAACAAATTTCTATAGTTAGGTCTTAACTGGAAGAAACAAATTAATATTTTGTATAGTTTTGGATTTTTTTTTTATTTCTAGCAAAAGTCTATAACGTACATTTACATATGTATATGTATTGCAGGGGTCAGTGAGCAAAGCTTAAAAGATTTTCATCAGATCGATGATGATTTACCAATTGAGAGATCACCTTTGGATTTACGCGTACCATTGCAAGAACAAATTTTTGAAGTTCAAGAATTTCTGATGACTCAACAGAGGAAATTGAAGCTTCAGATCATCAAAATGCGAGAAACAACATCCTTACATACATATAAAGGCGCTTTGGCGAAAGCGCAGGATTTTATAGCTTTTATGAAATGCCAATCGCTGGACTCACATTTTCAAGATGTTATTGCCAAGACGAAAACACGTCAAACCAGGATGGTTTTAAACTTTTATTACATATAGAGCTACATTTAACGATTTTTTGTTATTAAACCCAATTGAATTTTTTATTTTTTATATTTTTTTTAATAAAAGTATCTTTAAATAAAAACAAACAATAATAGGCAAAGTTTTGTTCATTTAAATTTGTAGTTTTCTCTTGGCAAGACAGCCCCTTCGGTGTCCGCTCATGGGAAATCCCACTGTACATGTAAATGTTATGTAGTCTTTCGAAAAAATTTCTGGAACAAACTACTAAACATACAACCTCCTGTAGAACAAATTAATAAACACCTACGGTCTAATTCATAAAAAATTAAAGTAGTACTTTAAGAAAATTTTGTATGAAAAATCTGTCTAAAAGCACACTTTAAACCTACTTTATTTTTTATGAATACGCCAGCTAATGTATAAATTTAGAGAAGATCGAATTTGAAAAATTGTTTGAAACATATAAATACATGCATACATACATACATACATAAGTAGTGTGTGAGCTGCATTAATTCTGGGTCCATCTCACAGCCAATGTAAGAACTATTGCTATCAAATATTTTGAAAATGTGCATACGTAGGAACATATTATTGGGAACAGTTATAGTTACTGAAGGCAACCAACTCTATTATTATCCAAGATGAATTGTATCTCATCATAGATGAATTTCATATGATTGAGGAGTCATATACTCGTATACTCGTATGTAATTAACTTTTACCGGTATTTGGTATATGGTGGATTCTGTAATTTGTGTCATGCGCTCATAACATTATTATGTTATAATTTTTGTTTTTTTTGCCATCTTTGCTTTAAACTCTGCGATATGTCGATATATCAAGTAAAATTTCAAAATACTTAATCATATAAAAATATCTTATTAATAAGTCTTCAGATTACAAAGGTGTGTAGGTGACATTTCAAACTTTTTGGTACCTAATTTATTGTGTGTTAAAGTGTATCGCTTAATGTTACATGCTGCAAAAATATAAACAAAATCCAATTCTGAAAGAAAGAGATAAAATTTGATTATATTCCGTCACGTGACACCTCTGTATACTTTGTGCTTCAGATATGTATATTTTATCGTCTAATGGTCTCTGTGTTACAATAATACTGTTCAGAAAAAACTACCAACATAGAGAAATACAAAAAGCGTAAAAACTGCTGTCAAAAACCCAAGATGAAGAGAATATATTAGTAAAAATTTGCTGATTTTGTCCTGCAGACAATGAAATTTCAATGGCAATCATCAGGTGTTGTTTAAGTTAACATACATAAGTCAGGCGGACTAGGAATTCAAGCATAGTTTTGTTTAATCTACATAAATCTGCAACTTAATTTATATACCAAGTTTTTTAATCGCTATACAATATATTTAATTTTAAATTGTATTTCTTTCATTTAAAGAACGTAATGTAGCACATTGAAATACATACCAATATACATATTCTATATGTATGTACTATATTAGATAATAATATAGTTCCAAGCAACAAAGCAAATTGTCCAATATCATTATTCTACTTTCATTAGTTTTAAAAAAATGTAAAACAAAAATAAAAAAACATTAGAATAAAGAACAATGTTTGACCGATAAATCAACAGGTGCAGCGAATTTAATTCTCTATTATGTTCAATAATAGCAGAGAGCCATTACGTTAGATTAATCTTAGTTGCATTCATTCATGACTAAATATCTAATCGAGAAACTTAATCAACAGAACTTCGAATTAGTTCATTAAATTTATCCATGATTGACTAAAATCTTAATTCAAAAGTAAACAATATCAGCAATTCATTTCATTAAACCGTTCTCTAATAAAACAAATTCATTTAGCTTCATTAGAATTAAAATAAATTAAACAAAAACTGAATGATTCATTAAAGAATTAATTGTATAAAGAAATTTCTCAAAGGAATGAATTCAATAATTATGAACTAAAAAGGATTTAAGTATGTATATGAATTATTTGGTAATGAAGTCTTTAATGGATTGGTTAAGCCGTAACAATTAATTTGGTTTTAGAAATTGAAATATTAACAGAAGCACGTTTTATGAAATGTTTTTATTACATATTCATATATGATACAGATAGTTTCATATCAAGTGCATTCTACAAATAAAGTAGCCAGAATTCACTAATCAAGGCAAGTGGGAAAAGTAAGAATTATCTAAGAATTACTCATCCATATACTAGTTTCCTGAAATATAGATTACACTACAAATTTCTGAAAAATTGCATTTTTATACCAACACAAGGACTTTTAAACTTTTTTTTTAAACCATTGATATCGATCACAATAATTAAAGAAAAATATCATAAAGTTTTATAAATTAATAAAAATTATAATTATTGATGTAAATATTTCTAAAAATGTTGTTATTGTATTGAATAAGTCTTTTAAATATGTCTAATTTTTAACTATTATGTAGCTAAAGTATAAAGTATCTAGGGATTTTAGTTCTTCCTTTTTAGGTTTGATAACCTAATGACTTTTATGAATTATTATATTTGTTCAAATTTAAAATAAATTTTGAACCTTAATCACCACGATAGTGGTGAGGGTATATTGTATTTGTGCTGATGTTTGCAACGCCCATAACTGTTAGTACAACTTAAAGTATACCGATCGACTCAGAATCCTTTTCTAAATCTGAGTTACAATTTTGAAGATATTTCGATAAAAAAATGTTTGGCCCAGGGACGGTTGGCATTGAAATTGGTTGAAATCTGTCCATTATTTCTCCTAGCCCCATATAAATGTTATCCCGAAGTAGGATTTTATTTAGGCTTGCCAGACGTACTGCATTTAGAAGTACGCGTACTTTTTTTACTAATTGTACTTCTGTTTACATAAGACCTAAATAAGTACGCAAATGTACTTTTTTCAGCCACTGTACTTCTGTTTGTACTTTTTTTAAGGAACATATTCTTATTTGATAGCAAATATTTTGCTTAGTGTATAAAAGAAGCAACTTCAGAAGATGGTAAAAATTAAATAGTTAACCAAGTCCAAAAAAGCGACAAATATTT
Organism: Bellardia bayeri; assembly: GCA_950370525.1. Classification (NCBI taxonomy): domain Eukaryota; kingdom Metazoa; phylum Arthropoda; class Insecta; order Diptera; family Calliphoridae; genus Bellardia; species Bellardia bayeri. Next base: position 60,176,833 of record OX493266.1, on the reverse strand, counting down.
ATAATTTTTTGAAGTTGCCAAAAAAAGTTGTATTAAAACATTTAATATAGAATAGAAAAAAATTATTTTATTTTTTAAAAATAAAATCTAATACACCTGACTAATTTTAAGTTATTTTTTTTATTACAGAAAAATATATATGATCTCTTATTTTGTTTTGTTTTTATTATTTGTTATTTTCTTCATTGAATTGTTATTGTAATACTGAATTTCCTAGTTCTTAGTTACATCAATTATTTCTTTTATGTACTGAATTTTATGATTTTTTTAAAATAAAAAGTGTACTTTTTTTCTTATTTGTACTGCTGTTTTTACTTCGATTTGATATCTGTACTTTTTTTTGTCGATTTTATATTTTATATATTAGTTATAGCAGACCACTTCCGAAAATCACTTAAACATGTTTAAATTTTTTAAAACTGTTTATATCGATATACAAATTGAAACAACTAATATTTATATGCACAGAAGTCATACCACTAAATTTTTAGATCATCGGTCCATAATAGGTCATACTTTCCATATAGCGCTCATATCTGAAAAAACTGTTTTTACACATACATATGTATACTAGGTGCAGGATCGAACTTGACCGACTATACTTTCATACTTTTTTTTTGTTAAAATTTATTAAATTTATACATATGTAAGTATATGTAAGTCCATCCAACTTTGTACTCTAATATTCACGAATAGATTATTTTCATCAATAAAATAGGAACCTAAACAGTCACTATTTGTAGATTGCTTATTTACAAAGCCATAAAAAAATAAAAATGTGTTTTGGAGTGAATGCAATTAATTCTGAAATTTTGTATAAACTCTTAAAAGTTTATACTTGTTCTGTATTTTACTTAAATACAAAATTGTTGTTTATTAAATATACATACATACATATTATTTTTATATTATGATAAATTTGCTTGAATTGAAATTATTCGAATTTGTATTTTATTCTCTTCATTTTGAAATTTTGAACTTCAATTCAACTCTCAAATTATTATTATTATTATTTACAACTAAAACATTCGCGCACATTTTGAAAACGAGTTTACGTTGAATAAAATTTATTTCTGATATAAAAAAAAATTAAATACCGAACAATCAACCACCCAAAGTAAGTAATCGAAGTTCTAAAACACAATTATACATACTGAAAACAGTTGAGTGTGTAATCGAGTATAGAATGCGGGTGTGTGCGATGTTGTAATGCATGTTTTTCCACTTAACAATAGAAGAGATTGAATGATTAATGTGTATTTTAGATATTAGAAAAAAAAGTAAAATAATGAATCCATAAAAATGTTCATTACACTAGACACTAAATGACTAAAGAAATTTATGAAAATTCAAGTTAATAATACAAATTTTAATTACCTTCTTTTTTCTATCACAATTACGTTTTTCACTTAATTAATCATAAAATCTATTATGATTTTTTATTAATAAATGGGCAAATTAACCAAAACAAACAAACATCTATAATGACATATAAACTGCCACTATGTAAAAAAAGAGAAAAGAAAGATTTTAACGTAGACAGTTTGGTACAATCTTTTTTAATATATTAACATATATATTTATTTATGCTTTTCGCATACAATTGATAAATTATTCAGTTTTTGTTTTTGTTAGTTTAGAAATTTCTCAATTTTTTTTTAATTTGTTGGCAATTTGTTTATTCACATATTTTTTATTAAATTATCTTTCTTTCTGAAATTTTGTTTATTTTGTAAAGGTTTTGTTTGATATTTTCCATCTGTTTTCAACAGATGATTCACAACACAACAGAAATCATTTACATAGACATATTATCACAAATACTGTGAAAAATAGTAGTGTTTTTTTCATTTTATTTTATTGTATTGTACATATTCTGTTTTTTTTTTTTTTTTTGGTTTATTATGAAAATATGACCAGTGCTCAAGAGTAATGTATACGTACGATCGTATTTCGATCTTGTTTTCATTTAGGAAGCAACGCAGAAAAACAACAACAAATAATTATAAACTCTTATACACACTTATAAATTCAAATATACACAAACGAAGTGTATAAGTATCTAGCTCTCTTTAGTTAATACAATTACAAAAAACCGGCCTCTTAAATTATTACTACCACCATTTATAGTGTCCAACTATCCGAGCACATGTTATCCGACCGAACGTTACTGATAGACTGACTATTGGTTTCTATACCATATTCATTAAAAGCCTCATTTAGTCTCAGTCTCTTAGGTTATTATAGTAGTATGCATTTATTACGAGTACGGACACTTTGAAGTAGTTGCTATTTTTTGCCTTTATTATAATCATTTTTTTAAATTTGCTCTGAGTACTTCTCTTTTTAAATCACAAATGTTTTTTGCTCTATAAAATTTAAAGTTATAAACTCTCATTTTATTTTTCCTGTAAATTTCACAAATTGATATTCTTTGTTTTAACTTTTCTTAAAAGTTCAATTTATTGAATTTTCAATATGATGGCATTAAGTGCATAAGTATTTAAAGAATCGTACAAATAAATAATATACAAACATATATATGTACATATTTATATTCATTCATATCTACAAATTCTATTTGAAGCAATTAAGTGTATGATACTTGGTCAATCATAGAATGTTATGATCAAATATGAAGTAGAACAATGTAAAGATGAACATTTGTAAACATTGAAATTATCAGAAATTAAAAAGAATTAATTCTTTGTTTATCAACCATGTCACAGAATTTAATTCCGTTCGGAAGTGGAATTATAAAAAGTAAAACGAACAAATTTTTCGGAATGAAACCTAGAAATGCTTAAAATTACAATTCCACATTGCAAATTAAAAGTGGTTTCATTCCGAAAAAAATTTTCGTTTTACTTTTTCTATAGAAGCAAAAAACGGAATTAATTTCACTTCCGAACGGAAATAAATTCTGTGACATGGCTGTATGTTTGTATTAGACTAGTTATAAAATATGTATTATTAGCTGATGGCATTTCTATGTCTATGTTCTACAAATCGGCCACTTTCCAATAAAATACGGCCACCTTTAAAGAACATGTACTCGTAAGAAACAATTATGTTCTTTAAATGTCTCGTATTTATGCTTTAGTAAATGTCATATTCCAGCTTTAGGACTATTTATTCGCATATAAAATATACATAATATTGTCATTTATTATCATTTAAATTTTTCTATATTCAAGAAGATCAGCTATAAATTTTGGACCAATTTTGATCCAATTTCTTTTTTTATCTTGAACTCAAAAATAATCGATAATTTTAACAGATTTTTTATATTTGAAAATAAGGAAAACTTTTTAAAATGTTTAATCTGTTTATTTAATCCTAAATTTTAACTGCCGTATTCATAAAAAATAAAGTAGGTTTGAAGTGTGCTATTAGAAAAAATTTTCATACAAAATTTTCTTAAAGTACATTTGAAGTCTACTTTAATTTTTTATGAATTAGATCGTAAATTATCAGTATTCATAAAGACGAAATTATGCAAAACTACAATTTGAACACTCAATGATTAAAATCGACCAAAATTAATTTCACTGCAGATTTAAGAACCCTATACTTAAAAATTGTAATAAAAAATAATTGAATCAATACGAATGTAGGGTCCTAAAACCAAATGACGATTTTACGACTACACGATTTTGTAATAATCGTCATTTTAATTTCTGCTTTTAATTCCGTTTTCCTTTTCCACTAAATAGGCCTAAAAGATCTGTTTGTTAACTTATGAACATTTGCGACATCACAATTTGCGACGTAGTATAAATTCGCCACTATAACGATTGGTATTGTTGAGCTAAAGACAGGAATAATCATAAAAAAAAATTAAACATAAATGGACGCAATAGATCTGTAATAATTCGTAATTTTAAATTTGCTATAAAAATAATGCCCATGTTCTGTATGTCGAACGATTTCAAAAACGAATAGCTGACAAATTGTTGTTCTGCAAATCGTACGATTTTGTAAATTGAAAAAAAGTAATTTAAATACTGTGTATCTGATTTTCAGAACACCAACATATGTGAACTCGTTTAAAAAATGGAATCCATAAACGCTGTTCTTTAATATACACTATTTCACAAATATATTTTTGTTCAATCACAAGAAAAGCTTTAATATTTGTATTATAAGGTGTTCGAAAAACTGATTCTTATTTGATGATTCTTAATTGTGCCGTCTTCGGCACTTTAAGAAAATGTTATCCATGGATCTTGAAAAATTAAAAAAAGAACTTTGGCAGATTGGTAATTTTTTAACCGAAACTTTTAGTTATAATAATTTGTGAAGACATACTTAAAAAAAGTCATTTTAGTATCATCCAAACTTGCTAATACATTAAAATCAGCTCAAACACCTTTCAAAATTAAATTTGAAAATTACAAATACAGAAAATTGTTCCGCAACATTTCAATACATTTTGTACCTTAATTATGTATGTCTAGTCAATTTTGAGCAGTCTTAAAAAATTAACAAATTTAAATTGAATTGGAACATGCTTGTACTGCATAAGCGACTTTTGGCCGGTAGCATATTATCAATAATAATATGAAGAAAACTTTTCTCTACCCAAAAATAACATTTAAATATCAAAATTTCAAAGATGTTAAATTTAAGTAATATGTACTTGGATATAATTGTCTTTATAATTTACACCCCAAAGTATGGTGTAACTATACAAGGTGAGTACAGCAGCACAGCTGACTGACAAAAGTAATACTTTTTCAAGTGTTTTTGGCAATAGTACATTATATTACACAAAAAAATGCCTGTTGTTTCTGTATTGTGTTGTATTTGTTGCATATTTGCACTCACCTTGTATAATTACACCATGCCCCAAAGCTTTAAAATTAAATATACCCCTGTCGAGGAATTTCAAAAACGAATAATTACAAAAAACACCAAACAAGTAAGAAAGTATAATCGGTCAAGCCCGACCATATAATACCCTACACCCAGTATATGTATTAAACACTTTTTCATAAATTGGCGTTATATGGGAAAAATAACCTATTATTTAGTGTTATGATGTCTGTGAATATAAATATTATATGTGTTAAACTTTATCTCGATATAAATACTTTTAAAAGAAATAACTATGGCCCGACTATTATAAAATTAGGTGCCGTTATATTTGTATATAAGAAACTTATTTGTGTCAAATTTTATTTGGATACCAACATTTTTTTAGAAATTTATGATCGTTAAAGTACATTTCGAAAGTGGGCCTTATATGGCGGCTACGACTAATTATGGACCGATCATAATAAAATTATACCGTATTATTTGTATACATATAAAATATATTTGTGTTAAATATTATTTGGATACCAACATTTTTGAGAGAGTTATGCTCTTTAAAGTGATTTTCGGAAGTGGGCCTTATTTGGAAGCTACGACTAATTATGGACCGACCATCATAGTTTCAACCCCATCGATCCTTGGGCTGAAAAAATATCACGTACCAAATTTTATCGAAATATCTTTAAAATTGCGACCTGTACTCTGCGCACAAGCTTTACAGCCAGCCAGCCAGACGGACGGACTGATGGACATCGTTATATAGACTCAGGAAGTGATTCTGAGTCGATCGGTATACTTCAAGGTGGGTGTTGGACCAATATTTCTGGGCGTTACAAACATCAGCACAAATCCAATATACCCTCCCCACTATGATGGTGTAGGGTATAAAAAATGCTAAATGTCTCCGGTTTTTAGAACAATCATAATTAAGCAAGAGTTTATATGTTAACAAATCAAACGCAATATTCCAAAAGATTAACTAACATAGTTTAACCCAATACATATTAAACAAAGTTTAGGCAATGATTGTATATTTTTCAATATAACAAGAATTATGTAAATCACAAAAAAATCATAATTATTTTTATTTGAAAAAGTTTTAATATTCTATCAGCCATGTCACAGAATTTAATTCCGTTCGGAAGTGGAATTAATTCCGTATTTTGCTTCTAAAGAAAAAGTAAAACGAAATTTTTTTTGAAATGAAATCACTTTAAATTTGCTATGTGGAATTGTAATTTTAAGAATTTCTAGGTTTCATTCTGAGAAAGTTGTTCGTTTTACTTTTTCTATAGAAGCAAAACACGGAATTAATTCCACTTCCGAACGGAATTAAATTCTGTGACATGGCTGTATAACAATATGCATGCAATATTCATATAGTACTAATGACACACACTATTTACTATTAACTACTACTAGTTTAAACCATAAAACAAACTTACACAAACCACATTACTTCCATATGACAGTAACATTTGTATCCTTATCAATATCCTTTTCTATGCACGATGGCGATAAACCAGTCTTGCAGCATATTTCATCAAAATTCGAAAGGCCAGTGTACATTTTTTGTCTTCCCGATGGAACAGATCCTGTAAAAACTGGATATTTATGTATACAACGTATAAACTTGTGTTGCAAGCCAAAAATTACTAATTTTCTTTCATCAATGTTATGATTTTGTGGAGAAAGTCTTTGACATATAGCTCTTAGGGTGACGCCATGCGTCATTGAGGCATAAAACTGAAAGATTTTTTGTATTGTTGGTTTTGTTTTATCGGGATTTAAAGCAACATATTTCCGGCAGGCATTAGTGAGGGAAGTGCTTTGAATAAGACTTTTAAGATTTTGTGTCATATAAACATTACTATACTTTAGTATGGGTAGAAGTTGAACAACACCATAGTAGACGAGATTCTGAACACAAGATTTCACTAAATTTGTTTCAACATCAGCTTCTGCAGCAATACGAGCTATGTGATTAATGCCATTTATATAGGGAAGAATCTAAAATTTAAGTAAAATATATATAGATTTACATGAATTTTCATTAAATATATTCTTATTGAATAGATTTACTTGTTGTGTGGTTAAGTCCCAATTTTCTAATGGTGTATTTTTATAGTCTACCAACAACAAGGGCACCATATGATCTTTAACTACTGGAGGATCTGGTTTATGTGTAACAATTTTTAAGTAAATTGTAGTATCACCCTCTATACTCGAAGAAAGGAAAATAATTTTTTGTAATTAAATGTATTCGTTTATTTTCCTTACTAAAATAAGGACTTACCAACAATTGTAGTGACTTTCTTTTCATTTAAATCATTTATTACTGTTTCAAATATCTTTTTTAGTTTAAGTTTATTATCATCTTCTTTGGAGAGAAAGCAATTTTCCTCTTCCATCATAATCTGAAAATAAAACAAAATGTTATTGTATTTCTATGCTCCAATTTTACTAACAATTACCAAATATTCCGACAACTTTTTAACCACAGGTTCATATTGCACCGAACGTGCCCATGAATCACATACAAAACATAAATTGAACAAAAAGGCATTACGGGCATATTTCTGTTGATCTTCAATGCCCACCGGGTAACCGACAATTTTCATATCCATCGCATTAACGGTTAATATACATCTTTGCAAATGCGGTTTTGGTATAATATAAACGTTAATGGCATCAAAAATATCTTTAGGCACATAGTCGGGAGGAACCTTGAAGCAACAAAGTCAATAAAATTATTATAAGGAATTTAGAATGCAATTATTTACCTGACAACTTATCTTTGAACCGGCAGTGGCATGAAACTCACTTAAAAATATACAACGTATTTTACCTTCTTTGCCACATCCTTCATAATATTGTTTATTATTTGTTTGCATTATTTTGCATATATATTTATTTAATTTGTTGTTAATTCTAACTGTACAATTCAAGCAGAATCCTTTTTCATTATTGTTTAAATGAGCAGAATTCTGATAAACAGGTGTATGAAAACCGATGATTTTACCCCTCCACTTCTTATTATAATCAAAAGGAAAATAATGCGAAGATTTTTTGTTTCGCGCAATATATACAAAAGGTTATTTCTATAAGTTACTTTTGTTGTGATGTATAACAAATTAAATATTTTTGATTAAACTTGATTAATGCTTAAAAAAATATGACTTAAATTATGTAAAAGATTTTTGTATTACCCTGATATCATGAAGAAAATAAATACTTATATGTATGTATGTATGTATTTGTAATTGACAAAAATCCTAAAAAAATCAAAACGTATTAAGCATACATTTAAGTATAAAAATAAATTTAAAAGTAGAACATAAAGATTTTTGAATATACATAATAAAATATCAACGAATTTGGAATTAAATTATGACAAAAAATCCATAATCAATTAATTCGCGTTTAACATTATGTTGTATATATTAAATTTGATAAAAGAAAAAATACATATCATAAACACGAATTGCCAACTTTCATACCTATACATAAGCAGATACTTCTGTAAATCATACACTACAGCTGTTCGAATTTACTTGCTCAAGAAATTTTTGCAAAAATCTTTTTTATTCAAGTAATTATTTAAAATAATAAAAGCACAATTTAACATGACAGAAGTAGCAATAAATCCTGTAGCTGAACGTCTTAAGTTAGGGCCACGAGAGGGTGTTACTTATCCCTTAATCGTGAAATACTGTGGTAACTGTTCCATGCCCATAGAGGTAAGTCCATAAAATGCAAATAAGTTGCAATATATGTATGTATTAAAAAGAAATATTTTTCATTCCAAAGTATTGCGAATATTATCCTGAGTATGAAAAATGTAAAACCTGGTTGGAAAAAAATTTACCAACAGAGTTTGAACGTGTGAAGTTGGAGGAAGAAGCCGGTGATGGCACAGATGATGACAAGAAAAGACAAAAACGTGGCGGTAAAGGCTTAATGAAAATCAAGAAAAAAGAAGAGGTAAACAAAAGAATTACAGTGTCAAGAGCTCCAAGAGGCAAGAAGAAGTGTGTAACAGTTGTCACTGGTTTAAGCACTTTTGGTAAGAACGAATGCTTAACATTAAATTACATTTTTAATTATGTTAATTTTTTGTAAAGAAATCGATTTGAAGGTGGCAGCAAAATTCTTTGGCTCAAAATTTGCATGTGGCTCATCGGTAACAGGTGAAGACGAAATTGTTATTCAGGGTGATGTCAAAGATGATCTGTTCGATGTTATACCCGATAAATGGCCAGAAATTGATCCTGATTATATTGAAGACTTAGGAGATCAAAAGCGTTAAAAGATTGATTCGCAATGCTTAAGAAAATACAATAAAAGATAGAAGCATTTAAAATAAATAAAAAAAACATTTATTTGCTTAATTTGCGTCTTGAGGTGGTCCAGGGAAATGGGTTTTGGCTATTTCAATTATTTTAGTTACTTGTTCTTCCGTTAGTCTTTCCTCGCTATCTTCTATAAGCTAATAATAATTAAAAAAAATTATTGGAAATGAATTTGATATTCCATATATAAAAACCTACCAGTTGTATGTGAAGAGCACTTGAAGGGGGATCATTAACCATCATTAGACATTCATTTGTCGTCAGTTTGTACTGTTGCATGTCATTAATAAAAGCCAAAATTGTTTCACGATTTTGATGTTTGCATGCTGATTCCTCTAAAAATTGCAGTGTTTCATAGGTAATTGTGGCTAAATTTCGTAAACCATATTTCTTTTTAGTGTCTTTAATATTTTTAAGAGACTCCATTACCTCGAAATTGGATAGCACGGAAAAGCAGGGATTAACACTAAGAGATTAAATATAAGTTCTTGTTAAATATGAGTTAATGATTTCAAAAACTTACATTTCCATTTTAGTTAAACAATTTTTCTATCTAGTATATTATTTTTTGTTTATGATTTTTTGTGTGCTCCTACAATATCTCGTGTAAACAAATGCAGCAATATGGCATTATTCTAGAGTTGCCGTTGCTTAACAATAAAGTCTGAAATATGGCATCTTTACTTTTTGTTGATGGTTAAAAATCTGGCATCCTTACACTTGCACGCGCCAATTTTTACTCTGTCTGCAGCCAGCAGCTGCACCTATTTTGATAGTAAAATTTCTGCATAAAATTCCCATATTATTTTTTTTAAAGTTCGCATAAATACAACTACTGGGGTTTTCTTTCTACGAAGAGCGACGACAAACGGCGATATATACGACGACTGGAATGACTATAAAAAAGATGGTTGTCGACGATGACATAAATGGGTAGAGGGAGAGAGAGGAGAAAAAAAGTACACTCTCCCCCGCAGGACCAACGGAAGAATTTTTTTTGCTCTTGTTTGGTGGTGAATTAAAAATAAGTGGTAAGTTTTTCAGAAAATCACCACAAATACCGTTATTCGAAATTTTTTTTACATTTGCTAAAAATGTATGTATATAAAAAAATATACATACATACATATACATAAATACAATATACAAAAATTTTAAAAAATGGAAGATTTTATTTAATACAGAAAATTACTTCTTCTGTAAAATGTTCTTGCGCATTAATTTTTATAACGCACACTTCAAAGTCAGAATAAGAATAAAACAAAATAAGTAAAACATAAACGATGGTAAAAGGAAATGTCAAAAAATTGCATGAAAAACGAAAATCGTGCAACTTTTTCTATTAGTTTGTGTGAAATTGTTTGTTGCCGTTGCTTAACAATAAAGTGTGAAATATGGCATCTTTATTAAGTACTTTTGGTTGATGGTTAATAAATCTGGCATTACTTGTACGCGCCAATTTATATTTTCATTTTCTGTCTGCTAAATTTTTAGTTTGTGTGAAATTGTTTGATTAATAATTAATTTACAGTAATAAATCAGATTCTAAACTGTAATAATATAAATTTTGTAAGTCGTGACTACAAATAATAGAATGGATAAGGAAACTATGATGGATTGTGACATGGACGACACGATCCAGATCGTCGGCCCCTGCGAAAGTTTAGAGGTTGGTAAACATTTTAATTAAAAAGGATGTTTTTTTTAAATTTAGTAAGATGAGAATTTGTGCATAATAATTGCCGTTTTATTTGATTTAAATTTGTTATACACAATTTGTATATAATCGTTGTAATCGGCCCAATCATGAATAAAAAATTCGCGGGAGTTTTTTCCTCCTTTTTTCCAACATAGAATTTAAATATGAAAAGGGCAAAAACTCCCGCGGAATTTTTATTCATGATTGGGCTGAGAGTTTCTTAATAAAATAATGTATAAAAACGTCACCAAAGTTGAAACATTTTTAAAAAATCTACAAAATTTGTGTTTGCTCGACAATAACACCCAAATTTCTCAAGTTTTCTTAGATATATCATTCGAAAGATCTCAGTTTCTTCTTTCCAAATCTAGAAAAAAATTGAAAATCGGATCATTATCAACAAAATTACAGGCTTATTAGTGCGCAAAGGTACAAAAACTGGGTTTTTAACCGTAAATCCGGATTTTGGAGGTGTCCGGCATATTTCACTATTGCAATCTTGTTTTACTCGACAAGCCCTACAAGAAAAATAATATCCGGTTCCAGGTTTTCCTATTTCATTCAATTTTGTAAAACTGTAATTCACTATTTTAGCCACCTTTTTTTTAATATAATTCTTAACCTTTAAGCAAACACCAGGGCCTGGCCAGGCATTTTTGAAAATTTTTATAGTTTTTTACTTGGATATTTAAGGCGGAGCGGAGCCCCTTATCTTTTTATGAGTTCCTCAATAAAGGTGTTTTGCACAAAAATATTTACAAAAAAAACTTAAATTTTTTATCTGTGTTTCTGTGTGTTTTATCTACGTTTCAGAAAGTTTTTTATTGTTGTGTTGGCAGTTAACAAGTGTATAGTGTTACAATGAGTACTGAAGTAGACAGAATCTTTGAAAAAGTTTCAAAATCTGACCCCAACTATTATGATAGATTGACAGAGGCAATTGCCAATGATATAGAAAATGAAATTCATAATGAGGTTGATGGAAATGAAGACGATGTTTCTGATATTGGAAACGAGTTAGAAGTTCATCATGAAATTAAAGATTTTTAATTTAAATCCAAACAAAATGTAAAAAGTCCCAGCTATAATTTAATCTGCGACAAAATATTTTCTATTAGATTTTGTAGGCATCTTAAAAATTTCAAATTAATGTTATATTCTTACAAAGTTATTCTACTCTAGGCAGTGTTTTTAAAGTGGTCAATAGAAAAGATATCAAGCGTAAAAACATATGTAATTGTAAATACTAACAAGTGAATATGTGAAAACTAAAGGCTAATACAACATATGCTAATAACAAGTTCTATTAAACATTGTAAAATAAAACAAATTTTTTTTCTTACCAAATATTATTTCAGAAGCCAAAAACGCATAAGCGTAAAAAACTACGTCGACTAGTAGATTCAGCCGATAAGGAAAAAACTAACATTAAGTCAGCAAAAAAATGTAAACGTATTTTAATAGTTATAACATTAATAACATTCACTATCGCCCTACTAATGGGTCATTATTTTACACAAAATAATTCCAATACAAAACAAATTCTCAAAGAGTTTCTTAAAAATTATCGCAATCAATACACAGAAATAGTGCATGGTAAAAACAATTACTGTGATCAAAAACAACAACTTGATACTGCCACACTATTCGCAAGTATAAAACGGAATCGCATACTGCATCAGGAACAGGCAATGCAACAAATTGAGGTAGCACTACGAAATGAGAGCGATTTGAACGCCATTGCCCTAGTGGGACCCACAGGCGTTGGAAAATCTTTATTTATAGAGGCGCTGCAGCAGAATTTTCCCTGGCAGGAAAATGTGCACACATACGCTTGGAATACTTATGTCAATGATGAAGCTGAAAAATTCCATTTAATAAGGATTCTTATTGAAAACCTCTCAGAATGCGGACACAATTTACTAGTCATTGAGAATTTGCAAGCCTGTGATTATGGTGCTATTCCGATTATCAATCAGTTGCTAATTAAAGCCAATAACAAGCAACATAGACGTGTTGTATTATTTTATGTATTTAATTTAAATACAATGTTAACTGCACAAGTCTATGCCACTCAAAACGATTTATTACAAAACCTGCCTGATTGTAAGGTAATAAATTTTAAATCCTTTAATGAGCCTGAATTGAGAGATTGTATAAAACGTGAAGCTGAAATTGAGAATGTGGCATTGAGAACACAAGACTATGACGAAATTGTTGAAACAATTGATCCTCTTAAATCGGGATGTAAAAATGTTAATGCCAAAGTCCTAATGTATGGCACAATTAAAACCAAAAACGATATTAATTAATTCCAATATTCATCTAAGTTTAAATAGTTATTAAATAAATAACAAAATCGAAAGACGACTGACAATGTAGCTGTTAAGTATTTTTAGTACTGCATGTATGTTACATATTTAAATTTATTTATTTCTTAATTTGTAAAATTTATTTTTTTTTTAAATGTGATTGAAAACAAAACACAAAAGCAACTTTATATATTGTTTGTATACATCAGAAGAAAAACTTTCCAAATAAAAAATATATGTACATATAAAATATTTGCAATTTAAAACCATTCAGTTTCTTTTTGTTTCAAAACAAGTTAACAATGTTGCACAGATGACAAGCATTGAGGCACACATTTTTATATGCACAAATAATGAATGTGTAGAATTCCACAGATGTTTGCGGGTTTGGTAGGTAGGTAACATCATGCTTCCAAAGTCATGATATCAAATGATTAGATTTCATTCATTGTTTTTGCCATTTTTTATTTGTTCTATGTTTATATGCTAAAACAGTTTAGACTTTTGCATTGTTGTTAAAATACCCTTTAAGCGTTTATGTGTATTGTTATTGAGGTTGTTACTGGTTGCGTTTATAAATATACACATGCAATATGTATGTAGAAAATGCAATATTTAATAAAAAAATATGCCAAATTCACAAATTTCTTGAAATTTGTATTAAACAAATACGTATGCATTTGCGAAATTTCCGTCTATTGATTTAAACAGCCATGTCACAGAGCTTAATTCCGTTCGGAAGTGGAATTAATTCCGTAGTTTGCATCTGCAGAAAAAGTAAAACGAAATTTTTTTTCGGAATGAAAGTATGTACTTTTAATTATAAGTTATTTAATTATTAATTTAATTTAAAGTGACTTCATTCCGAAAAAATGTTTCGTTATACTTTTTCTAGAGAATTCAAATTAAAAAATTAAAAACTTATCAAATAATTAATCATTGAAATATGTGAATATTGTGATCACTAATATTTTCTACCAAAAATATATTTTTATTTGAAAATGTTATCAAATAGGTATAAAATCTTTGATATCTTCGTAAATAAGGTCCAATCGATTTGTGATCACTCATATTTCCTACCAAAAATTAATTTTTATATTCACCCCTATCGTGAATAAAAATTCCACATGAAATTTGTACGCTTTTCACATTTTTCCTATTTAAATTCAATGTTAAAAAACATAAAAGGGAACAAATTTCATGTGGAATTTTTATTTTTATGATTAAAAACTCATCAAATATTAAATCATTGATATCTATGGAAATATGTGATTATTGCGATCACTAATATTTTCTACCAAAAATAGATTTTTATTTGAAAAAGTTATCAAATATTAAATATCTTCGTAAATAAGGGTCCAATCAAGAAAAGCAGTTCGATTTGTGATCACTTTTTTTTCTAACCAACAATCTATTTTTATATCAAAAACACAACAAATTTTAAATTAATCATTCATCATCAGGATAATCATTGATATCTTTGTAAATATACGTCAAATCAAGAATAGAAGCTAAATCTGTGATCACTCATATTTCTGACAAAAAATTAATGTATTTCTATCTGAGAAATCAACAAATATTAAACAGATAAATAAAACATGATAAATAAGCGTAAAAAAATCTAAAAATCACAGCACTAGCATTATTTCAAAAACTACAAAATTAAAATTATTAAATTAAAAAGCTTAATTCTTTCGATGTGTATGTTCGCTATAACCGCTTCCGTTAAAATATGTATGCATGTGTTTGACTATTTCTTCTAGTTTATAAAAGATTGATTCTAGATGATTTCCTGAATATTGCTGGCATAGTGATTACATTAGTAATCTTTACATTTTCTTAAGTTTGTTTTTGCATTACAACAATGAAAAGCAAACATATTTGGTTAAATTGTTGCTGACACTTTGATGATTGTTTCAATTACATTTAATGTCAAAACTATTAAAATTGACAACGTGATTTCAAAATTTCAATAAGACCAACAAATACAGAATACAAATGAACATAATAAATGGTCGGTCTCTAAAGTAGCAACCAACACATATGTACATATGTATGTAACATACATAACTACCCAACAAACCAAAACGATTTAGAAATAACTTGTAGCAAGCTTACTAACATAAGCGTTAAGCTTAGAACAGTGTTGTGATTACTATGTATTATAAAAGGCTTGTTAAAAATAGTTTAATAATGAAAACTGAACCCTTGCGATAATGTTACTTGTATATAATATACAGTAAGCTTTGAAGTCTAATTATAAAATAAGCTTACAGAAGAATATTTTTCTAATCATGTTTATATATAAGCTTGCATTATTAATATTTTTGTAAACTTAATTATACAACCTATTAATAATTTTACACTATACTGCGGTAGTAAATTTTTTTCATAAGAATTTTATTTGGTGTTAATTTAATAAAATATGTATTATTTAAACATTTATAGTATCTGTATTTCATAAAACACTTTTAGATATTTATGTGCTATTATTTTTGTATTATATTGAAAAAAAAAAGATTTTGGTCTTCGTACGAATTCTTCTTCCCCCACTCCAATAGAGATTGCAGCATCTGTAAAAAGGTAATGGGTGATTTTTTAAAAGCTATAGGAAAGTTTAAAAAAAACACATAAAATTCAGAAAAATGCATGAAATCTTTATTTGAATCGATAGTACGGTCCATATAATTTAATGTTTGAAGATTATTTCATGCAAATGTTGACCTTGACTGCGCCTGAAATGGTCCATCCGCTTAGTCCAATTTTGGCATACTCTTTCCAACATTTCGGCCGGTATCCCACAAATAAATGCTTTGATGTTGTCTTCCAATGCGTCAATTGAAGCGGGCTTGTCTGTATAGGCATGAGCTTTAACCGGCCAATTGACCGGTCTCGAACGTAAAATAAAATGTTCACCGAACTCGCCTCTCAATAAGTCCATTGTTGCGCGTGCAACAATGTGGCATGTGGCACCGTCTTGTTGAAACCACATGTCATGCAAGTCAAGATCTTGCATTTTGGGCAAAAAAAAAGTTGGATATCATTTCACGGTAGAGCTCACCATTTACAGCTACGTTACGATTCGCATCATCTTTGAAGAAGTACGGTCCAATGATGCCCCCAGCCCATAAACCGCACCAAACTGTGACTTTTTCTGGATGCATTGGTAGCCCTTGCAATGCTTCTGGCTGATATTCACTCCAAAATCGACAATTCTGCTTGTTTACGTACCCATTGAGCCAAAAATTAGCTTCGTCGCTGCACACAAAGAAGCGCGCGATGAACTTTCTTAACAGAGCACGCATGTTGATAATAAAATTCAATAATTTGCAAACGTTGTTTGTAAGACGATTAATGGTTAAATTATAGACCAAACTGAAGATGTTTGACAGTGAAAGAAAACACGAAACGTGCGTCAGTTGTTTAAACCTGTGTTGGCAAAAAGATAATAGCTAAAAAATCACCCTTTATATTGATATGTTAATTAACAAAATAAGTGAAACATTTTACTTCTTATGGCTTTAGCTGCACTTAGGCTCTGCACACTCTTTTTATCTGCAGTTTCTTTCTAATATAAATGCTTTACAAGCTCGTCTTGCAATAATTTGAGCCACCATTTTTTTTTTATGAAATTGGGACTTTTGGCCACCGTAAGCAGTTCTTTTTCTTTAAAAGAAATAATTTAATTTAGAGCACTCTTTCTTATGAAAAAGTATAACTCACAAATGTTTAAATTTAAGTGGCATATTTATAATAAATCTTTTAAATTTAAATATTCAATTCCTTTTTTAATTGTCCACTTTTTAAACACTTCACTTTTCACTGAAAAAAAAAAAAAAACACAAAGACTGAAAACTTTAACTAAAGCTATGTATAGACGGTTGTCAGATCATACAATGTTGTCTAGCAATGTACTGACATTGAAAAATTGTTAGCAAAAGGTAAATTCAATGCTTTTTCTTACAACGTTGGAAGACAAAAAGTTTAAGTTCACACGGTTGTTAGAAATTTTCTGAACATTTTGCGGACAACGTTGTAAGATCTGACAATCGTCTATACAAAGCTTAATGATTTAAAATTGAGGCACACACAGGACAGCCAGATGAATTTCGCAAAAAAATCGTCAAAATCCCGATAAAAAAAAAACAGAAAAATCGTAATTTCGAATTTTAAAACTCGTCAAAAAAATCAGGAAAATATGTCATGTTCCTCTTAATATTTATAATATTAAATGAGAAAAATAGTTGTCTCAAAAAAATAGTGAATTTGATAACAAAAACATTAAACAAATAATAGAAAATTTTAATAACTCGTATTTCGATTCGAAAGCAAGAGCTTTCGAAATACAATGTAAAAAGTATACAAATTCGGATGATTTTCTTTTCGAATCGAAATACGCAGTAACCCCCAGAAAATCGTCACTTTCAATCAAAAAATCGTCAAATAGTCACTTTTCTATTTTTGAAACAAAAAATCGTCAAATCAGGCAGGCATGGGCACATGCCAAATAACGGTACTTCATTCTCAGAAACACTTACACAACTATTGCGAGAATAAGTCATTTGCAATCATACTTGTTAAATTGTTATTTAAATAATTGTATAGCAAGTATTATTGTAAAAAGTATTGTCATGTAAAGCATTTTTAAAACACTATTTAAATACTGTTATTTTTTGTACTTTTTATAAGTAGACTTACAAATGGTTGTAGAAAATCTATTATGATAAGCTTATTATACATATGTATATACCTACATAGTTACATTTTGCTTAAGAATTGGTTTGTTGGGTACTGCTAGATATACCTACTACATTGCATACAAAATCGATTATATTGTATATGAAATAGTATACAGAGAATAGTGTAACAATTAAATCCAAAACTTGTCTAAACACATTATACGTACGAGAATAATTTGTATTTAAGAAAGAAAAACACTTGTTGATTTTTCAACCATGCCTTGTAGTGTACAAGTCTTTTCGTTCATGTAAATTGAGTGGCTTTATTTCAATAACAATAACAATAATAAGAATAATAACTAGTAATTGTGTATTTATTATGTTGTATCATTTTAAACTCAAATCACAGTTAAACGACAATGACTCAACTTGTTGAATGTGATGGAAACTGCGCATAATCTTAAACAGAGATTGAGTGATAGTCGTAAACATATCCTTTATCCTCTTAACATACCAAAAAAAAAATAATACAAAAAGCAACAAATTGTTAACTCAATGAATACTGGATGTTTGCTGAAGTAGTAGCAGGATAAATACAACACGTGCATTTGATTTTGTTTTACCACACTTCAGTGCAGTCTAACTTTGTTGTTTGCTGGTTGGTTGGTATCTTATCATTCAAGTCTTTCTGAAACAGTGTACGATAAATGAATGGTATTTTGTTGTTGTCTTATCTTGCGATTATAAATGTACATACATATGTATGTAGATATGTACTTAAACGTGAATATCCTAGGAAGTTGTTAGAAAACTTTTTGCGGTCGAACTGTGGGCCTAAGCGACGATTTGAAAATAAATCTTAAAATTTACCTACATAGGTACATACATATACTTAGATATTTAAAAGCATTGATAAGCAAGTCGTTATATACTACATAGGTACATACATATATTAGATTGTACATACACTATGTATATAAATTTATTAAGAAATTAATTTTCCTGTAACAGTAGCCCAAAGTTGTTTAATTTACCTATGCGAAGACAATTTTCGATATTCATATACAGCTATGGACAGAGAAATAGCGCACTTTACTGTTTCAGTACACTTAAAGGGAATTGAATTCTTGAATTTTTTCTCCATGTAAAAACGTTTTTCCTTCAGAACCAATCAGATTAGTTTTGGTTTCATCTGTGGAAATCACTCTTTTCCAGAATTTGATATCCTTGTTCCAGTGTAGTTTTGCAAAATACCATCGTGCCTTTATATTCTTTTTTGTCAAAAGTATGTTTTTTTCTATTTACACGATCATAAATCTGATTTTCATTGAGGCGTCTTTGCGATCCTCTTCCCATTTTGGATGACAAATGATTGATAAACAATATTTTTGTTAAATTACACAAGAATTTACCAACGAAATTAACGAAATAACTGTGCGCTATTTTATTGCTCAATCAACAAACTTAATTTTTAACAAAATATGACAAAACAAAGAACGTGCAAAAGTTAACAGGACAGTGAATTTTTGGAAAATCTAGGTGGAGCAATTGCATGTTATTATTCAGGCATGTGCTGAAAATCGATATCGAAAACGAATGAGTTTTAGAAGTCAATTTTTTCGTAATATTTGTGTATTAAAAAACTTTTATCACATAAAATATAAATATATTGGGCTACTAAGGAGAATCTTAAAACAAAAATTTAAAAAATTAGATAATAAATGCATTAAAATGTATTTCCAAAACTGATTCGTTTTCGATATCGATTTCCATCACATGCCTGATTATTCCATTTTTGAATATAATACGTTTGACACTTCATAGAACATTGGTGCAATATTTCTCTGTCCATAGCTCTATTTACCTACTAAGTTGTCTTGATTTCTTTGATACCAATCCATTGCAACTTATTAATAATGGAAGGGAGTTAAATCGGGCCAAAACATTACTGAAGAATATGTCAAAACGATAAAACCAAACCATTGCTTGTTGAATTTTGTTTGATATTTGTCATAAAGAATGCCTTCCCGTTTTTAGCAATACCATTCTGTTTTTCTTTACGATTTAGGTATTTAATTGCACGACAGGTTTGAAAACCAGCATCCATTTGTATTCTTCTTGTAAACTTTTGTTTACGGAATCATTGTCTGAGAGAACGTTTTATGTTCTACACATGTACATACTACATATGTATGTCTGCAAATTCCTAGTTTCTTTAAATAAAATTTTAGCTTTCTTATTGTTTACGATCTGTTACTAATGTGTCCGTGTATTGTTTAATATTATTATTTACTTATTGTAAAAATCATTGAACTCGACAATGTAGGATTATCGAGAAATTTGTACACAATTTTCTTTCTAATTTTCTGGCTGAAGTATTATCGAGTATCTGGGGATATATGTATATTTACCGACAGCAAAGCCGCCGTAAGAAATATAGCAGGTGTCTACCTAACATCTAGGTTAACCGGGTATCTCTGAACGAGATAGCGGAACATTCTAGGATAACGCTAATATGGTTCCCTGGACATAGCTCAATTCAGGGTAACTATATTGCTGATGCTCTAGCCAAGAAAGGTACAACGCTGACTGATGAGGAGATAGATCCCTTCATTGGCATTAACATTAAAAGTCTGAAATTACTTGTTCGAAATGAAATGTTCAGACTTGCTCAGGTAAGGTGGTTGAACGAGATCACCTGCTCTATTGCAAGGTCCGCATGGCCCTTATTTGATGTGGGAAGGACGAATTCACTACTTAGTTTTCGTCGCGACCTAATTAGGCTTATTGACTCTCTATTTACAGGTCACTGTACTTTTGGGACACACGCCAAAAGACTCGGTCTACAACATAACGACTTTTGTAGAAGTTATCACAACGAGGAGGAAGAGGAAACAGTCATCCACTTCCTATGCGAATGACCGGCCCTATCGATGAAAAGATGCATCAACACCTTTGCCAGGGAATCTGGATGGTTCGATAGGGAAGCAACCGATGCGGAGTGAACCGACAGGTTGTCCACACAATGGGATCAACACGATTTACCCAAGCTGTTTTCAAGAATGGCTGCCCATGGAACCTACCTATCTTATTTTTATTTCGATTTTCCATAGCCCAACACTCGCACAAATATATTCCGCCGCTTTCGATAGAAAAATCTCGTAAATCCAATTAATATGAAAATAATTTAATTACCATCTTGTCAAAGTTAGACCCAATCCGAAAAGCAGTTTAATGTCAGGTTTCTATAAGAACTGTTAGAAAATCGCGAAAAGTTATTTTTTTTTTAAATAAAAGAAAATGTAAATATGCTCTTAAAATGGCTCTTTCAGCAAAACAGGGACCAATCTCCGGACTTAAAGCCCATAAACAACTTCTGTAAGGTCCGAACTTTGGGAAAAAAAAAGATTGGTGAACTCAATGCCTAAAAGGTGTGGTTACAAAAAAGTGGTTATACTGATAAATATTAAAAAAGAAACTCCTGTTTGTTAAGATTTTTTTTATTTATTCTCGCATATATTATGGAGTTTTTAAATGTTTGTCGTTAACAACATTGTAATGTTTTGGTGTTACGTAGTTATGTATTTATTAGTTTAAAGTTTGTTTAGTTTTTGTACGCAACATTAGCATCAATATTAAAACAATTTAATTTTCAAATCGTATTATACATATATGTATATGTAGTTTTATTGATATTTATATTCAGTATTGATATAAGTATGTTGTGACTGTCACTTCGTCAAAATTGCCGAAAAACAAATGTTTTTACATGACCCTATTTGGCGCGATTTTTAGCCTGAAGGCATCAATTAAAAGATAATAATTGAATTCAATTGAAATCTTCTATTAAATTAAAATTTTTAATTGGCCTACATAATAAGCTTTATAATCCGAAAAAATGTCATTTAAAACTATTAGTTAAAAGTGACTGTCAAGTGAAAATGTAGCAGCAATTCATGAACAAACTTTTCAAACATATGCTATAATAAAAACTTTATTGCTTTTATGACCACTTTTATTTCAATCGGTGCCACTGTGTTATTGTTTTATAACTGTGCAAAATGAAAAGGATATCTGTAAAAGTATGAACGTATGAATGTGTATGTGTGAAATAAAAACAAAATCAACCGCTATTTAAATTTAAAAATGAGATTTTGTTTTTATTATGATTTCTTTTTCTATTTTGTTTTTGGAATCCACTTCAGTTTATGCCAAAAGTTTTTCACGCATATCATAAGTTGAAAATGTTGGCTAATTTATATTTTCTCGCGGTAATATGATGATGATGATGAGCATAATTTTACATCCTCATATACAATAGTACACATGCATGAAGTCGTTTTACATATTAGGATACACCAAAAACGGTAAAGGGCTATTCTTAAAGTTTACAACTAAAATTACATATGTATACATACATACATAGTTAAAATTATTTCAAGATACCACTTTGTACTTGATTTGTTCTAACATTCGCAAGATAATATATTCATATACATATATATGTACCTATATAGATTTTTTAGCATTTTCTTATTCAAATATTTGTTAATTAATAACATGAACAACATTATTTTCGATGGCATCCTAAAGAACATTGCAATAAAAATGTTTATGTAGGTGCCTACATGACTTATCTACATAAGTATTTGTGTGAATTTATGTTAAAATGAATGATAAATGGGCATGTTATAAAGTTTTAATTGGCTAACTTTTGTACTTACTGTACATAGGTATGTACTACATATTATTTTTGTGTTAACAATTACATCTGAAGATGCAAATATTCATACAAATGTACTCGTATATAAAATAACAATGTACATACTCGTATGTAGTATATGCGTTAAACATTTTTGTATGTATCTTCACTGTGGCATAAAAGTTAAATTTTTAGTTAGGGATTTTGAATTTATAATTTTTATTATATTACAATTGATTTTAAACCTCATATGGCAGGGTAACTTTTTAATGTTCTCCTATGACTTTTCATGAAATTAAGGTATGCTCGAATACATTTAATTGGGTTCACAGGTTAATTGGAGAGAAGAGAGGAGAACAACAGCTCATTTAAGAAATAGTTCAGTAATTTTAGTTAGTTCAGTCATTTAGGATCATCCGGTTTTCCTGGAGCAGATTTGAATTTGATATTATGATACCAGATCCAATCAGCTGCTGTTTTTTTTTAGAGAGATTATACTACTTGTCTTTATTGGTTTTTATGGTTTTTACTTAATTAAATATTACAGATTCATTGAGAATGGATTTTAAAAATTTTGGTGTGCACTCTTTCAATCCGAGACTGTTCATTGAGTAAGTAAATAAATAATTCATTAAGGTACGGTCACATTTGGCAAATATTTACCAAAATAAAACACTAAATAAAATATATCTGAACTCGTTTATTTATTAAAAAAAAATTTTCTTATTTAGACCAATGCACAACAAATATTTATTTTTAATTTATATGATGCTGTTTGATCTTGCAAAACTCTTGTAAGAGTAGAAAACGTCAAACAAATTTGTGCTAAAACAAGTGATTTCGCTTTTTTGAGTAAATATTTGTCAAATGTGACCTTTACTAAATCTAATGAAACTTTTGGCAAATTCGATGCATTTTACAAAATATGTAAATTAGAAAAATTGTATATTCTTTAAACCCAGTTTTCATGGAAACAGTTAACCAGTTTTTGGTATTATAATGTATTATTACAGGTTTTATTTCAAAGTTAGATTGTAAATAATTGTGATATAAAAAATTTAAATGGGAACAAATTAAAAATATGTATGTATACCTATACAAAAATCATATTAATCAAAAATATATTTGAAATAAATATAAGAGATTATAAAAAGGCAGATTTATGTGGTCTTCCACAAAGGATATCTAAATATTCTTAAATTTGTCGTAATTTGAAATCGGTCTTGGAACAAAAAAAAAAAAAAAAAAAACAACGGTTAACTGATACAAAAAACCATAATGTCAAATTATTCTAATAGGTACATATGTAGGTATATAAAATATTAGAAACCTGACAGTATATTTTAAAAACATTATTAACCGTAACTAGAGTATAGTATAAGAAGGACCCTTATAGGTACAATTTATATGAATATATTTAAGTTAAAATACCGTTAAATTAAATAAGTTTAAATTACATATATGTATACATAAGAATCAGTCTATAAATAATTTTATTATAATAAAAAAATTCTTACAAA
Source organism: Bellardia bayeri (assembly GCA_950370525.1). Classification (NCBI taxonomy): domain Eukaryota; kingdom Metazoa; phylum Arthropoda; class Insecta; order Diptera; family Calliphoridae; genus Bellardia; species Bellardia bayeri. The sequence goes on along the minus strand of OX493266.1, from coordinate 60,152,751 downwards.
AACACATCCATACATTTAATGGCTCTATAAGTAAGTAATTTTCCACAAGATTGGCATCCCTATAAAATAAGCAACACTCAACAAAAATGCCGCTTATTTCACTCAACTAACAGCAAACGCACTCAATTAACTAGTAACACACTCATTGGTAAAAGACACTGGTACTCAGTTGTAATTTGTGTTTCGTTGTGAGAATGTCGTGGACGGGTAAATGGCGGCAGACGGTTAAACAATATTTCATGTTTTTTCTACAACACATTTCTCAACAAAAGTGTTAAGAAAATTGGCATAAAATCTAGCAAAAAATAATAATAATACAGTGTTTAATGAAAGTTATACAAATAATTTATTTCAAAAGCGTAAATAAAAGTGTTTTTAAAATATGTATGTTTCTAACATCGCCTGCAAGAAAGAAAATGAATTAAAAGAAGAATAAGAGGAATGTGCATTAGTTTTTAAATATTGTGTCACTACACTAACAACAACCACAAGAAAAGTTGTTAAACCACTTTTTGTAAACAACAACCAACCATTTCAAGTATTAATCATATACCTATACGGCAAACAAAAAAAGTTAAATAAGAAATGTACAACACAACAAATCATCAAAATAATAAAATAAATTTAATTAAAATTTTTAAATGTAGTTTTGTGTAAATAATCAAAATAATTATTTAAATTTGTGACAAATGGAGAAAAATTTACTTAGAAAATTCCTTAACAAAAGAAACCAAAAAACCGAAGCCGTTTTTTCTCAATACACGTTAATATTTCAAGTCGCATTGTTGTTGTCGTGTTAGTTCTTCTTTACCTTGTCTCTATGTTTTTATTGTAAGAAAACGAAAAACAAAATTGAGCGCGAGGCAGGTGTGTTTATTTATTAGTGAGAGCAAGAGAGTGAAAGAAAAAAAGGCAAGATCATTATTTAACTCTTTTACTCAAAAACCATTGTTGTTGCGGTACTACTGTCTGATCAAATCCATAAAAATGGGCAAAATATAGAAAACTTACGAAAAAAAAAATAATTTATAACAAAGAATTGCAAGTGTGTGTGAGTGTTAATTACAACAATATCTATATTCAAATTATTTATTTCCCAACATACATGTATAATGGAGGAACTTGAGAGGCGATTTAATGAAATTTTTTTCAAAAGCTGCCATAATTACGAGTGTTCAACAATGCTGTCCAGATCAAAGATTCATTTGTGGATTATATTAACAATCTTTGCGGTGCTGCTACAAATCAACAGCTGTCATTCTTTAGGTAAGTAAATTTAATTATTATACATGCATACATCCATACACACATACCTACATACTACATATATATAATGCATTTTTTGTGGTAAGAATTTTGTATTCATTTTTTTAGCCTTTAGTAATTTTTATAGGGTGAATTTCTGGTAAATAAATAAATTCATTAAATTTATCATTTTCTTATTGTATTAATTAATTTTTTTTCGTTCTCACAGTGTAATATGAGTAATTTAAAATGAAAATTGCGATAATTAGAGATGCCAGAAGTAGATAAGTTTAGCAAAATTAGCAAAACCCGATTTGGACAAGAAATTTGTTTCGTTAATTGAATTACTGATTTTTCTATTTTTTCGTCATTAATACTTATACATATGTATGTATGTATAAACAACGGCAGATAAAAAATGTTCGTCCTACACTGGCTGGACTAAATAAACAAAATTCATTGGATACCTATGTTTGATTTGATTTGAAATACCTACTTATTCTTAGTTTGTTTTTAATGAAGATAGGTACAACATATAAATAGAAATAAAAATATTTATTTTGCATTTTTCAAATTGACGTAATGAATACTCTCATATTTTTGAAGCTACAGGCCCTCGAACAGATTAGCCCTTCTGTAACTAAAAGGTGATAAAATTTTTTTTAAGGACATTCCTCATTTCCTATTATATGATCTGATTTCATCTTAAATCTGATTTTTTAACAACATACATAACAAGTTTTAAGAAGACGATTAAAACATTACAATTTAATTGTCTACCAAAGTGTTAAGGTTAGAATTTCGAGAGCATGAGTGATCGTCAGAGAAAAAACAAATAATTAAGCTAACATAATCAAATAAGTAATTCATAAAACCATTCTCAAAGAAATAGATCTTTATCTTCACTCAATGCTTTTTATTTAGTATTCTTTCAAACTTTGATGAAATATGTTTTATTAACCTAAATTGTAATGGATTTGAATAAGGAATTAATTCTATAATGAAATTAAAACACCGATCAACTGGCCTTAGAAATCGGATTTAAAATTGATAATTGAAAAGTCTTAAATCGGTTATTAACTTATCGTACCAATCACTAATTTTATCACAATTTGTTTCTCCCATATTCAGCTTTCAATCTGGCATCCCTATTTCATTTTGAGTATATATTTTTTTGTTAACTGACCATCAGCGTTGCCGTTTTGGTTAATTTTAAACAAATTTGTTTTTTTTTTCTGAGTGTAAATGTGTAATTTTTTTTCATTTTGGTTATTTTTATTGATAATAAAAAATGTAAGAATATTTTATTTAGTACATGGTGTAACTATACAAGGTGAGTGCAAATCGACAACAAATACAACACACTACAGAAACAACAGGCATTTTGTTTGTGTAAAAAAATGTACTACTGTCAAAAACACTTAAAAAAGTATTACTTTTGACATAAGTAAATTGTAAACAAAGTCATTCAGTTGTGCTACTGCACTCACCTTGTATAGTTACACCATGATTTAGTAAATATCAAATTAGCATGACAAGTTTTAAAATTAAATTTTGAAGAAATTTTTTAACGTATTTGTATAGGTATATAAAAGAAATTTTTTGTAACAAATTTCAAAAATATTTGTAACAATTTTTACAAATTTGTAAAAGTTTTTAGTCACTAAACAGACCTGTTGTTTTCAGCAATTTTTATATGTTTCTTTTTTATTAAAACTTAAATTTGTTATAAATAAATGAATAAAAAAAATTTGGTTAATTTTTCTCCAATTTGGTTATTTTTTATTTCAATGTTGGTTACAAATTTTTTTTGGTTGTGGCAACGCTGCTGACCATTCCAGTTCTCTAGTTCTCTTAGATATTCAAAATTCAGAGATATACTGATTGATATAAAAGAAATATTTCGTATGTGTTTTTATTCTATAGTATTCTATTCTGTAACGTGAGTAATTAAAACTGAAAATATTTAATATTTTGTTTATTATGCATATTTTTTGTTGTTCTTCTTCTCTTTCTTACTTCTACACAACTATCTGCACTTTTCGTTGCTGCTTGAGTATTTTTTTATAAACACGTTCTTCTCATAATAACAAATAACCAAATATAAACATCATTCATTGACGATTTATCGCACATGTCTTATAAACAGTTTGTGTATTAAATAATAAATAATAAGTGCAAAAAACTACATACTTACATACATGCATTCATACATACATATGTATGTATAGGTATAAACAAAAAATACAATGATTTTATTTTTGCTTAAGAAATATGTTTGCCTTTATATCTTATAACAATTACATATTTGAATAACGAGGATAGGCTGGAAATATTTAAAAAAAAATAAAATTAGTTGTTCTAGGTATGACCAGGTATTATATGTTTTTTAAAGCCATTGGCAACATTTTTGTTTTTCCAGTTCTTTCAAAAAATCCACATTGTTGGGTTCATTAATTGCAAATAGCTAATACTTCTAAAAAGTACTAATAATTATGTCATAAAACAACGATACAAGCAAATCTTAAGCACAGATCGTAAACAAAGATCTGTGTTGAAAGTTCCAAGATCTTTCCAACTTTTATAACTAAAAATCAGAATAGTTTTGCTATAAAAATACGTGCATGTTTCTTTTTGACAGGAAACATATAAAAAATTTGATTTCAAAGAGCTACCGGGCCCAATATTTTATGTAGCATTGAAACAAAATATGAATACAAAAATGGATACATTTAGTATTCCGTCGTCTTGACAAGCCTTAAGTTTGTCAAATTTCTGGTCAGTAAATGAATTTGCCTTGTGTGAACCCATCTTGCCGATGTCATGTTTCTGTTCACTTTTTCCCATAATTATGTCTGTCATCAAATGCCATTTCACCAAAAAAGACTGCAATTTATAAAAAATTATAAAGAAAAATATATCGTCTCGTTTTACCCACATATAAGAACATGCCCAAATTTATGTCTGCAATTCTGCTGACTTTTATGCGTATATTTATTATAAAGAAACGTTTTCTGCCTCTTATTAAAGTAAAGTTCGATCCGATTTAGCTTACTTTCATTATTCAAAAGTTTAAATGGCTCAGTTAGCCGACTGTAATGGAATGTAACTGCAACAGTAAGAAACAGCTGATGGACATTGTTATGCGTAAAGTAATGCAAATGGTTATGGAGATGTAAAGTAACGCAACACCGTAATGTATGAATCTGTAAGAAATAGAATTCCCTTACACTTTTACGTCATTACACAACATTCCGTTACAGTCGGCTAACTGAGGCTTTAGTATTGAAGAAATTACGGCGACGTAATATTAAACATGCATGTCCCTACTTTGTGCCAATTGTACAATATTGAGTTATTGTTAAAGGAAATTTAAAGCGAATTTTAGAAATTTGTTTTAAGGAGCATGGTAATGTTATGCAACAGTTAACACGCTTTTCATAATTATGCGATCCAATATAATGTTAAAAATGCTTTAGAGGGGTTTAAACAGATTGGCCGTCCGTTACCACTAAAATAATACTTTTGCTCGATTACCGTACCTATTGCAATTAACATTATAGCTAAAATACTGACCTGGTTATAAAATTTTGACAACAGTTTTCTATAATTTAATAAGACTTTTCAGATTACCATCGTTCGGTTTGCGTTTTTAAATTCTTCCTTTAAATCGTACACAAACACGTCTGTTATACACTTTATACTAAAATGTGACCATCAACAAAAAGAACGTAGAAAAAGTTTTCTTTATGTAAAACATTTAAATAAAAGCACGTGAATTGTCAATTGATTTCTTTTGTAGTTTGTATATATTTTTTCATTGATTCATTTATTTATTCGCTATTTTCCAATTTCAGTTGTTCGTAAATTCGTTCACCGCCTACTGCTTCTTATTGAGTGTCAACAATTTTGTGAAATTCAATTTGTATACACTTTGGCTTGAAATACCTACCAACAAACTATAAATACAATTGTCGTTTGGCTACTCTCCTTTTCATTTTTATTTGTTTGCCTGTTTTATTATTTAACACTGCACAGTTCGTCGTCTATTAAGAGGGCGATTCCGTGATTGCCTTTTATCATTTTCCTTCAATTGTTGTTATGTACATAATTGACAACTTGTATGTATATGGACAACTGTTATAATATAAAAGCGTTTAATTTGTTGTTCAATATTTGTCTGCCTAATGAATTGTTTAATTTAAAAGAAAATTTTCAATATACATACATACATATTTTTTTAATTTCCCAGTAACCGCAAATTAACCTTCAAAATTTTTGTTTGGCCAAAATATATTCTTTTCTTTTTGCGGTATGTGGAAAATTTTGTGAATTTAAAATATTAATACAATAAAACCAAACATTTTATTGAAATAGGCAATTTTGCCTTGTTAATGCTGCTTTTAATTGCATTATAAATTTTGTAATTAAATCTCTATTTAATTAAATATTAGCGCATTAATTTTTAAATATTTATATACATACATACATATGTATCTATGTATTTATATAGTAACGGTTGTGAATATTGGAAATATTACAGAATTTGCAAGGTTTTAAAATACATGAATGTTGACTTTAAAAATGTATTTGCAGCAGGGACCATTCCGTTTTTCCTTTATATCACTGAGATACTGATTTGTATCAGAACATTTTAGGTTAGTGCTTGAGAGAAAAAGAAAAGAAATCAACAGAACTAATCAAGATGAGTTATTTGTAATTATTTTTTTTTCGTAAAGGTCAGATTATAACTTTATTTTCGAACTTTAAAAATAAGTGGCAAAAGGTCATTTAATGCAAATCAACGAATCTTGAATATAAAATTCACTTTTTTGTAATTTCTTGCCCAATATCGGCACTGCTTTAGTTCATATTCAATATATTTTATTTTACAATTTGTTAATAAAATAAATAAAAAATGTAAGTATATGTTTACAGTTATTAAGATCAACCACAATCAGGGCTGTCAGATGAATTTCGGAAAAAATCGTCAAATTCTCGATAAAAAAAATCGTCATTTCGAATTTTAGAAATCGTCAAAAAAAAATTGCAAAAATAAAAAGTCACTATAAATTTCTAACAATATTTTTAAATTTTTATTTAAACGAAAACATAAAAATTCAACTTTATATAGTCTCTTGTACAATACATATCAACATACATAAATTTTAATTTTTGAAATAAGAAATCACAAAATTTACAATGTTAAACACAACTTGTGTAATATTTTTATAATATCGTACAGTATATTTTTTAAAGGAATAATATCAGAATTAAGTCTTTTTTATAAATTCAGGTTAAAATACAATGCCAAAACAATTTAGTTTATCAAGTTTAAATAACATTTCGAGTAAAGAATCGAATTCATCCAACATACACGCAGGTACTTATTTTCAAAGAATTTTACGTTGAAATTAAGAAATTGTTTCCTCTAACAATTTTAGTTCATGGAATTCAGCATTTAAAATTGCTTTTTATATTTACCAATAAAATAAGTAAATTCTAGTATCCTGACTCATATTATTATATGGAATTATTATACTTAAACACAACAATTGGCTTTAATTAAGAAAACATCACTATCATTTAGTTTTGTTCCTGAAATACCTATGCCATGTTATTAAATGAGAAAAAAAGTTGTCACCAAAAAAAGAGGGAATTGGTAACAAAAACATTAATAAAACAAAAAAATTATAGAAAATTTTAATAATTCAGAAAATCGTCACTTTCAATGAAAAAATCGTCAAATCGTCACTGCTATTTTTGAAAAAAAAATTGTCAAATCTGGCGGCTATGACCACAATTGAAGTAGTTTGTCTCTCACCAAAGCATTCAAAAACAGCAAAAACTAAAAACAAAATATAAATCACAATGTTGGTTTTTTTATTATATGGACGAGTTATTTTCGTTCTCTGATTTGAAATCTTTTTTTGTTCTTTGTATTATTCAGTTTAGCTTTGTTGAATGAGTACCTAGCTTCTCTGGGCTTCTATGATGAAATAAATGTGACGTTTTAGCTTACGATGATAAGCCGCAAAATAAATTTCATACCTATATATCGATTTCTAAAAGTTAAATTGTTTAGAACATTGTTTCTTATTATGTTTTTACACTAAGCCCTTCAATTGATTTTTATTTATCTGCAATTACCCTTCCAAACACACAATTATTGAAATTTCCACAAACATCATGAAGTATTAATATTCTTTAATTGAATGTAAAATAAATTCAAAAACTAAACATAGACACTCAATTAAAATCAATCAATTAGCATTTCTCACAAAAAAGAAAATTGCCATCCCTTCCCACCCGAGAACCCACGGCGCCCGGCTGGTTTAAACTTAAATTGAACCATGACAGCAATTGCCAACAATTATCACTTCCTACCTCATAAATAATTACATATTTAGAATTGTTGTGGTTTTAGATAGAAAACTATTGTTATTTTGGTTGTTGTTATAATAACTTAATGGCAAGCCTTTTCTTTTATTGTTTTTGTTAAATTGTAAATACCGTTAGCTAATTAGCCCGCAATATTTGTTGCTGACTTTTTGTTGTTGTTGTTTGAAGTTTTAACAGTTTTATATTTCGAATTAATTTACACATTTTCAATTTATGGTTTAATTACATTGTAATGCATTTTAAGGCTTTTTAAAACAATGATTAAAATTCAATGAATACGTATGTAAATTGTACTGCCTGATGTTATAATGCATGTAAATCAAATATTAATTTTACGGCTTTAGTTAGTTATTATTATAAACTTTATAAATGCTAAGCATGTGTGTGATAGCTGAGTATTTGTACGTGTATTGTATTTTATATTGCTTTGTTGCTCATTCTATGCATTAATGCAGGGGTATATGCAAACATATAAACAAATACTCCTCGCTTAACAATACATACATGTATGTCCAGATATGCATATTGTTTATATGCCTACAAACATGTACGAGTATGCGTTGTTTTAATGTTCCATCCAGTACAAACGATTTGATATTACTATGAAACAATTTCAATATATCAATATGACACGACCAAACTTTGTGGCTATTTTAATAATTAGCCGGGTAAATAGAATATTCAAAACTCAAAAATACGAGAGAATTTGCATGTGCGAAAGTTCGAACATGACCCAAAACATTTATATACCATTAATACAATAAAAATACTATATATGTAAATAAATCAAATTCTAAAATTTGTTTTAAAACTTTTAATTTTGAAATTAAAAATATTAGAAAATTTTGCAATTGTTAAATTTATTTTCAGATTTTAAGTACTTACATACATCTCAGAGAATTTTCTGACAGTTTAAAAAATTTTTCGAACTTAAGTTCACATTTTCGAACATAACCCAAAGCCATTATATTCCAATACTACATTAGAAATACAATATGAAATAAATAAATTAATTTTTTTTCAAAATTTCTTATTTTGAAATTCAAAAATATAAGCAAATGAATTTCACATAAATTTATTTTATTTTTTTATAAACCAAAAGTTCTGTACAATATTTAGAATTTTTGAACATCAACCGATATAGTTTTCAATATAAAATAAATAAAATTTTGAAATTTATTTTAAAATTTCTAATTTCGAAAGAAAATTAATTTCAAATAAATTTATTCTATAAAAAAAGTTTTCAAAATGTTTGAAGATTGGTTCGAATTTTCGAACGTAAGCTTTAATTCATATATTTTGAAACTACATTTGTATTAGAGTTTTGCCCGATCGCTCATTTCAGTGGCCGGTCATTTTCGTTCATTTATCCAAGACTGATTCGTTCATTCAATTCGTTCAATCATTCACTTTGAACAATCCTTATTGAATGTGATTTTCTTCTTGTCTTTTGATAAACAGCAGCTGAACGAAATTAATCCGTACACTATTGAACGCAATTCGTTCAGTTAAATGACCGGCTCATTCCGTTCAATGAAGTGATCCGTTCATTTTAACCCGTTCGTTCATGAACGCCACAGCTCTAATTTGTATGCAATATAATAAAAAGCAAAGAAATTTTATATTCAGGCAACTTTTATGTTAAAGTTTTTTATTAAGCACTGATTTTAAACTTTCTAATTTGGTTCTGCCGACATTTGAGAAAAACTATTAAAAAGTCAGAGGGCATTTTCATAATAAATCATAAATAAACCTCAATTATAATATTTAGCTTTTTAGTAGAAACAACATTATTTTTCCAGCCCAGTCACATTGAAGGTTGTTCCCTTTGGTATTATTTAATTGAAAATTTTCTCAGTGAAACTTTAACCTACACATTGTTCCGCAAAAACCAAGTAATGTAAGTAAGTAATTGTGTTGGAATAAACATAAAGCATAAATAATGTATGTTGTGTACATACGTATAAATGTGTTTAAATCTATGTATGCATAAAATCAATGCAAAGCATTGTTAGATTATTGTATAGAGCCATCAAACAACCAAAAAACAAATACAAAATCGAGCAGCCAGCGAACGAACTTATTAAATAACAAAACCCACTGTGACATTTGCCAGCCTAACAGCCAAACAACGCGGTTTGCATATTTGATTGTCAATGACTTTAGAAAACAACAACAACGATAACAAAAACAAATACCGTACATTGTTGTAATATCCTTTTAATATCGTATCGAATCGAGAATAAGTAAGAGAAAGAGAGCGAACGATGGCTTTGGTGCCAGGAGATAATAAGACCAAAACTCTCGTTATTATTATAGTCCTTTATGCATATTGACAGTTTGGGTGGCACACACATGCACAACAAACATGTAAAAGTGCAAGGAGTATAAAAAGGACTTTGGAAATTCCTAGAATACGGAAGATTACATATTATAAGAGCCCATGTACAGCGCAGACAACAAATGTAATAGCGTGACAGCTTCCCGGGAATGCTGAGCGAAGTTAAACAAGTTAAATCCATTTAAATTCATTACAATCAAAAATTGCTGGTCTGTCAGCTTTTACATCTTAAGGATACTTCTTTGGAAAATCCATCTTCTTATATAAAAATGTGAAGTTTTGAATGAAGTGTATTTTTCTATGAAATGACTGCAAATTGCCCTCGTATTTACCGTTTAAAAACATTTTGAAATTTCTTTGTTTGAAAAATGTAGTTGTTGGTAAAAGTGGTGTGATGGTGGTGTTTAATATTTAGTTTTTTTGTTTTCCTCATGTTAGTTTTACATTTTTTTTTTTGTTTTTAAAAAGCATTACGGATTCTGAATTTCCTGCTGAAAATATACTCGCAAACACAAAAACACACACGTTCCAATACACAGTTTAGCATAAAATGCACATGTTTTTACATCAAGTGGTTGTACATCGTATGATGATGCAGATGCACACTCATACACATGTAATATGATATTTTATTGTAATTTATTTAGGATCATGCATTTGTTGCGGGTTTTTATATATTTTTTTATTTTGTGTTTTAGTTTTGCGGTCTTTTGAAGTTGAGCACCCGAAAATTTATAATACATTATCAATAATTTTAGAATAGTTTTTTTTTTTTAATTTGTTGTTGGCAAAATCCAGGATGTGAGCCCATAAAACTAAGCCAAACTGAACTAAACTAACCTGCATATATTATTCACACACTATAGCTGTAGCATTTAGTAGTTGTTGAATAATTTATAAATTATTGTTGCACTAATGTTTAACATAAATAAAATTTGTTTTAATAGGGGTTTTGTTGATTTTTTGTAAATTTTATTAAAATCTAATTTCCAACAATTAAGAATTGATGGTGAAGTATTGAAATGGAATCTAATCTAACCAATTTGTTGTTAAAGCCAATTTAAATAGAAAGAATATTTTTTATTTATTAAAAAATTATATAATACTATTTCAAATAATTTTACAAACCTAAGAAATTAATATTGCAAAATAGATTTTTTTATTATTTTGAAACATATCCTTTAATCTTGATTATTAAGTCCGATCGGCCAAAAATTGGCCGAAAATCAAAATTCGTTTTTCTGCCATTTTTTGACAGAATACCAAAACCGAAACTTTTATAAAAGAAAAACATACGCGTATAGGATGGAATTTTCAAGGTGATACGTTAATATATTTCATAGAATACAAAAATTTATATTTTATTGTAAAATATTCAAGAATACGTCAGTTCAGTCAGTATACAAATACTGTAAACATGTTATAAAATAAAATAAATCATTTTTTTGGATTAGGCCGAATATAAATATATTAGCCGAATATTCGTTTTGGTTCGGTTTCGGTCTTATTATTAAACACCTTCTTGTAATTTCAGATTTGGTTCTAAAAATTGTATGAAGTCTAGGAAAAACAATTGCAATGTAAAAAAGAGTTCCAATGTCATTTAAAGTGTCTATTTTTTATGACAAGAACAAATATTGATATGTTATTATGTATTAAAATCGACAATAAAAACCGACTTATTCAAACTTTTCTTAATTGAGGTAAAATGAAAACATGTTACAGTATATTATACTGAACCTAGATTAAACTAATGATTTAAAATATCAATAGGAAATATTCGATATGTTACAGTTAGAATATTATTTATTTGAAGCAGGATTTAATTAATCATTTATGGTACGAAAGATTCCATTGAAGCCGCTGCCCTAGGACTATATCTAAATCTTAAAGTAAGTCTTAAAGTTTGGATCTTAATAATTTATTAAAAATATTAAAATGTAGACATTTTAAGTCGTACATCATTCACCATATGATATGATAAAATGATAAATTAAAGATTTGTATGAAATTAAGTTTTAGTTTTCAAAAAAAAAAAAAAAAAATAAAATTTGTTATGGTCATATTTGAATAACTTTCTTTTCTAAGGTTCAGAAACCCTTCATTTTTGCTTGACATTGTAAATATAATCGACCTTTTGTAAATACGCATGTTATGTAAAGTTATTTTAATAACAATTATTTGCATACGTTTGGCAATTTTTGTTTGTTACTGGTCGGTCATTCATACAATGCATCATGTATAAATTATAAAATGCTAAATAAATCCAAGGCAGGGTTTGAGTATTGAAAATGTTTAAGTAGCAGAGAAACTTAAACAAAAATGTACTATTTGGGGTAAGAGGTACTAAATTTAAAGTGATTTTTCCAAGTTAGAATTTTTGTAGGACAATATCTTACTGCTCTAAAAACAAAATATGGTAAATACATACTTATTTTTGCATTACAAAATATAGTAAACATATACATACGTGTACCTGCTTTAAAAAACTAAAGGCAATTAATACCAGACTGGTTTCTTGGGGTTGGAATTTTTTCTAGAAAAAAGTGCTAAAATTTCTTCATGCTATACCCGATCAAAATACAATATAAGCACATAGATGAATATTTAAAAAAATGTTTGCAATGATTCAGTGATTTCAGTACTACCAAGAAATAGATGGGGGATATATTAAGTTTGTCATTCCGTTTGTAACACATCGCAAAAGAACCAAAAAGTATATATATTCTACGTCCTTATAAGATTCTAAGACGTTCTAACCATGCCCGTCCGTCTGTTGAAGGCAAAATAGAGTTTCGAAAAAAGACTTAGCACAATGAAATTTTTCTGAAACATTTTTTGTTTCACGGATATGCTTGGTATTGAAAATAAGCAAAATCGGTCCTGTAGGATCAGAGTATAGACCAAAGTTTCAGACAATTTCGATTTTTTTCAGATATTTTTTTTAAATACAATGCAGATAATATCATGAAATTTTCACTATTTTTTTTATTATAGAAGGATTTCTTATAGCGCATATTAAAATGACTTCCTGGAACATGGCTCCATGATACATAAATGCCTATAGAAAAACAGTATTCATAACAATTTAGAAAAAATAAGTTGCAAGCTAGGAAAATCATAAAACCATATTTGATCATAGCCCCCATATAAAGTGAACTTCCGAAAATAACTTTATTATATTAGAGAACATTTTTAATTTGGCTTGAGTTCATTTATTTTTAATTAATAACTCGAAGAATACTATTGTGAAAATTATATTTTTCTAGACAAATGGCACACTGAAATGTATTTTCTGCCCTGCCAAGGGCGTCATCAGCAATGTTTATTGTCCAAGATCTACTTGTAAACATCATCTATTTAACTAACATTTATTTAGAAATCGAATTTGGGAATTAAACATATTTATATATATATATAACTAGCTGAGCCGGTAAACGTTGCTTTGCCTTCAAATTTTATTTTTATTGGAAAAGTTTCATGCCAATAATAAGAAAGGCCACCAGTGCCATTTTTGAAAAGGGCCGTGGCATTGTCTATTTCCACCAAAGACGTATAGTATCCAGCTGACACGGCAGACGTTGTCCTGCATAATATTTCAAGCGATTGGATATTAACCAAAGTATGAAATGAGGAGGTACCACGCGTCTTTATCAAGTCCCGCCCATATTTGCAGCAGCACTTAAAAAATGCACACCAAACCGACGTACAAAATTTTGTTCAAAAGCCGTTATCAGGAGCAGAAATAATAGATTTTTTTATATTGTGGTTTGTATGGGAGGTACCACGCCCCTTTGTACAATCCCGCCCATATTTGCAGGAGCACTTAAAAAATGCACACCAAACCGACGTACCAAGTTTTGTTCAAATACCTTTATCAGGATCGGCTAATAATTGGTCATAGCTCCCATTACCAAAAAACACATTAACCAACGTAAATATTAAATAAATATAAAGGGTGATTCAAGTAGAGATACTTTTTTCAATAGCCTTTTTTTTGACAGATCACGTGTGAGTCGTGTCATGCTGTCATCTTGTTTTTGTTTAGTATTGTTTCATAATGGAAAGACTTACGCCTGAAAGACGTTTACAAATCGTTCAACTTTATTACGAAAATTCACGTTCTGTGAGGAATGTGTGCACTTCGCTCTACTTATGGTCAACATAATCAGCCTACTTAGCGTACTATTCGCAACACCAGCATCTCGGACTGATGCATGGAACGACTTGGCATATTTTACGTCGAGATCTGATCTCGGCGACATTTGGTTTCAGCAAGACGGCGCCACTTCCCACACATCGCATCAATGAATGGATTTCATGAGAAATTACTTCAATGAGCACATAATTTCACGTTTTGGACCGGTAAAGTAAAGTTTATGCGGACAAACCCGCTTCGATTCAGGCCTTGGAGGAAAACATCACGCGTGTCATTCGCCAGTTACCAGTAGAAATGCTCGAACGAGTCATCAAAAATTGGACTCAACAGATACATTTAATAGACATAATCCTCAAAAAATAAATGTTCTTTCAAATAATTATAAACATTCCCCATTAAATTTGAGTTTTCTGTGTTTTTTCTTTAAAAAAGTAGGGACCCTCGAAATGGATCACGCTTTAGATTCCGAATTTAAATTTTACACAGATCAGTTATATGTATTATATTTTGTGAAGGTCAGTCCATAATTGGCCAATCCATTTCCAGGAAGAAATACAAAAAAAAAATCTAAAATATATCGTTATTTAGATGAAAATATCGTTAATAAATAAGACTCAAATACAGTAAAGTATTTTATGACGATCATCCCTTAATATATCCCATATAAGGGATCCGAAATATAAAATAACTCATATAAATATCGTTATCGATGCAGAATGTAACACGAATTTGTTGCAGAGATCACACTACTGATATATACATGGGTGGTGGGTATTTAAGATTCGGCACATAACGAACATAATCTCTTAATTGTTTTTGTCTACATTTTGAATTTTGAAATTTGTATTGTTCGTTTATTAAACTATGATGGTATGATAAATCTGGTTGGTTGATTCATCTTTTGTTTGGTCATTTTAAAATCAACAGAGAAAAACTAAACTTAGAAAATAACAACAAATTCTAATTAAAAATCATTTTCATAGAAAATCCATAGTGTTTTAATGAGTATTTTAAATTAACACTCAGGTTTAATGGTGATACACAATCAAACCTAAACTG
The DNA here is from genome assembly GCA_950370525.1 of Bellardia bayeri. Classification (NCBI taxonomy): domain Eukaryota; kingdom Metazoa; phylum Arthropoda; class Insecta; order Diptera; family Calliphoridae; genus Bellardia; species Bellardia bayeri. The sequence goes on along the minus strand of OX493266.1, from coordinate 60,137,545 downwards.
ACAAACACACGCATGTACATATTTACTCTTTTGATTATGTGCGTTTATGTGTGTATGAGTGTGTATTTTGTTAAAGGATTTTATTCAATTATATTTTAATTTGAATAATAAAATTTATAACGATATAAACTCTAAACACAAAATCTACTGGGAATGATTTTGGCGTCTGTCTGTGTGTTGTTGGTTACTGCGGCATGGTTAACCTCGTAATAACAATAGCATCAGTGCGAGCAAGAATAAGGAATAATAATACTATTATTTAGCAATGAAAATGCTGTTCCTGTTCCATGACTGCATGCCTGTCTGACTGTGTTTGTACTTTTGTGTTAATTGTACTTAAAACGTTCATCATGGCAATGACACGTACATAGTGATTGTTGTTGTCCTTTCTTCAATTTCAACTTTTCTACTCTGTGTTCTTGTTTTCCTTTTCTTAAGATGATTGTGTTGTTCTGGCTGTTAGTGGTGGCGTTCTTGTCTAATTGTCTGTGAGTGAGTACGTCTTCTTGTATTGTATTGTGTTTGCGAGTTCACCTTTTCCTATTACACTTCATTGCATTCTTCTTTGCCTACTTGTGAATACACTTATGTTCTTAATTTCCCTTTTTTATTTTAGTTTGTTTTATTTTTTTTCTTGTTAGTGACAGTGGTTGACCAAAGTTGTGGGACTAAATTAATTTTAAAATAAAAAAAAGTTGAAATTGAGATTTACAAAGTGCAAGAAGTTACCAGTAAATGTAACATTAAGAAAGTAAAAGTAAAAATTTTGGCTCAATAAAATATTTCAAAGGCAGTAGCGCATTAAAAGTTGCCGAAACGATTAGTTGTGTGATAATGTTACGTTTAACTAAACTTTTAAATTGTGTCAAGCGCAGAAGCCGCAGCGTCTATTAAAATAAAGTCAAGATAGCAGCGTTTATCATTCTTTTTCGATGAATTCTCAAATTGTCTTGTCTCAATTGTCGTTTTTCGTCCGGTTTTCGTTAAGTTTTTGAAGTCTTTTTGGCACATCATCATAGTTGTGCCGCCAAAATCCTTCAGTCGTTTAACTTTGCAGTATAGGACGATATCCAATATTATGTTAACAAGTAATGTACACATCACACATTCCTGTACCAATCGTAATCTTTCGCGAAAGCGTGCTCTTGTTAAAAGTTCGACAGCTTGCTTCTGAGTTTGCTCTTGGTCAATTGAATAACAGCTTTATTTTCAAGAACAGATAACACAGTGATTTAATTTGTCGAATATCTTCTCGCAGTCGATGAATACAAGGATGACCTCAATTAAAATGATTAGTTCATAATGATTCTAAATGAGTTGATATATCCAGCCATTAATATTAGCTTTAGATTAGCCGATATCCCCTAGTAAATAACATGGGTCTAATCATATTAAGTAATGTGATTCCACGCCAGTTGTTCCATTTTGAAATTCTTTACAACGATCTGATTGCTTCAGTAACATAAAGGATGAGTTCTGCACTCGCTTGGGGTTTTACCTTGAGGAACTTGTATTAGTATTATAGGTATTAACAAACATCGGAACGATTGTCTATTTCTGCCTGCGTAGCTATGTGGGGTTTTCCAGATAGGAAGCAGTTCCATGTCTCTATTGTACGATAGGCCAACTAACTTAACAAACATTTAAACTTACTTATGGATTAAGGACAGAAAATAAAACTAATATTTTATTAATCGTTAAAACTGAATTCCTCTAAATGCTTAAAATGTTTTTTGTTACAGGTATATGTATGTTCACATTAATGCCCTTTCAAACGCCATTAAACATTAACACCGTTCCAACACATTTCCCATTCTACATTCCCCACAGCAAACAAATTCATTAACCGTTTTACGCCATTACTTTATTTACACCCTGTTCGCAAACAATCACCTTTATAATTTAAGGGAAAAATGACAAACAAAACAAGTAAGAGTTTATATTCGGCTGTGCCGAATCTTATATACCCAACAGTAATATACCAGTAGTGTGATTTATTGATACTTGAAACTAATTTGTATATCGTTAACGACATTTATACGAGTTATATTATTTTTCGGATCCCTTACATGGGAGCTATCACGTATTGTGCCATAATTCCTATGTATTTGAGTCTTATTTTGGTTGAATGTCATCTCAAAGCAAAATATACAAACATTTTATAGGCTTTCTAGTTATTCTTGGAAGTGGCGAAGTCCAAATATGGATTAACCTTCACAAAATCCAAGACCATAGTTTTTGCATATACATTAGCATGAAATTGATTATATGTGTTGAATTTCAACTTGATAGTCACTTTTATAAGACATTTATGCGCATTTAAGAGATTTTCGGGACCGATGCAAACAAAATATCGTTTTGAGATTTAGTTTTATTTTATTTGATGCTATTTGATCTTGCAAAACTATTTTAGGAGTAAACAACGTCAAACAAATTTGTGCTAAAACAAGTGGTTACGCTTTTTTGAGTAAATATTTACCAAGTACTTTTAGTTTTGCTAAATTTTGTATGGATACTGCCATATTCCGGGAAGACATTTGTACTGGGGACTATAAGAAGTCGTGCATCCATTCTTACCATTTTCACCAGGACTTGTCTTTCTATAATAAAAATGAAGTGTGCAAAATAAAATGATATTATCTGCATTATATTTGAAGAAAATTGCAAAAAATATCGGAAAAATATCGAGTTGTCTGATTCTTTGTCTATATCCGAGTTATAGACTTGACCGATTTTGCTCATTGTCAATACCAAGCATTTCGGTCGAACAAAGAATTTTCAGTAAAATTTTCATTGTTCTCAGTCTTTTTTTTAAAGCTCCTTCGTGCTCTCAACAGAGATAAGGACATGGCTGGATTGTCTTAGAAAAGATTCTAAGGATCCAGAATATATAGACTTTTACAAACGGAATGACAAGCTTAATATACCCCCATCTTTTTGGTGGGTATAAAAATACATTTTCTCTATTTGAAACAAAATGCAAGTGCTGAGCTGAACTAAGCAGAGCAGTGTGCTCAAGACATTTTCCCAAAGAAAATATACATAGCGTCATTTTTTGTAACGAAGTATGTATATATACGATATATTTTTTTTCTTTCGTTCACTCATTTGTTTATCTTTGTTAGCTAACTTCAGTTTAAAAGGTGCAAAATATTTGCCAGTTAGTGTTGTTGGACGACCGTTCGCTCGGCCGGGCTCTCGTTTCGTTGTACCTTTGGTCGTCGGTGTCTTTCAAGCAATCATTAGACGTTTCCGGTGCTTGTAAAGCTGTGTATATTTTATTCCACAAGACCCTTAGCTTTAACAACAACAACTTTAGCTGTTTGTTGTATGTACGTTCTTTTTTGTACCCAGTTAGAGCTAATTTAGCTTTGTTTGAGTCTCTTCAGAGATACCTAACATAAACACACAATCAACCAGAGATGAATATGTAGGGAATGTGTATAATTTAGGTATGCTAACTGAAAATCGCGAAATGTACCAACAAAATTATAAAAAGTACCTTTTGGATGTTCTTAATGAATTGAATATAACTAAGGACAGGAAATTGAGCTATTTCTCTGACACTCATTCCAAGGAAGAACTGACTCACAACAAGTTAAAATGAGTGGTATTCGAGTGTTAGAGAATAGTTGTAACAGTTTATATTAAGTTTCCTTAACACTTTGGCGTTGGAAGGTGTTAGTTATCAACGAATATCTCAATACACATTAACAGGTCTTAGATTTACTAATCCTTGAAGTTTTGATTTTAAATGCATTTAAGCTGTAAATAAAAAACATACCACAGGCATGATCACAGTCATCTTTTAACAAATTATTTAACAATATTATGGTCACAGTAATTATTTATTTGACCGCAGTTAGAATTTACATATGTCTGCTGCAATTATAAATGTATGGTTGTAGTAATTAAGTACAGTTCAACCTTGGTATAACGAATCTTAAGGGGATTAGAAAAAAACGTTATATCGAATAATTCGTTACAATGAGGTTCGTTATATCGAGGTAAAGTTGCACCTTTATTCGTTATAACGAGGTAATAAAAAATTTTGTATATTCATCATCATCTGCTTACCATGCTATAGCGAAAGATTTCCGCTAATAAATCAAAACACATTTGAAGGAAAAAAAATTTTGTAGTTTTAAAATTCAAAAATAAATTTTTCTTCGAATATTTCAGCCGTTAGTCTAAAGCACGCTGCTGTCGACAATGTAGGTTTGTTGGAGACGTTGTCATTGCAAACACAATAATTTTGTATGTATCTGTTTCATGTAATTTGGATTAACTGATGAAAATCGTTATGAAAAGGTTGTAAGTTAACAAAATTCGTTAAATAGAGGTAAATAATTCTTTCTACTTCGTTAGTCTGCAGTGAATGAAAATTCGTTATAACGAGGCTATTGACAAATGTATTCGTAATAGAGAGGTTTGTTTTATATTAAATCTCATGAAGCGTTGTAGGGGATTTCAAAAAATTCGTTAAATCGAGGAATTCGTTATAGTAAGGGTCGTTATATCGAGGTTTGACTGTATATGTTTGTGAATCATTAAGTTACTGTAAGGTGCCTTCTAAAGAGAAACTTTTGAGCAATTCTCACACATTTTTCGCAGCTTAGTATTTATTTATCTAAAAGTACTTTGGTATGTAAATGGTACCAAAAAATGTAGAACTGTTCGACAATTCATCACTTATGATGACGAAAGATAAAGTTAGTACTCGCCAGAGAGTTTTGTTTTTTTATAAACATTTTTTCATACGTTTTCTGTTTGTCTTTTTCTTTTAAAAGTGTTTGCAATGCTTTCTTTATGGTATGACGTTTAATTTTTTGTTTGTGTCTTGTTTTGTTTTTTTTTTAATTGTTAGGCATTCATTTATTCATTTGTGCTTTTGTATCAAAACACGAACCCCTTACCACTATTCTGTTTCCTTTTAAACTCAAAACGAAAATTTTACATGTCTATAAAATATTTATATATGCATGTAAGCTTATATATGGGCATTTTCGCGGAAATGTTTAGTGGGACTACAAATTTAAATGTTAAAAAAATATCTGAAAATTTTACGATATAATGTATAGTAAGTGTCGCGTTTGATATCGTTACACCGCAATCGTTGTAATCAAGTGGCTGAAAATTTTTATTCATATCAATATACCGCAATTAATATGACTTTCAAAGTATGTCGCGTTCACTATTTATTACTTCAACATGTATATTTAGATAAATGAAATATGCGCCAAAGGCAGGCGGTAAGCAATAATGCATTACATAATAAAGCAGCTGATAAAGTGCAATTGAAATTTGGAAAACAAGCTGCTAAAAATACAAATTATTGTTAACAAAATAAAAAATACATTCTTAAACGTGGCACAAAAATATGTTGCTAAATCATATAAAAAGTTGCAAAAAATAACGAATGTAAATATTTTAAATTGAGTTTGAAGAAGACTTTATTCTGAATAAAAATTTGCCGTTTAAGTTATTGAAGCACTTTTATTTTATAATAAATTAAAGTTTATGCATATTTTATAATGAATTATCATTTTATGCAAAATAAGTCGCGTGCTAAATATTTCAACATCACAACTATTAAAAGAAACCAACCAAGTTTTTATTGCTCGGTATTTTTGTAAAATGTTAACAAAACAATTGTTAAGATTTCTTTATTTTTTAACTTGAACGACGTACGAATGTCGCGTTTTGGACCGTGGAAATGCCCATACATGTGTGTGCATGTGAAACTTGTCGTTCACTTATTTTATGAATATATTGCATACATTTTATGTACAAGTATGTATGAAGGGTTGCATGTTTGCATATACCAGTTTAAATGAATGTCTTTTGCCTGGGAATTATATTAAGAATTCTTAAAGTTGAAGTTGATAAAGTGCCATCCATCACACTGTATGTACTTCGTTAACTGCAATAAGTAACCCAAGTCTTAAAACTTTAGGCCAACCTGACAAAGAACCCTTTTATGGTATTATGGCATATGGGAAACAAATTTAAAACAAATATTTCTGTATCTTAAAAAACAATCTGTAGTTTAGTGATTTTTGCGGAAATTTCTTGATGAGAAGATCACAAAGTTGGAAAACATCATGGAATTTGAATCTTTCTCTAGTAAATTAATACATATTTGTTTATTTTAAATGTTACAGTTTGACAACTATTTGTAGGCATGAATTTATAATTAAATTTCTCATTTTATTTTCTTTTCTTTATATGTGCATACCTACCATAATAAAAATCAACACTTTAATCTACTTATTGCAAATACTTAATATTACTTATGTTTTTATACAATTATTATCTATTTGCCATACTTTTATATACATGTATGTATGTATGTAAGCAGTAATGACATCATCATTAGTTCTTTATTAATAATTTGTAGCAAATACACACGCACACACTCGGCGTAATGTGTAAGCTGTCATAAGCTTATCTGACTAAAAAACATTGGCTTTTTGCTTTTGTTGTAAAGCCCTTGCTCAATATTACCTTTATTTATCCATCTCTTATGGACGAATTCTCAGTAATTAGTTAACCATTGGCAAACTAAAATATTAACTATTGTTTAACTATTACATACTTGTTATTCATATGGTAAACTAAGCATTGCGAATAAAGAATCATTAGTTAAGCCTTTGTCATTAGCTAACTAAAGACTGTGAATTCGGCCATTAGTGGTATTTTTATGTTTTAGTTGTTGTTGTTGTTGTTGACGTTTTTATTATTATAACATTTGCTTTTAATTATGTTTTTCCCACTTTTGTGTTGTTCTGTTCTGTTTTGTTTTGCTTTTTTTTACAAAAACATCAACAAGAACAAAAACTAAAAAAAAAACATTTATAATAACTTTCGCATACATAATAGTGGTTTTTAGATCAATTTTTATGCTTGACTATTTCGTTGAATTTGTTTTTTTTTGTTTTGTTTTCATTTCCCAATAGGCTTTTTTATACTATTATCTTATCTATTAAAGTTATTAAATCAATAATGTTGCAACAAAAAAGAAAAACTCAATATGTTAAATTAATGAAAAAAAAAACTCAATATACATAGTTATAATTTGGTGTATGGAGAATAAAACAAATTACATACATCAATGCTAAAAAAATATTAATAAAATGTTATAACAAAACATATTTAATCAATGAAAATGTGGCATTTAATCGCTAGAAATCAGAGAAGGAAAAAAACTCTCCCATTAATTCTAACTAACTATTATTTTCATTTAGTTATAGAAAATGAGTCACTTAAATAATTGTTGTACAATTAATTATCTTTGTTTATATATTTGTGGTATTAATTTTATTAATTATTTTTTTATTTCATAGATAAAGCATAAAATTGCAGTACACGATACAATTAAATGCATGGAATTTTTTCCATTTTCTTTTAAAATTGCTACGTAAAATGTTGTGCATTTATACGATGAAATTTTACGTGGAACAAATCATGACATTTTTAGACGTTTAATTACACATTCCTCTTTAGTTTTTCATTCGCAACAAAGAAAACTAAATTTTAAAATATGAATATAATATACAAAAAATATACATATGTATGTACAGATATAAAATAATATACATACATACATATATGTACATAAATACAATATACAAAAATTTTAAAAAATTTTAAAAATGTAAGATTTAAATACAGAAGAAGTAATTGAAAATGTTCTTGCGCTAACTGAAATGACTGCCGCACACTTCAAAGTCAGAATAACAATGTATACTTTGTGGTCAGAATAAGAATAGAACAAAATAAGTAAAACATAAACGATGGTAAAAGGAAATGTCAAAAAATTGCATGAAAAACGAAAGTCGTGCAACTTTTTCTACCCCTCTTATTTCTCTACCCCGTTCGCCTACAAACATCAATTAATTGCATGGAAAATTCCACCTCTTACTATTTATTAATATTTATTATATATTTGCAAAACTGAAGATTTTTTGTAAATTTGTTTGCGCAATCGCTTTTATAAAGAAAAAACAAATATCGACTTTTAAAAGAAAAAGATTTTAATAATAAAAATTTTCAATTTAAAATTTGAGCATGAAATGTTTGAAATGTCAATAGAGTATCAACCTCGTATATGCACAAATTGTTCACGAACGGTGCCAATTGACAAGGAAGAAATGAAATTACACTGTTGCTAATTTCACACCATTTCCTGGCGTTTTCGATTTTGACACCATAACGTTGCCGATTTAAAACCATTCGTTTTCGATTTGACAACGTTACATTGTCTGTTGTTGGTTTGAATTGTACTTTTATAATCTCTAAGACAGATATACAAAATTTTTATATTTTCAAGTATTAATTTATATACATACTTCCCCAACGCGGTAAATGGGAGAAAAATGCAATTGAAACAGTTGTAGCGTCCGTAGTCATTTAGAGAATGCCTCTACTCCGAATAGCACAATATCTGGCGTTTTTCCAAATGTCATTTACCTGCTTAGTTTATTGAAATTCAGGTTCTATGTTGGCAACAATTAACAAAACAGTGATTAGCTTTTAAACTAAATGCAAAGCTGTGAATTAGTTATTTCCCAACCAGATGGAAACTATTGCCAGTAAATGTTTAGAATGGGTCGTCAAACTGACATTACTCTAGTTAGAACGGGCAGACGAACTGGCCAGAGAAGGATACGTTTTAAATGTCTCAATAACCGTATCAGTCGCAATACCGCTTGGAACAATTAGAAGTGAAATCTTCAGGCACTACTTTCAAAAAGCCCAAAATAGCTGGCGAAATCTGTACACATACTACAAAAATGTGGCCAGTATACAATAAAAAACGCAGTACGCAGCTCCTGAATTGAAATCGTAAGGGCATCTCGTCTCATCTCTTTAAGGTGGAGCTAACTGGTCACTGGACGATTGATAAGCATGCAAGCAGTCTCAAACTTCCTTTCAATATTCACTGCTGCAGTTGTGCCAGAATCGTGAGAAAGAAGGCACAGTATTCATTTTCTCTCTATCCGGCTCTTCACAATTCTATACTCAAATTTTTCAAGTCTCATATACTAAACAATCTGAATATGATCTAGTCTACCGCACTGAGTGGTGTGGTCCTCTTCAAAACCGAATCAAAAAATTATACTTGAATACTTACGCGTAGCGGGCATCCACATACACCAACCAACCAACCAAATGGCCAATATATAAACCTGGAAAATATATTAATCATGTATAGACAGACACATTGTCACGCATATTAATTTGTTAAATTTATTTTTAAATTATACTTTATACAAATTGCACTATTCTGTTTTGAGTCATAACTTTTTAGATTTCACAAGAAAGAAATAACCAACATTGAATGAAATCTATGGATGAGCTGAATATGTGCAGTATTATTAGAGATTTTTTAAACTGTTTTTAGGATCTCTCATAAATAACCAATAAACAAAATTAGTACTTTACCGTGACTTTGTTATTCAATATTTACGAAGAAATTGTGGGATTCGAACAACTACAGCTCACATTTTACTACAAGATTATAGTAAGTGCTTAAAAAAGCATTTAAATCAAGTCGTCTCAAAATTTATGGAAAGAAGCTTGATTTTTAACTCTAAAAAATCAAAGTGATTGTATGACATCGAACTGCTGGAGGCAACCTTTTATTTTTTATTTTTCCAAAAACCATAACTTTATTAATTGATTATAACTAAAATAAATAATTTACTGTCTTTTAGCATTTACAAAATGTTAAAAATAAACACCATCTACAACACAATTAAGTTACAACTAACTTATCTTAAATATTTTTTTTTAATGGGAAATTATAAAATTGTAAAATTTTTTCCAAAGAATTAGGTATAACTTTTTAAATTGCTTATTTTTTGTGCCACTACTTACATACAATTAAAACTTTTACAACTTTAATATCAACTTTTATTGTGACATTTTAAATTGTTAAGAGCTTTTGTTTTAAATCGTTTAAAATCAAACAAAAATTCCCATATTACAATTTTAATTCACTGGCTCTATAATTGAATGTAATTTTCTTTTATTTTTTGCTCATAACTTACACACTCGTTCAATCATCAGGTGACATTTTATAAAATTCCTTGCCAACGTCATTTTCATGCATATTATAAAGTGACAATGACAACAGCAACAATAAAAAAGAAAAAAGCAAACAAATTTCAAATTAATTTAATAGCCAAAGGAAAGTTTGAACAAAAATAAACCCCGACCACAGCTGTAGAAAAGCACTCTGATGATTATTAAGTAAATTAATTAAACATACATATGAATGTGTGTGTGTGTGTGTGTAGTTAAGGATTAATTAAAAAGATTAAACACAATTTTTATAATTAAATTGTTACCCAACACCACTCACTACACATGTAACACACATAACTAATTATGTATGTAACTATTAACGAGGGCAACTTAATAAGTGGAAATCAGTTGAAAAACCCGACTTTTTTTAAAAAACTTATTTTCGGGTTATTCGAAGAATTGCATATTTATAAATACATGCTGAACTGGAATTAGATGTAACTCAAATACTTTAAAACAGAGAACATTCATCTTATTACCAAATTTTTTAAATTTATTTTTTCAAATCCACTTCTTTTTCGTTGTTTTTGTGGTAGTTATTTTGTATAATATTCAAAAAGATGTAATACCGAGTAAAATTCTTAGAAACAAACCAAATTTCATCTTATAACACAGCTTTGTTAAAATAAAATATTTCCACTTCTTTTTCGGCGCTTTGGAAGTTCTCTTTTTGCTGGGACGTCATTTTTATACAACTGCTACGTGTAGGTGTGTATTTATGTGCGCCAGTTTACGGTGGTTTGTGGTTGCATACACACAAAGCTTTATTTAAATTTTTATTAAAACATGACATTAATTACTTTATAACAAAAAATTCAAAAAAAAACATACATTTTTATTCCTCTACACATTTAGTTAAACAATTTTCTTGTTGTGTGTTTTTTTTTTTGTTTGTTTACAAATTGGGTCAATTTTGTTTTTCACTGGCCATTTTTTTTTGTGTTTAATAGAACACAGCTTTACACGAGAATAAAAACTCAAACACACACTTGAACAGAAAATAGTTTTTCGTTTTTGCAAATCATTAAAATATTTGTGTTAATTGAAAAACATAATTATCCTATTGAGACCATTGTTGTGTTATTAAAAGTCGTAAATGTGAGCATGTATACGATTAGTAATTGCTTAGTTCTTGTTTGTTATTCTCTTTTTTTTCTCTCTCTCTCTCCTTTCGACAGTCGCCCGTCGCAAATTAAATGAAATGCATGAAGTAGTATGTACTTTATAGAACAAATTTGGAATTGTTGGTGACAGTATAAAAAAACTAACAACAATAAAAAATATTTAATGTTCAAAAGATTCAAGTCTCTCTTGTACTACTAAATATATTTTTCGTTTACAACTATATATTTTTTTTTGGTTTAGTTTCTTTCCCTTTGGTGTTGTTTAGTTTTGTTATCCAATTTTGTTAACGTGTTTATAACAAATTATTCAATTGTATTGTGATAGGTAACGCGATTTTCTTTGCTAGAGTTAGAATAGGTACCTTTTAATGTGTTATCTAGTCTTTGGGGCATTCTAAATTAAAATACTTGCCCTCGGTCAAATTTACACGCACTTATGGTCAGTTTATGTTCAAAAACATGTTGGCAAGGTCAGTTTAAGGATCTATCTAAAGAATTTGGAAATATGATTTATGTGAGGGTCTATCTTTTCAATTTTATCGTACAACATATCATTTAGTATGAACTATCATCGTTTATGTATTATTGATGAAATTTACCTATTTTATTTTCAGCATCGCATTTGTATGTCATGTTTGAAGAGCACGACATGAATTGAAAATGCCTACATAAGCCAAAACTCGTAACCATTATCTTTTACCCGTTTCGAAGCTTGACCGAAAATCCCGTTGTGATAATGTAATTTGTTGCTAATCAATTTATTCAGTCTTAATAACAAACTTTTTCAATTGTAGTTTTTTTATTTGTCATCAATTATTAAAAGCAATATAAAAGAGCAATTGAATGAAGAAAAAATATTTTATTTAAAATTTTAATTAACATCACCTGAATCATTTATTCAATTCACAACTAATGTTGTATATTGTACATTGTACGATACAACTGTTTGATTGTAAATACAATTTAAAGCAAACTCGTATATTTTTGTTGGCAAGTCTTGAAAATGTCAAAAGTATCAATAAATATGTATATAAAATTAATTAAAAAAGCGAAAAATTAAATATGTAGTATGAAAAAACCAGTCAGCTGAAGAAGAGGAAAGAAATTCAGAAACGTTTTCGAATTCAGTGCTTTACTTGTTATTAAACCGCCATAGTGTTCATATAGAATTGTCAAAATCGCTCAAATGATACATTATTAAAGACGAGCAAGTTTTTAAGATGCAACTTCCAACTCAGCTGCAGTTGAAAATAGTGTTTTCCGCATTGGCTCATTAGGCAATGGACCATAAATTAATTTTTGTTTAGCATACTGGCACATCAACCTTTGGCAAAACTTAAACTTTTATACAACTTTTGAAAAACATATTTTAAAAAGAAATTACCTACAACCCTTGAACTACTATTGTAAATTCAGACAACTTACAACTCGTACGACAATACAACATCACTTGTGAATTGAACAATTAAAACGATGAGTATTTTTTATTAGTATTATGAACTTATTTTGTTATTCATCAAGCCAACAATGAATGACTTATGTTCAAACAAAGTCTTGAATGAAGCTTGTTTTATTGGGAATGGTTTTATAAAATAAACAAAATTGTTTCTTACTAAATTAAGAATTAAGTACATATTGTGAAAATTACGCTTAAATTTAATTTACTAATTTAAAGCTCTCGCATTCGTATGCGAATAAATTTTCATTCGAACGTTCGAATTTTTTAACATTTGGGATTCCCTCATTCGATGGCGAGTAAAATGTATCAAAATTTTTAATGATGACATTCGATAACGAATGATCATTCGAAAGCAACTTTGCGAGTTTTTACTTATAAGCAAAAAATATCAAAAATAAATTTTATCCATGCTTCCTTTGTAAGCCTAAAACATGTTTTGAATCTAGAAAAACACAATGTACAAACATTATTAATACATATGTATGTATGCATGTACTTATTTATACTTCAGCATCAGAAGATGATGAGTAAAAAAACATAACTGGATCCATTTTAATTTATTTAAAAAATTTTGCTTTTACTTGAGTTATCTTTTGTAGAACCAATGTTGTAATACGTTCTTAAGTTTTTTACAACACTGAAGCAATGAATTGATTCGATTGGTATCATTAGAAAATTTTGCATTGTCGAAATAAATTTCGATTCGAAAACAATTTCGATCACGACAGCCAGAATTAGCCAACAGTTCTGAAAAAAAAAACTAAAATATGAATTAATTCAATTAATTTTGTAAACAAATCTAGATTTTTTCTTCGAAATTGAAAGATAAAATTACGTTTTTATGATTTTTTCTGTAAGATGTACAGAATTAAACAAACGATTTTTGTCAATTCAACTAGTTTTATTATATTTTTACTAATTTTAATCGTTTTTCTTTCTTTCTAGGTAAGTGAATGCTTTGTAGAATCATTATATGTATAACAGGTAAATTTATGGTATAAAATATTACTTAATAATAAAATAATATTATAGGGGTTTTCAACCATACATTTCTTTTTAAAAACAAAATGAAACAAAGAATTTATACAATATGAAACTCATATAAATGTTAATTGTATTGCAAAGAGTAAGGTTTGACAATTATAAATGCAAAATGATATCTGACAGATATCCACAACGACCATGCATATATTTTATATCGATTCTTTTATTAACATTTTCATTCACAGTTTGCAAAATGACGGGTCTATGTTGTTAATCACGTCACGGATTTTGAGTTTTAAGGCTGTAATCGATGCGATTGTATTTGTATAAATTTTATCTTTAACATGACATCGTCCTGTTGTAACCACATGTCACTGATATCCATATCATGAATAGTAGATCAAAATTTTGTTTAGCTTCGCTCGATAGCGTGATCCATTCGCGAGTTTTCGAAAAAAAATTACCATTCGCGTCTCCAGACCACATAGAGCTTCATACAGTGACACATTCAGCATGCAAATGCTTCTAATCAATTGGTCTTGGATTTTCAGAAGCCAAAATACTTCTTAATAGAAGTTTACGAAATGTTGCTTTTACAGATGCCTCTATGTCTCTATTCAATCGGTCCTGGATTTTCAGAAGCCAAATTACTTCTTAATAGAAGTTTACGAAATGTTGCTTTTACAGATGCCTCTATGGGAAAACATAGTTCCTGTTGTAAAACTCTGTAACACAAAATAACCAGTTATATGGACCTAAGTGAGCTGTGTACTGTATTATGAAGTACATCAGTGTAAAAACACACGCTTGCGTTTAATTTTTTTATATGAAGTATTTTTAAAATCTATTTTATTTTACTCTCTCTCTTTCTCCTTCACTTAGATTTGTCATGATTTTTCTTTATTTACAAACAAACACAACCCGTAATTTTTTCAATTCTTTGTGAATGCCAAGGAAAAATATTTAGTCCCAGTTTACACGAAGCAATTTTTATTGAAAAGATTAATACAATTATTTCCTTGAAATTTCTTCGTTGTCGACACAGCACAATTCTTAAACAAATTCAAGTTTTATATAAAAAACTTTAGAAAAAAATTTTTTTTTTCAAAAATAAAATAAAAGGTCTTCTTAAAAATATATATGGCATCGCTGCATTCACCCCGATGTCTAAAAGGTAATCAGCTTAGCTTAAAGAATTACTTCGTGTAAATTGGGACTTAATACTTAATAATGATTATGAATGATTATTGCGACATAAACAATGTAAGACAATAATAAAAATACTAAAATGTCAGTAGATTCATTTAATTTGCAATTTCTCTAGAAGCGGAGCCATTGCTAAAAGCAATAAATTTAAACATAATTTAAAAAGATGTTTCTGTATATAAGTTCACATAAAACTAATTGTTAACTTTAATTTTCATATAATGTAATATTTGTGCTAAATTTATGGCTTCAAGTAAACTCCCTACTTTTATACGACTAATTGATCATCAATTAAATAAAATGTAAATTTAAAATAAATTTACATACATTTGATACCACATGTCGACCAAACACAAGTTTCATATTAAGAAAAAAATACACATACTTACGAGTATTCATGCAAGCAAACATAGATACTCAAAGTTATGGACTTATAAGAATTATTAAACATTATCTGGAGTCTTGATGTTGAGTAACTCACATACTTACATATACATGCATACATGTGTATTTATGTATGTATGTTTGAGTAATTCAAATTTTTGATTTTTATTATAAATTTTATTTATAAAAAAACCTAAATGAATAGAATTATCAGAGAGTGAGACTGGCAGAAGACAGACAGAATCATACACATAAGGGAATGAATCATTTATTTAGTTCTTTGAAGTCTTACTTGTGTGTGAATAAAAGAACCTCAATGGCTCTAAGGCTCATGCACCAGGCTGCCATGGCATTTTCATAAAAACATAAATCATTTCTTGTAAGTAAAATAGAATAGAGTAGAATACAGACTGCATTCGAGAGACCAGAAAACACATGAGCAATTTCTTTATGAATGCAAAATAATAATAATAATATAAAAGCAACAAAAAAGAAGAGACAAAAACTAAAGTTAAATATTTTAATTGAACGGGGG
This sequence comes from Bellardia bayeri, assembly GCA_950370525.1. Lineage (NCBI taxonomy): Eukaryota > Metazoa > Arthropoda > Insecta > Diptera > Calliphoridae > Bellardia > Bellardia bayeri. The sequence goes on along the minus strand of OX493266.1, from coordinate 60,121,761 downwards.
CAATAAGTTGAATGACAAATTTATAATACAGTCATACAAGTGCACACAAGTATTCAGACAGACTATACAAATTGTTTTTAAATACATACATGTAAACAAGAAATGCAAAAAAAAACAAGAAATAAAAAACTTCAAAATTCACTTTTTTTAACATTTAAAGCTGCAATTGTTAAATACAACGAACTTACTTTAATTTTACATAAATAAAAAAGTGTCTGTAAAGTGTTTTTGTTTTTGTTTTATTTTCATATTTTTTCAGAAAGAAAATCATTTGCAACTAGTAATTAAGCATTTATGCCACAATGGGAAACATTTTTTTTTTTTATTTATTTTTCCATTTTCATTTTTATATTGTGTGTGTGTGTGAATGAATGTTTTAACCCAGCAAGCCATAGGAGTCCGAAAAGAGTCTTTTCTGACACCTTTTTCGGAGCGTTAACGGTCTTTATGAGCCCAAAAAACAATCATAATTGCTCCGAAAACCTTCAGAAAAGAGGGTCATTACGTTCGAAAATGGTCCGTCAGAAAGAGCTCTTAGATAATGTCAGAAAAGAGTCTTTTGAGGGTTTTTTTGGGCTCTTAAAGAGCTCTTAGATAATGTCAGTAAAGAGTCTTTTATGAGGTTTTTTTTTGGGCTCTGTGTAATCTTGTTTTTATCATTCTTGTGTGGTACAGCTATGTTTTTTTTTGTTCAAAGCACAAATAACAGTATAACAACGCTTTGGTATACACATAATTAAGTGTCATACTGCGTGCCGACTCAGGACAGTAACAAGCAAATTTTTCTTTCGCTCCGAAAATGCTCTTTTGTTGGACTCTTTCCTGACTCCTTTTTCTGAGCGCTCCAACAATGCTCTTTTGTTGGACTCTTTTCTGACTCCTTTTTCGGAGCGCTCCTAGAATGGTATGCTGGGAAGTTTTACTTTCACTACATTCAAAATCCAAACATATACACACACACTAACACGCCAACTTTTACTCACACATGTGAGTTTACACAAACAAACACACAAAAGTATTATAATCATAGAAAACAAGCATAGTGAGAAAAGCATGCATACATATCGTCGTTTAAAATGCAAAAGGTAGTGAAGAACATATCAGGAATTTTATAAAAAAGGACATTGCCATGTCATGGAACTGCAATGAAACCAGATTGTCGTTCTGTGTCACGAACATAATTGCCAGATACATTAGTGGTAATATCGTGAAATTTTGGGAAACAAATCGCCATTATCGGGTTTTAAACAAAACATTTCTTATTAAAGGTAAAACATAACATAGTTTTCTACATATCTTATTACAAAGAGATCAGATTTACAATAAAAGATAGACAATAAAATCACATATGTATATGTATACTTTTAAATACATACATATGTACATTTGTAGCATGTAGAGAAATCATAAGATTTAAAATCCTAATTTATTAATGTAAATGTTTCAAATAATTTATTTCATTTTTAGGCACATTTTGTATTAAACATTTTTGGCTAATTCAGGTACAACTTTGAAATCATAGCAGTTACAGTTGTTTAGCTTTAAATAATCTTTCGTATATAATATTGCTTCTAAAGAAGAATTTTTCAAAGAATTTCTAACTTTAGTTTTATTTCTGTTTACTTGACTAAATATCTCTTCCACATTTGCTAAAGAATTTGGCAAGACTAGAATTTTTGATATAAATGTAGTCAAGATAGGAAACAGAAGCATCTCTGATACTTTTTAACAAAAATCCAAAAGTTTTATGTTTTTATTAGGAAAAATATTTTTAAAATTTAAGAATCTGAATTCGGTTTCTCATTCTTAATAAAAACAAATTTTTTCTTCACTAATAACTTCAATTATTAAAAATCGTCAAAAATAGGGCATAAATCGTCCCATCGTCATGATGTCATTTTTGGACCCTAAAATCGCCAAAATAACGATAAATCGTCAAATCTGGCAGCTATGGTCATGAAGAACATTTTCACACTATCCATCTTTTAAATTTTACAGAACATGTGCCACACATGTCATTTAGTTAGGAAATAATCTACACAAAATATCATCATTAATGCCATTGCTTAAATTTACCTGTTTTGTGTTCAGCATGTTTGAAGACCACGACATGAATTGACAATTCAGAACGTGACACTCTTGGAAGATTTATCTCTTTAATTTCTGGCTATATATAAATAATCATGACCATCGTATGTGGGTTATTAATTTCAAAATTTTTTCCATTCTCGAGAAATAAAACATCAGACTAAGTTTTTAATTTATTTAATTTAATAAAAAAGTTTATTTTATTTCGAATCCAATTTTTCAGGTACATATAACCTTTATTTTAGTCCCTTTTAGACATCGGGGAGAGGGATAAATAAGACGAGTACTTAATTGTACTAGAAATTCCTGTTACTCTCTTATTCGTATTACATATGTGTATGCAAATGCTTGTATACTTTCAAATAAAAATACGAGCGATTTAAGCAATACAAATTGTGCTGTGTGAACACCAAAGAAATTTCAAGGAAAAAATTGTATCAATCTTTTCAATAAAAACTGCTTTGTGTAAATTGGGACTTCTTAAGCTTTTTTTGCATTGTTCTTAAAATTACTTAAATGTTAGTTACGTCCTTTTGCGTTTTATGTAACTATATGTACCTATACTCTAAATCAAAATATTTACTAGTATGTATTATTTCTAATGGTCAAAGCCGATTTTTATAAGCCCTGCAGCATGTTGCTTTTAATGGCAAATAATTAATATTTAATTTAATGGTAATAGGTAGTTATTCAAACTTAAACGAGGGTTGTTATAGAAGACACTTCATTTCTTTAAATTTTTTTATAAAAAGTTCAATACAATTGAATACAATTTCGAAGCATTTTTGCTTTAATTTTCGCACAAATTTATTTGTAAGCAATCAGCAATAATTTATTTTGGTTAATAAAATTATTTTTTAATTCCTGCATTCCATTTTAATATGAAATTGAGAAGTATTTAAAGTTGAACTGATTCTGAATGTTTCTGATTAAGGTATACTCATGCCAGCTGTCTGTACGTTAGTGTAAATCACGTTAACTTTCAAAATTCACAGCTAAAATTAATGAGATACACAACGAACTGTTTATAAGTGTGCTAAGCAGTTGGGTATTAAAAATCAGCAAAATTGGTTTGTTTCTTTGTGATCCTTTAGAAATCAAAGTTTAAAAATTTCACTTAAATTAAATATAATAAAATTAAAGGTTTATAAAATCCATAAATAGTGGGTTAACAAGGTAAACCACATCAACTCTATTTATCAAAGAAAATAAGATAATTTTTTTCTTAAACTTGTTATTTTCAATCTCTAATTGGAAATAGAATTAAAAGTCGTTTATTTCACATATTTTCAAAAAGTTTCTTTTTTTATTATTTTTATTAAATTACAAACATAGTAAATAACCATGTCTACCCTAGAAAACACTACAGAAAAGTATTTAAATAATAACAAAACAACAATAATTGTTACATTTGAGTGATCAACAGCGAACTGTATTTCAATTCACAAGCTTTTGGAAATTAAAACAAAAAATTATTTTAGATTTTCCTTGCCATGTTAGCACATAAATAATTTGTTTAAAGCCAAGTTAGTATAACAAAAACAAGAACAATGGAACACTAGAATTAGCAAACCACAAAAAACCTTGACTTTCTTTTTCCACCTGCAGTTGTTTGCAAGAGGTTTAGACCAATTAATTTGTCTAAGAGTAAATGTATGGTCACACATGGCAAATATTTACTTAAAAAAGCGTAGCCACTTGTTTAAGCATAATTTTGTTTGACGTTGTTTATTACTCTTACAAGAGTTTTGCAAGATCAAACAGCTTCAAATAAAATAAAACTAAATATTTGTTATGTCCAGCCATAAATAAACAATGTTTTTTTTTTTACTAAATAAACGGCAAATATTTGCCAAGTGTGACCGTACCTTAAGTTAAAATAGTTGTATGATGTTTTCACAGTTTATTAATAACAATTTAAAGTTTATTAAACTTCTTAGAACATTCTTTGTGTACGACAACAGCAATATGCAAATAATTTAATTAATAATAAGTATTTGCCTTGTACATATTTAACATTTTGTAAAATTATTAATATTTCTTTCAATTCCATCAATTGCCCTTAATGACCTAAAGTGTCATTAGCAGCACTTCATTTTGTAGGAATTTGTTAGTAGTGGCATTGTATCTTATGCAAACAAATGCTTTTCTAAACAACACATTTACATATGTAGTAAAGTAAATTGTTGCTTGCCATTTATCGTTGTAATTTGTTACACAGTTCTTGGGCATTTGTTTAAGACAATTTATATAAGAATTTCAACTGATTTAATGCATTGATTAAAACAGAACTAAGGATTTCGTTAAATAACAAATATCAATTGAATTTTCTGACAATGATATTTCATATTATGTATTTGTTTTAAATACAAAATTTGACACAATTTCTAAGAAAACTTAAAGGCACTTGATCGGAAGATTACAAAATTCAACAATATCATTTTCCCAAAATCATATTAACATTATTATTATTTATTAAATTAAGTTTAATAAAGTAAATAATTAATTCGGTTGATATTGAAAGATTCATACAATTGTTAATATTTAATAAATGTTTAAGAGCATAAATGTCAATTTATGTGAAATTTAAAAGGCATTTTCTTGCAACAATACAAATTATTAAATGCTTTTAGGCGATTGTAATTAATTTCCATTCAATGCTGTGAAAATTAAATGATATGAATAAGTTAAATACGACTTAATTTTAATTTTAATTATTATTAAACATCATAATCGTCATTATAATCATCATCATCATTATCAACAACATAATCAGCGTGGTGGTGGTTATTAAATTATAATGAACTTATGAATGAAATTGTATATTTAATAGAAGGCGTACGAGTATGTTAAATATTTTAAATTACATTTAATATTAATTAAAATCAGAAAATGAAGAAAACCATGCAGTGAAGGGTGTTAATGATATAGGTTTTAATTATATTCAATTTCTGGTCAATAATGATGATTGATCTTGATTTTATTCAAATTACAGTTCTTCAAAAACAATGATATTAAAACAAGCTTGGTATCTGGTTTGAGCTGTACACATTTTAAATAATCTCCTAACATTATTAAATCAATTAAACCTAAAATGTCCAACATTAACTTTAAACTCAAACACTTACACTTTCATAAATATACAATTTAAAGTCACACTATAAAACAAAAATTTAAAACACACAAATTTAGCCCGCAGAAAGTCAATAATTGCGGCCAACAAGTCATGTTTAAATGAACAGGTCAACTAAGGGTTCATTTGCTACATTGTAATAAAACAAATAGAAAAAATGTGTAAAATTTTTTAAATTAATGATTGTTTTTAACACACACAGTGTAAAATAAGTGTGGCGTGCTGGAGATTCTTAAGTTAAAATCTATTATTCAAATGTGTGGGATTCTTATCAAAATGGGTTTGTTAGGGACACAAAGAAAAGCCATTATATCATTTCGTCTTACTTTTACACACATACTGATTTAATCATATTTTTGGTTCCTAAAAAAACATTTGTAGATTTTTAAGATTGAAAGAAGTTTGTTCTGAATTTTTTTTGACAGTAGTGGACCTAAAAATGGGATAACTTGAAAATAATTAATTAATAATAAATAACACGCTGCTACAAAATTTCCTTTTTTGCAAGCACTTTCAAAGTGACCTAGTGTATGTTATAGGTCTAAATGAGTGTATTACAAAACCGGTTTTAAAAGTTTCAATATAGTTACATACCTCCAAATTCCCGAGTTATGCACCAAAGAAATTTTTTTGAGGCTGCTACTTTTAAACATTTATAACTTTTTTATTTATTAACCGATTTTTGAAATTCAAACGGTTTTGGAAAGCAAAATAATTGTTATTCTTATACAATATTAGTACAAATATGAATAGATTTTTTCAATTATTTGGAAAATTTTTAATTTTTTTTAAACTTTTAAAATTTATACGAGACTTTTTTTCGAATTTAAGTTTAAATACAACAAATATACATATTAAAGACAGTATTTTTCTGAGTAAAATCAGAGGTCATTTGTTCGGTTGAGAAATGAGGAAGTTATAGTACTATATCGAAATAAAATTTAACACCAAAAATATTTATATACACAGAATGGATAATAGGACATTGCTGCCATATAGCGCCAATTTCTGAAAAACAGTTTTTACACATATACTGGGTATAGGGTATCATATGGTTGGGCTTGACCGACTATACTTTCTTATTTTTTTATATAAAGTTAAATTTTAGTTTGTCACAGTTGATTTATTGAAGGAAACCACTTGGAGGACAACATGCTATTATTTAAATTCTATGCTTTACTACATGTATTTCATTAAATCCCTACAATTTCGCTCAACACTGTAAAACTAAGTATATTATACATGTGAGTGAATACGGTTGTTTGTCATAAATTGAGTGTGTATTCTTAGGATTTTCATAATGTGTTGATGATTCACTGAATTGCAATACTATTAAAAGTTCTTTTGATCATATCAGTTCTTTGTCTTTCATTCTTTATTATTTATTACTAAATTCTTTTTCCTTTACTACTAGTTATGGTACTACACCTCTTCTGTTGAATCTTCTACAACACCATTATTTACGTTTTTTTTTTTATGAAACATAAAAGAACATAAAGAAATATTAAATATTCTCAAAGCATAGATTGAAGTTTTTATTTAAAAAAAAATGCAAAAATCCTTTGGGTATTTTCTACTATTTATACATACATATAGAAACATTATTTAAACACATGTGTGCATTGTACACATGCATACATATACACAAACAAGTATTTATGTGCGTTTGGGTGAGTGTACATTTAATATGTCTGCTTTATTTAAATGTTGAACAGGAAACATGTTGTATATCTTTTACCTTGTGTTTTCTTCTGCTTCGTTTTTTTGTACTGTAGTTGTTAAAATTTATTTTAAAACATTGTCAATCAGACAATTTGTTTATATTTTTGTTAATATGTGTGTGATTATTGCAGTATGTAGTACTTAAGTTTGCTTATCTCTGTGTAAATGCAACTTTATAGTTTACTTTAGTTTTTCAACTTAATACTTCTTCATGTCATTTAATTTTGTGTGTGTGTGCGTTTTTGTGCTTTATCTCATCATCAATGTGAAGTTGTTTTCAGTTATTGTGTTTTTTAAGAATTTAATATGACTTCAGTGTATAAAATTCCCTCACTGCTCTACTCATTTCTTGTCTTGCTGACCATTTAATTATTAGTCTGCTGATGTTTTACAACTGTAGACACATTTGACATGTGTAAGATTAAATTGTATGTAAGTATAATTGTTTCAAGTTTAACTTTATTTTTATTTTTTTTAATATACAAATTATTGTTGCAGTATGTAACAAAGTGGCTCAAAAAAAAACGCCTGGAATTTAACTTTGATTTGTATCAACACTTATTCATGGCAGTAGCAAAGGCTGAAAAAAGAACAGTGTTTCTTAAATAGATGTTTAAGAGAGAAATATTTCTTATCATATTATCCTATTAATATTAATTATCAAAAATTTAAGATTAAAGCAAGGTAGGCTGCCGTTACCGCTAAGTTGTTGTTGCGCCAAAAATACAGTTTCAGCTCGTAATTCTACAGTTTAGATTCTTTTTATTCTAGTATCTGATTGTGTTGACTAATTAAATTGTTTCGTAGACCCACTATTAGGTACTTGATATTGACTAATAAAAAACTCATTGCAACCTGTAAATACATTGTGTTGAGCTGACTACTTTGGAACAGCTATAGACTGTTCTTGTTCCCGAATTCATAACTATAACTTGGAGCTATGTACATATAAAAGAATGATGAATTTTACAGTGAAACTTCGGCATTCCCCACTATAGTTTATTCTAGCTAATCATTGGGCAAAGCTTTAACTCACCCGAAAGTCTCGTAGTATTTAAAACAATCAATTGTAAATTCCTTTCAATCGTCCTTGATTTTAAGATTTTAATTCAATTGATTTCAAGCATTTTAAATTCATGATAAATTCATTCAAATTCAATTCATATTATTTAATGTTTTCAAATTAATGGTGAACAAAAAATCAACTTTGCATAATTCATTTACAGCTTAGCTACTCATAATATCAATATCATACTAGGTATCTTTGCGAATGATCCTAGTATTGCAGTATCAGATTATATGTCAGAGACTCTGGTGTTAAAAAGGAGGTTTAACGTCCTTATACCTGATGAATGGTTAAATCAGACATGGTGACACCGGGGCTGGCATATATGGGCCCAATTTTCAAAGGGGTATCCCAATGGGTACATTCCCATCTATATTTCAGGCGGAAATTTACGCCATTCTTATATGCTCTAACGAATGTCTGAGACGTAGAGTTAGGTATAATAGGATTTTTATTATGTCTGATAGCCAAGCTGCTCTCAGAGCCTTATCTTCATATGAAATAATGGGTGGGTTAGTTATTTACTGCTGGACAACATTGAATGAACTCGGCACGCATGCTGGTAATGAACGTGCTGATTGCTTGGCCAATAGAGGTGCTGGACGCCCATTCATAGGCCCGCAACCATTCTTTGGCATTCCACGTAGATAGACTGTGGAACCAATTAGTTCTTGAGTTGAATCGGAATTTTCCCGATTTTGGAACAACTTACCAACACTTACAGTCCAAAAGGTTTATTACTCTGTCCAAACGAAGATCTCAATTGTTGCTATCGCTCGGAAAGAGTGAATTGAGATTACTTACTGGATTATTCACAGGACATGGTGACTTTAGGTATCACCAATTTACTTTAGGTAATGTTGCGAATGAACGCTATAGGTTTTGTGAACTTAAATCCGAAACCTCTGAACATATTCTTTGCGACTGCCCAATGCTGGCAATACGCAGAACAAGATGGCTCGGAAGAGCCTTTATTGCCCCAGGGGATGTATTTGATCTCTCATCTAACAGAATAATTGGCTTTATACACAGCCTAAATCTAACATGATGAAACTTCAAGGCTGCACAAAAGATCTTACAGGTCGTAGTGCTTGAGGCACTGGAATATAGATAATAAAAATATTTTATGCGTTTAATTTCTTTATTGTAATGTGATCAGCTTAATATTGATTTTTATGTTTTCTTCGACAATTGTTGACTTTAGTGTTGTTGCTAGACCCTAGTGGCTATGAGTGCCGATCATTGATTTAAACTCAAGAACAGTATAATTTACATATACATATATATAAATACTTTAAGGCTTAATTTTATTTTAATACTTTTTATTTTTAACGGAAATACTAACATTAATTAGAACTCGATTCAAATACTTGATGATCTGTACAATTTCATACAAAGTCTAACCCTCTGGCCCACGATGTCGAACGATAACGTTCGCTTAGATAAGACTTAAGACACAAACTTGATTGTGGAATAAACAAACTTGATTGAGTAAAAAATTGATACGATAAAAAGTTTGTGTCTTAAGTCTTATCTAAGCCAACATTATCGTTCGACATCGTGGGCCAGGCAGTAAAATATTTTTGATTGTCTAAAATAAAACTGTAACCTATAATAATAAGTTAACAACACTGAAAAAATGTTTTTAATTTATTTGAAATCCATACCAGTTTTCTAGATATTTTAATATACATACATACATTTATTCTGCAGTATTTATAAAAGTTTAAAGTAGACTTCAAGAGTACTTTATTTTTTATAAATACGGCAGATTATATTTAGAAAACAGGCCAACGATTTTTAATATTATGCTAGATAACTGCATTAACTAATAATAATACACATTTTATTAACAAATCTTATAAATATTTTTCGAATATAATTTAAAGCTATGTACAATATATGTATATATTACACACTTACTACTGACTAAATTAAAACTGACCATTTTTACTTAATAAAACATAGTTAATGTAAATTTTATTACTCTTTTATATTAAGCCTGTATTTAATTAAAAAACTTGCATTTTTCGCAAATTCCAAAAAAATATCTTTATGATATAAACAGGCTAAAAATTATATTAATTGAAATGGTCTAATGAACATCAGCATAAACTAGCAAAAATGTGTAAAAAAAATTGAATGGCTGCTTGAAACATTTTCAAATGTTTTATTAAATTATTAGCAGATATAAAAAATAAGGGGTCCACTTATATTTAGAAGGTTATTAGCTGACATCATTTTAACCATTAAGTGACACCTTACTATATATATAAACAGCACAAATATTCTTGGCTATTTAAAATTGTAGATATAATTATTTGACAACGTCCATTTGTTTGTGTAAATCATTCTACCAACCAAAGAAGAGCTACTAAATTAATGAAATTCATTCAGAATGCTTATTACATTCCTAAGCAGCTTGGTTTGGAAAATCTGCAAAATCAGTTCAGTATAAAACAAATTATAAACCAAAATGTGAGATAAACTCCAGAAAAGTTAAGACTTAAAAGATTTAAAAGTAATAATTTAAAATTTTTGTCATCATTTCAACCCAAAAGTTAGCAAGCAGTTTTTAAAACACATTGAGAATTCCCTACATTATACAACATATTTTTACTTTTTTTTTGTTAATGGTCAGACTACAACAATGTTAATGATAATAATGTTGGTTTTGATGATGAGGCAAACGTTAATGATGATGACGACAAAGATAGCTACTAAAAACCACCACCACCACTACTACCAACGACTCTTGTGACTACTTTGCCATCTACTCTTTGGGGAGTTTAAAACCACTAGATGGCTGTGACGCGATGACGTGTTTGTTCTTCAGAGTTGGTTAGTCTGTTGTGACTTTTCGCCATGAAGCTGCTTTTGATATTAAGTAATGCTTAACTGGTTCCTTTTTTGTTTATTTATTATTTTTCTTTTTTGTTTTGTTTTGTCTACCATGTGTGTTGATAGTAGATGATGATTCTATGAGATCGTCGCACTTTTGTTGTTGTATCTCTATATACTGTGAGCGTCAATATAAAGTAAACACCTAATATTGTTTAAAAAAATGTACAAGTACTAATTTGAAACAATATATATTGCCTTATTTATAAATAATTAAGGCAAAATATATGCAAGTCATTAACAAAAACTAGAAAAAACAAGCAGAATAATTAAATTTTAATGGAAAAGTACCGGAATTTTCGCGTCAAAATTACGAAAACATATTAAAATTATGCAAACATTGTATTTAATATTTTGTTTGTAGTCCTTTTGCCTTTATCACAGCTGAAAATCTTCTAGACATAGAATCACCGAGTTTTTTTTTTTTAGTGAAATTGAACTAAATTTTGTTCCATTCACCATATATTACTGCCTTTAGGTTATCCTTGCAAGAAATATTTATAAATATGTATGCCTCATTTTTTTCCCACAGGTGCTCAATTGGATTGAGGTCTGGGGACTACGGAGGAAGATCTAAAATTTTTGGACAATAATTTTTTACTTTTTTGGAGGCACGCTTAGGAAAACTGTCCTGTTGCTAGTTTTAATTTCTCTACATAGGGGCTACATTGTTTTTTAAAATGTCAACATAATCTTCCTTTTTTATTGTAGATTTTATAAAAGTTAGATTACCGACTCAGTTAGATTATTACTGAGCCGCCGCCATGTTTTACTCTCTTGATAACAGATTTATTACTAAATGCTTAGTTCTTGGATTGCCATATTTTTTGGGGGATTTGGACTTCAAATATTCTAAACTTACTTTTATCGGTGAAAAAAATATTACTCTAAAACAAATTTGAGGATCGTTTTTATATATATTTTTTTTGCGAAATTTAAGCGTTTGGTTTGATTGCTCTTTGATATAAAGAACTTATTACGTGGCACTTTACCATGTAGGTCATTTTGATGCATAGATCTTCTAATCGTACGCGCACTTACGGGGCATCCAGAAGTTTTCGTAACATTTTGAGCTATTTTACAGCATTAGATGTTGGGATTTGCTCTTACTTCTCTTACTATAGCTCTTATTTCAGCTTTGTAAGACGCTTTGGTCGTTTTCCACCAGACAAATTTTAGTATGGTTGGTGGTGCCTTCCAACGATTTTACCTACTTCACCCAGGGATTTACTTTTTCTATGTAAATCTTTTATGATTTGCCGTGTCTCAATTGATTTTTATTTAACCATATATTGTTAACAGATAAGCTCATCGCTTTCAGTTACAATCTCTGTAAATTGTTTTAAATGAGAAAATGTACAGAAAATGAAATAGAAAATGCATTCCAATTTGCCAATTGTTCCATTACGTTACAATAGTATTATTTAATAGAAATTCTCGAACTACTAGCCTGAATAAAAACTTTTCTCTTATAAATAGAATCATTGTTTTATTATATTAAGAGCACAACTTCAGATTTAATAAATAGGAATATATGTACTCGTAAAAAAAGAGTATCCAGCTGCTAGTTTTTAGTACTTTCCTTTATCAAATCATTTTTCACTGCTTTGCAAAATCTGCTGTTTGCAGCTAATAGGTCCACACCAACAACTTCAACTTTAAGAACTAAGGATTTTTAAAAATCTTTTAAAAAATCAATTTCCCGCTGTAAAATGTTTGATGTTTGAATGATATTTCAAGAACTACCTTTAAACATGGGTTAAATCAAAGCAAACACAAAATTGCCTTGGTCAGTTTTCTATTAGAGATGGCCTTAAACTATAAACTAACAATGTTGGCTGTTGACGTTAAATTCAAGTCATAGAACTCATGTCATCCTTAATTATGTACGTGTGTATGAGCACACGTATTTTCTATAAAGAAATGCAATAAATAAAATAAAGCTACCCGACAGTTTTATAGACAGCAATTACCAACTTTGCATTATTTATCAATCGAAATCTTTTTGAAATGCAGAAATAGGAATTTTAAAGTAAATTCCCGTATAATACTATTTATTGCTGTCCCGGGGAGAAGAGCTTTCGGTTGATACAATTTTCTCTGTATGACAATCTTTGGTCGAATGTGAGTTGTATCATTCCGGACAGAGATTCAAATGTCGTGGTCATGTTGTGGCTGTTATACACAACATATACATATACAGGTTGGTAATGGGTACCTACTGCATTACCCTTCACCAACAAAGTCACTAGTTCCTAGAGTACACACACAAACAAAATTAACATAAATCTACCACAATTGATAATTAATTTCGCTAGTAAATGGTAGTCAATAGCTGCAGCATTATAAACTCATCAGTCGAAAATCTTGGAATTAGTTTAGTGGGTAATATCGTCTAAGCGGGACTAACTTTAAGTACTGCAAGGTTATTCTCAGTGTCTGTGTTTGTCTGAGCTTATAGGCTGCAATTTATAATAAACCCTGGTGCTGGCTAGCTTTGTGTTTTATGATTCTGCTGCTGATGATGTTGCTTTTTACTTTACTAGCCGGCCCATCATTCCGGTTGTCTGACTCGTTTTATATACAATATATACTCGTACTTGTATAATATTTTTTCTTTCTCAGTCCCCTCTTTTATGTTTTTGTTTCTACTTTATATTTCTATGAAGTCAACTACATATATAAGTATGAAATAAAAGGTATTTGTTATTGCTGGTCTGATGTTGTTGTTTTTTTTAAACTTTAATAGTGAATTTCTGCAAACCAGTTTAATTTTTCTTTCTCATTTAGTGTTTTTTTTCAAATTTTATTTTACATTTTTCTGTATTTTCTAGGCGTTTTTCATGATTTCTCATTTCTAACTTCATTATGATGTTGCGATGACAATATTAATGATGTTAACGTAGATTATTATCATCATGAGTGGCATGCCTCCATAATTGATATAAACAATGCACCATTTAGAGCATAATTCCTTATTGTAACAAGTTGAAAATTGTAAATAACAACAGAAGCAGCAGCCGCAGCAACAGAATAAAATGTTCTGAGAAAATGTTTATTCTTAACCTGAAACTAAATTAACCCCAGTGGAAAATTATACAGAATTAAAGATAATACTTTAGGTATAAGAGAAGAGCGGAACTATAGACCTGCAGTGATTAGCTTTTGTATTCTAATTACATATCAGACTACTGACCAATAATTGACCAATACCTGAAAACTAAATATTCTGCATAACACAAGCTTAAGATCATTGAAATGACAATTCCTGTAGTAAAATTGAAATTATCATGTTGACATTTTATCAAATGCATGAAAATGACTGAATGCAACATCATATACAACAATTGGTGATTTGGTTTTGAAAAATGTAATATTTCTGGTGAGGATTTGTGACCATTTTGAACACTGGGTGAATGGCTCGTATACTACACTATATACAAATTGTGGTCCAAAAGGTACTTGTTAGAACTGTAATAGTGGAATGTCTAAAATAATCTTGAAAACTGAGAAATTTGGATTTAAAAAATGTAATAATGTAATTTAACAAAAATTAATGTTAACATTTTTTTTACCATATTATAAAATGGGTACCGATGGGTAACGAAAACAAAAAAAAAAAAAACAAGTAAGAGTGCTATATTCGGCTATGCCGAATCTTATATACCCTTCACCGTTGTTGTGGATGCATAATTATTTTTTATAATAATTAAATATTTGATGAAAACTTAACCACAAACTTACTTTTTCGAAAATTTGATATATCTTATGACAACATTTTTAATATTACCTTATATAACGAATGTTTAAACAATTTTATACTCGATTGCTATTGATTTCTTACAATTGATAAAAAAGAATACGGTGTAAGACTTCTCTAAAGAAACATTATCTCACTTCTGGTGATATTATAAATGCTACAAAACTGGAATATGCTACCAGATAAAGCGTTCGTTCACGTTATGCAACTAGTGTTCCAGGAAGAAAGTTACCAAATCATGCTCTAACAATTTAATTTGAATGCATGTGAATCAAAGAAAATTAGATCTCTTTTTCTTGGAAAGGCAAAGAAACAGAGCTAGTTTCGTAATAAAATGTTTCCGCTGAATTATCTTCATTTGGGAGTTGTCTGTATTTGTTTAAATATATAGTTAGACGACGGCTACTTCTGAATTTTTAAGAATATTATTTGCGTTAATTATCGCGATTATCGAAATATTCATATTTATGAGGCAGCGGGTTATTTGCGAATAGTTAACCTTGTTAAATATATATGTAGGTATTATTTATTATTTCAAGAATAGAAGAAATATAAGGGTTTACTTTTAACTACGTTTTAAGCTTTAGTTTTTGAATTCAGCCTCAAAATCACTTAATGTAAATTAAATTGTTCGATAATTCAAAAAAAAAAAAAAGATTCTTGTCATAATAATCATCTTATAGATGCATATTTAAAGATCTAATTGATATCAGTTTTAAAATGTTCATGAAATTTAATAAAATCTATTTTGCTTGTTTTTGAAAAAAAAAAAAATAATTTGGATAGGAAATTGTATTAATAAATTGACGACAGTTTTACAACAACCACATGTTGTTTTGGTAACTTTTACCTTTGGGCTTATAAAGCCACTATATTATATTAATACACTTTGTTTGATAGTTTTTTTGATGAAATTTTCAGAGGTTGTCTCGGATTTTTGCTAATATCTCCATTATTTATGGACGGATTTTGCTGATTATAAATAACACACTTCTCCAAAGCATGTCTGATAGAATTATTGAAGATTTGGATCCCGAAGATATCTGGGGACTTCAGAAAATTGATTTCAACAGACATTTAGACAGACGGACATGGCTTAATAGACTCCGCTATCTATAATGATCCAGAATATACATACTTTATAGCGTCGGAAAATTATATTGTGGAAATTACAAACGGAATGACAAACTTATGAAGGTGAAGGGTATAAATATATGAACATTTTTTTTCATGCGTTTTACAATTTTATGCATGAATGACAACGAAATTTGTCCTGAAATTACTAAGGAGAATTAAGTTAAGTGCTTAACAATGCTTGGTTGACTGTACCATTATAAATGTTAAAAATTTTGGTTTTTATCTAATTTTTTTTACATTTATTTATTTATTGTATCTTCATTAAAAAGTTTTTCATTAAGTTTTTCAAATCTTATGTATATCTAAAAAATTTAAATTATTAGTCCAGCCAGTGCCGGACGAGAATTGTTTGGCCATTATTTATTTTATTTATTAAGTTGGCATTCTTCCTTCTTGTCTTCAGGCTCAGATCGGCTGTATCCCTTTGAATATAGGCACTATTATTTAATATGTTGCGGGCTGATGG
The DNA here is from genome assembly GCA_950370525.1 of Bellardia bayeri. Taxonomy (NCBI): domain Eukaryota; kingdom Metazoa; phylum Arthropoda; class Insecta; order Diptera; family Calliphoridae; genus Bellardia; species Bellardia bayeri. The sequence continues at coordinate 60,105,488 of OX493266.1, read as the reverse complement.
GTTTGGGTGTACTTCAAGCTTTTTTAAGTGTTTTTCTGCATTTTTTTGGATCTAAGTTTTTACCAAAGGCACATTTAGGTCTTTATGGATATTCGGATTTTTTATATACCTGGGGGCAATTGTGATCATTCGTAACAATTTGTTTTGGCGTATTTGAATTCTGTCTACATTTGAAGCTGAGACTGTTCCCCATAGCTGTATTCCATAACACCATATAGGTTTTATGATTGAGTTGTAAAGCAAGAGTTTGCAGATTGATTCTAATTACATTTTAATTTATCGTCACACACATATGGAAAACGTAATTAAGTGCTCTCGTAAGATATTTATAAACACATTTCCTACAGGCACTCTATCTAGAAATAGAGTATATTTGAACATACTGTATTTTTGTTTTTATTTTAATGTATGTTCGTAATGCTTTTATTTCTCATTTGTTCCCCTTATATTATTCTATAAAAATTTATTATCATGGGACTACCTTAAACTATCACTATTAAAATATATATTTATTTTGTTTTTCGTATTTTTAAGGTTTTTGTTTTTTTACTCTTTTAAATTATAGGTTTTACATTGTGTATATCTTTTAAGTACACATGTACATAATTTTACTTTAATATAACAGGTAGATAAAAATGTAAAGCTTTGTTTTTATTTTCCAGTGCATATAATTTGTATGTTTGTCTAGTATACTTAGTTCCAGCATACGTACTTTGCTGGTAATACATACATACATAAATATGTAGAAACCTGAGAAAAAGTTTTAAGACATTTGGTTTATAATAAATTAGAAACAGAAAAAATCGCTTAATTGCTTATCATGACATTTATACTCTGCAGCGTTAGTGGTGAAATGGTCATACAGTCATGGCAATTTATACAAAATTCATTTTCGAACCTATTAAGAAGAGAAAAACAGGTTTACGATATGATCACAGAAATATTTTGAATGTTTTTTATATTATGGCCACTATAATTATGCCTATGATTGCTACAACCATATTATGGTAATGTTTTCATTGACCTGACTGCTGGAATTTTATGTGTACCTATATTTATGTAAAAAGCATAATTTTCAAACGTTTGACTTGGTTTTTGGATTTTAGAATCCGTTGCTTTCTCAATATTAAGACTGTTTTTTTCTAAAATAGTTCTCTAGAAGATTTGTTGCGAGATTTAAAATTGCACGTTTGACTTAATATATGCAAGTTACAAATATTATTTCAAAGGTTTTCATTTTAGATTTAAGTTCAAAGCGATACTCACTTATAAAACAGGTTGGAAAATGTTATTTTAACATTTTAAAATTGTGTCCTATAAACTCAATGTTAGACTTTTGAAAAATTATTTTATTGCAATTTTTTACCAAACAATTTTTGTATACATCTCATTCCCATCGAACTTTTCTTGGCGTATCAACAAATATTTAAATATCTGTCATGTTGTTATCTTCTCTAATACACTATACAATATTCATATGTACATTCGAGTATTTGATTTTAATTTTAGCTGGATTATAAATTCTGATTACATTTTATATATATTCTTTCTCAATTATTTTTTAAATGAAGTAAGTCAATCATTAAGAAGAGATAAATTGCATTGATTAAATGGAATATTCACATGATACAACTTGTTAGGCATAAATAAGACAAAAAACGTATTTTAAACTTTTATCTCCCCGTCTCCATATCTTGCTACCTTAGATAAAGGCAACGACATTGACATATCCTTCCATTAGCAAGAAACCAAGAAAAGCATAAACACAAAAAATACAAAAGACAACAGCAGCAGCACAAAATTCATATCAAATTTCAATATCACTTCAGATTATAATAATGACGAAATTTTTTCTTTTTTTGTTTCTGTCATTGACAACATGTGCTACATGTAGCAGCAACTACCACCTACAAAAATAAACAAGTTTCGAAAAGTAACATGATATTTATCTATAGAATTTTTTTTAATTTTTTGTCATTGTGCAGGAAAAAAAAAGTATTATTTTTTTTACGTTTGCTAAAAATGCATGAACATTCAGATCAGATTTTTGACAAAATCGTACTCACTCAGTCACTTACTCACGCAACAACAACTATAACAACAATGACAACGACACCCATTCATACATGACAAGGATATGAATATTAAGGAAGCATAACAAACATAACAGCAAAATTTATTTTTGAAAACGAAAACTTTTGTTTCATGTATAAATGAATCTGCTTTTTTTTCTGTACATATGTATGTAAATGTATGTATATTTGCAAAAAGGAAGAGCACAAGCTGAAGAACATTTCCAAAGAATTTAAAAACAACCAAAGAACGAACGCATTTCAACAGGAACATGCAAATAAGATTTAATTGTTTCCACCATTTTGCATATTTCCGGTTAGGCAAAGAAACTGTTTTAAATTTTTTACTACTGCTGTTGTTATTGCTGTTAAATACTCATATTCAAAGTTTTTGTTGTTGGAAATTGTTTAAAAAAAATTCTTAAAAATTAAGGATGATGCCAACCAACAGCAACATCATTATCATTGTACGTACAAAAGTCATTGTAATAATTAAAACATTTTTTCACAATTTTATTTTTATGATGGTATTTTAAAGGATTTTTTTGTATATCTTTTTGACTAAGAGTATTTTTAATGCTGCTATGATATACTCACATTCCTATGCATATGTATATGTATGTATGGCTAAGTAAAGGGTGTCTTACAAGTAGCAGTTTTGGCTTATTCAAAACAAATCCTTCCAAGTGTTTAAATCTGAACGTGCCGAATTTTGCCAGTAACTTGACTTATTTTATGGTAGGTTGCAGACAGATGAGTTTTATCACTGTGAAAAATAATGTCAATTCGTAGGTCTCGGGCAATTTTTAGTTTCAGTCCGTAGATTTCCAATAAATGTATCCGTTTGATTGATATCGATTTGATAAATGATTTCCCAAACCTAACCCGAGGTTTGAATGGCTTGTTATTTGAAAAATAGTGTTTTCTCAAATATTCAAATTATTCTCTAGCTCAAGGATTGCTGGGTTATATTAGTAAAAAATATTTAATTTAATCAAAAGGTACGATCACACTTGGCAAATATTTACTTAAAAAAGCGTAACCACTTATTTTAGCACAAATTTGTTTGACGTTGTTTACTCTTACAAGAGTTTTTCAAGATCAAACAGCATTAAATAAAATAAGACAAAATATTTGTTGTGTCTTGTCCTAAATAAACGATGTTTTTTTTTTAATAAATAAACGACTTCAAATATATTTTATTTAGTGGTTACGTCTTTTTCAGCAAATATTTACCAAGTGTGACCGTACCTTAATATGTAAAGCAGACTTTGCTTTAAGATTTTCGAATATTTTTCTTTATTTTCTAATTTGTTGCATTATTTTAACTCTTGACAATTGAAACTGTTTTATACAAATCTCGCCTAATTATAATATAACAATCTGTACTGCAACACCTTGTTACGTTATATTATCATTATTTCACTTATTTATATGAAGGGAAAAAAAACTTCAATTCATTTCTTTCATACATACATACACGTGCAAACGCACGCATACACCTGCAAAAAAATTATGGTAAAAAGGAATTTTAATTTCAGGAAGACGAGAAAAAAGAAATCAAAATAAGGAATCCTCCTAGAAAGACATAAAAGTAAAAAAAGTAGAATGAAATAAAAAGCAGTGTACAGACAGCAGGCACTTATGTCTATATGAATTGAAATAAACGTGACATTGCAACACATTTTACCAATGGCAACCAACCAGCAGAGTTCTTTGTCATACATCATATGAGTAATTTTTTTGTCTGCTTTCTGATTTCGTTTGTATTTTTAGGGACTGCCACCTTTGTTAAATAAGTGTGATTACTTCAAAGGGATTTATTTCTATTACTTAATTTAAGGTGTTAAAAAGTAGTATTAATACTGTAAATGAATTATCAAAATTACTCCTGCAGTTTTTTTTACTCTAAACTTAAATATGTACATATAAATAATTTATTGCTTAAGAGTCTATTGATAAAACTAAAATAACATACAAATCAAATATTTTATTGTTTTTTTGAAACACATTTTTCGCCTCATTGCTTTTTAGAGTCAATAATGCGTTTCCTTGAACTCAATTTAATAATACAGACAGAATCATTTCATTATTTTTTTCTCTTTCTTTAAGTATCCCCTATAGTTGAATGTAGTTTATATTTAGTTTGCCATTTGGCAACCATTAATTTCAAACTCATATGTGTAGTTTTTATTGTATAAAGTCTTATTGTAATAAGGCAAATAAATGTATAGGAAAAAGGAATGCATTACATACATACACAGAAAAAATTACAAACACATTTGCAAAAATATAATGCAGTGGCAGAGCGCACCTCTATTACTCTTACGTTTTCATTTAACTCATCCATCATTATTAAAAGAAAAGATGCAGGCACATCAACAGTTACATATACTCGTACATACATACTTAATCATATAAATGTATGTATACATAATCATACAGTTTGGATCATAATAATAGATGCAATAGATTGGTTTAAATGTAAAAAGTTGTTTAAACTAACTTAAATCCAATTTGATTTTTGTATCACTCCAATTACCGTTATATTGTGTTATTATCATTCGATATCAAATACAATTCCCAAAGATTTCTCAAACCTTTGAACTTTGGAATTTGTGTTTGATTTAAAAAATATGTCACGTTATAAATCCTACTAAAGGTTACAAAACAGGAGAACCCTACATTATTTTACTTTAGTTAAACAAATTCAGAATTCAAAGACGGCAAAACAAATTGCTACGAATGATCACAATTGCCTCCTGCTATATAAAAACTTCGAATATCTATAAAGACCTAAACGTGCTTTTGGTAAAAACTGAGATCAAAAAAAATGCAGAAAAACACTTAAAAAAGCTTGAAGTACACCCAAACCCGTTAGCCGTCAACATACATATTAAATAATAGTGGCTATATTCGACTAAAAAGAAGGGATACAGCAGATCTGAGCCGAAGACAAGCCAACATAATAAATAAAATAAACAATGGTCAAATAATTTTCGTGCGGCACTGGCAGGACTAACAATTGAAATTTTTTAGATACAAGAGTTGAAAAACTTATTATTATTATTTTTTAATGAAGATGCAATAATTAAATAAAAGTACAAAAAAAAGTTAAATAAAATATGTTTCTATTCGCAGATTTTTGCCTTCTTCAAGATGCAGTCGAAAACAAGTACTTAACTTAACTTTGTCACGTTCTTAATCTAATGTTTATTGCCGACCTACCTCTTGTTCTTAACATTGTAATGCTAAGTTAAAATTTCTTTATTGCTTTCATTTCATAGGCCTATGAATGTCACGTTCTTGACTGTGGAATTGCTAATATGTATGAGTGATACCACGAGCTGATTTAATAAAATATGTTCATGTTTATTTTTGAATTTAAACAATGTTTCGGAAACTAAAGTCTATTATTCGGCTATGTCACAGAATTTAATTCCGTTCGGAAGTGGAATTAATTCCGTATTTTGTTTCTATAAAAAAAGCCAAACGAACAATTTTTTCGGAATGAAACAACTTTTAATTTGCTATGTGGAATTTTAATTTTAAGAATTTCTAGGTTTCATTCTGAAAAAAAGTTTCGTTTTACTTTTTCTATAGAAGCAAAATACGGAAATAATTCCATTTCCGGACGGAATTAAATTCTGTGACATGGCTGATTATAACAAAAAATGTTTGCACTCTACTATATGCTACATATGTACATATATAAGTTTTAGTCTTTTTATTCTCTTCCACTTAGCTAAAAGTGTGAGTGTGTCTCAAAATGTGAGTGTATAAGTATTTGTGTATGTATGCTCCTGTTTGTAATTAAGATTGTCATTTACTCAAGCATGAAAGGCATGCTCTGAACTCATGCCTAAAACTTTAGTTAAGTTGCACAGCATACCATTTGAACAACTTGTGTGTATACCTTTCTTGAACTACTTCTACAACTAGTGCATGCATACATATTTTCCCTACTTATTGTATAAGATGAAGTTGAACTTTTTCATCATCATCATCCAACTCATCTTCTTCTGTTACTTCTTTTTTCATACCATTATTATTCAAACAATGCTTTATTTTCTGTGTGCGTTTTTTTTATAATTTTCCTTGAATTGCTGCTATCTTAATGTGTGTACATTTGATTTATCCATAAGTTGCAGCTGCGAATTTGTTTTTTAAGCTCGATTAAGTGCCTGAACATCCATTTCATACCTTTAGTGTTTTTTTCCTTTTTTTATTTTTGTTGTTGTTTTTCTTACAAATTGTAAATTTGTATTCTTTTTTTCAAGTTGATTTCTATAACTCTTACTGTGATTTTTCCTACTTCTTAAGTGCTGATTGTAATAAAGAGTTAAGTGTTGGAAGCAAAAAAAAAAGTACAATTAAATAATTGTAGGAGAAAATGCGTATTGTTTGTAGGAAAACAAAAACAGATAAGTGAGATAATTAACAGCTAGTCAGCAACGATTTATATAATACACTTCACATGTGCTGAGTTTATCGGTGGATGAAGGTTTAATTAACTGTGTAATATTTTATGAACATTTAGCATATTCAGTGGTGTTGGATGCTATTAAGGGTTATAAAAATAGCAATTAACCAACCAGAGACCTTTTAAACTTGAAATATTGAAACAAATATAAAGTCATATGTGTGAACATATTTCTTAAGGGCTTGTCAAACGTTTGAATTTTATATTAGAAACCAAAATTCTCCATTCTCATGCTGCAGTAAAATAAATTTAGTTTATGCTAATTTTTTAAATTTTTTCATTTTTTTTGCAAACATTTTTACATGTGTTAAAATATGGAGGCAAGTACTTAATACAAATAGTGAGTTAAATAAGTCATTACCTTAATAATCCTTGGTTTTCACTATGTCATTTTTGTTGTCAAATTGTCCAAATTGTTGGCAATTGTATGAAAACGGGTTGTCTATGGCGTCTAATGAGATTACAATCATGATTGCAAACATAGATGACGCCATATGACAACAAAAATGACATAGTGAAAACCAAGCATAACGCTAAATTAAATAATTACATGTAATGACTACAAGTACATACCTCTTTTGCAGTGTTTATGATTACTATAGAGTGCATCCATTACTTAAAAGACAATTGCATCAGAATAAAAGTTTATCTCAAGTGTAATTGTAAAATTGTGTAAAGTCAAGTTTATCTAGCAATAAATAGGATAATAACAGATATGGGCATTACCACCATCCAGCACGCGACTGCAAGTGAAAAATATATACAAATCTTAAGAAATTGTTTTTTTGCTTGCATTTTAGTAGTACTTAGTGCAAAAAGGACTCACAAAAACATACATTTAAAATCCTAATATAATAGATCTTCTCTACTTATTTATAGGAATTTTAACTATTTTTTTACGCGATAATGTCATTGGGGCCAAGTACTTTCTAGAAACGCTTACAACTAAGTGTTAAAAAAGTCATAACTACGTTCGCTTGAGATTAAAAGATACAAATTTCAAAAGGTATTAACTATTAACATGAGATTAAGAACGTGACAAAAAATAGAACACGTCTTTGACTGCATTTAAAAAGTGTAGAAAGAAACTGCGCTGTGGAATAAAAACGTCAATAAAATATAATAATGTTTCTCTTTGCTAGTATTTGTCATGTTTAATTTTTTTTGATCTGATTTAGCATGCGACATATTTCCACGCTTAGTTTCTAACAAGGATTTTTGGGTCATAATACCTTTTATTTAGCATTCATAAAACTTGTTTCATAAATTATCACTCTATTTTATCAGTCATTTAAGAAACTTTTACTTTTTTTTAAATTTCACGACTTTTTTCAGCTGTTTATACCCTACACCACCACAGTGGGGAGGGTATATTGGATTTGTGCTGATGTTTGTAACGCCCAGAAATATTGGTCCAACACCCACCTCAAAGTATACTGATCGACTCAGAATCACTTCCTGAGCCAATTTAACGATGTCCGTCCGTCTGGCTGTCAATGTAAAGCTTGTGCGCAGAGTACAGGTCGCAATTTTGACGATATTTCGGCAAAATTTGCTACGTGAAATTTTTTCGGTCCAATGACGGATGGGATTGAAACTGGTGGAAATCGGTCCATTATTTCACCTGGCCCTCATACAAATGCCCTCCTGAAATTGGGGTTTACCGATCATAAATGTTTGAATTATGCAAGTATGCAAACAAATTTCATCACAAATGAGTGGTAAATGAAGCCAAATCACATCTACAAATTTATAATAAATTTATAATTTATCATAGCTCCCATATAAGGCCCAATCCCGAAAATCACTTTAAAGACAATAACTCCCTCAAAAATGTTGGTTTCTAAATAATATTGAACGCAATCCATAATTAGTCATAGCTCCCATATAAGGCACACTTTCGTAAATCACTTTAAAGACCATAACTCTCTCAAAAATGTTGGTATCCAAAAATAATATTGAACATAAATATATTTCATATATGTACATATATACAAATAATACGGTAAAATTTTTTTATGATCGGTCCATATTTATATTTGCAGAAATCATGCCACAAAATTTTTGGATGATCGGTCCATAATAGGTTAGATCTCCCATATAGCGCCCATTTCTGAAAAACTGTTTTATACATATACTGCGTGTATTACATGGTCGGACTTGACCGACTACACTTTTTTACTTGTTTAATAATACTTTAGTAAATGTCATTTACTTCTACCTAGTACCGCCTTGTGGCTACGTTAGCGAAAAAGACACACTTTGAAAATCAGAATTAAATAAATAGTGTGAGTTTGATTTGAAGTAAAATGTTCAGACTTTTGATAGTAATGATAACAAACAGGAGGAGGAGCGCGACATTAGAACATGTTAAACAAATGTGTGCTAAAAAAATGGCTACGATTTTTCGCGTAAATATTTGTCATGTGCGACCATACCTTAAGAAGTGGCAACTGAAGTCATTGCTGAAGAGGTGACAAACGGATTTGTTATATAACGTTATACAAATTCATTTGTATAATTATTAACATATTAATTTTTGGTATCGATGGTGTGAAGCTTTTTATGGAAACACCCATATTCATATTAATTTTTCCAATAACACCGATAACAATGGCAAACAAAAACAATATTCTTACTGAAAAATCTTTAATTTTTCAGAATACACATTAAAAAAAGGAGCAAAATGCTAAAATAAAGTACTTGTAAATAGTTGGAACTTTAAAAACTTGTAACACTTGCGGCCTTTTTTGTAACGTTTTTTTTTCTTCTCAATTTTTATTCAGTTTCTTCTTTTTATTTGCTAAATAAAGAGTTTTTACAATATTATTTTTCTTTTGTGTATAAAAAAAGAGCAAAAACAAAACAAAAACAAAAAAACAGCATCATAAAATAGTAGTAAAATAAATGGCTAAAAAAAGTATTAAACGTTTAACAACTTGTTTGCAAATAAACCTGTTTTAATCAATTGCTATTTGTTGTTATTGTTGTTGTTTTAGCTCCTTGGATCTTGTTTTTTATTCGTTTGATTTCGAAAGAGAGAAAAATAATTCCTTTCACCTTCTTTTCTTTTTATTGTTGCACTCCTTCAATGTTACTCACTTGCATCCTACTAATACATATTGAATATACACACATGTATTCTTGTTATGAGTATATGTATATGAGTTTAAAGTTTTTAACTTTTTTTCCATGCGTTTTTATTGTTGTTGTTGTATTTTTATTATTAAAATTCCTTGTGTTTGTATGTGTTTGATAAAAGTTTCCATTCTTTTTTTATTTTTGATTGAAAAAAAGAAAACAAAAGTTTAAGTTAAATTTGTATTTAAGCCGCCAGTGCTGCACGTTTTTGCACTAACTATAACTAGCGCAATTGAGTGTGTGTGTTTGAAAAAGTACGTGTAGCAATAACATTTAGCCGCTAATAGATTTTTATAGCATTAAAACGCAGCAGAAGAACAACAAGAAAAACATATATTCATTCATACATATGTAAATGTTACACATACATTTCCCTTGTACCACAATTTGTGGCACTGTTTGAATTACTCCTCCTGTGTTTGCTGCATTATAGGCCAGGTTTTTGACCATCAATATTTATCCAAAGTTTTTCTTGAATTTCAAATAGTAATTGAAAGGATGTTAGAAAATACTATTTTAGTAATTGCACTAAATTCCTACAAAATTCTTAAAGAGATCCTTGAATTCTGGAATACATCACGGTCGCCGTGTAACACCATTTAGAATCCAAAGTAATATGTACAAATAATATTGAAGTCTAAACAAATGCCTTGGTTAATAATTTGAAATAACCAAAATCAAATAATTTTGTACTGCTATTTCTTCGATGTCGAAACGTTTATTTATTCATGTGTAACCGTAGTTTAAGACTTATGTATATTTAGAAAGTGCACTATTGTTTGGTCAGCCTTATATCCGACCTAAGATTTCGAATAGTACTTTGAATGATGTTCTCGTATTTTATATTTCTTGACAAAATATTTCACATTCATTTAATTTTTTATTATGACCCAACACATTTCGAACCTGGAGGCTGTTTGCTGGATTTATTTTTACCTCATTAAATATGGACAATTCCATAGAATGATGAATTTAAACGCACTTGAACCTCATACGCAATACACATACCGCTAAATCTTAACAATAAATAAATGTATTTTTTCTAACCTTAAACAAACGTTGACATTTTTAAAATATTAGAAAATTAGAAATCCAATTTTTTCTTGCTATAAGTTATACGTATATCATGATTTAACACATCTTATAAAAGCTTTTAATCAACAGCAAATTAATGGAGGGCAAATAAACCTCAGTAAACCTCAATTTTGTACACGTTTCAATGTCGCGTTCTTGCAAAAGTTGTATTCAGAAATTCAAATCCAAATTGTATGGTTTTTACATTATTCACTTGTTTTTATATACAAAAATAGTCGCATTTGCTATCGTAATTATTTATTTTGCTTTTATCGTTTAAGTATGCATATGTAGAAAAGAAAATGTCCTTCGAAGAAGAATGCAATCCGATAGTATGTAAAAATTAAAAGAGATTTATTAAACTATGATTAATATTGCAAATTCAGCTTCAAAAAGAAAAGTGGAAAAATATAGTAAGACAAAGACTATAAATATATAAATATATATATATAAATTTATATATTATATTTATAGTATTTGGTATAAGCAAAAAAAGTTGCCCCATATAAAGAAAAAGTGAGGTTTTCAAGCAAACATTGTAAAAAGCAGTAAAATGGCAGAAAGTCCATTGGATATAGTTAAAGAATTATTAAAGTTATTGAAAATAAATAATAAATAAATACTATAGATTTTGATGAAATTACTTAAACTGATCCGTATTATAAAGGCAAAATACGTCGTGTGCTGAATCATACTAAATGTTGTAAAAAAAACCATATTATTGTACATTTGTTTTTTTTTTCTAAATGCAGCCGTAGACAAGTTTTATTTATTGTCGCGTTCTTGAAATTTATTTAAATCAATAAAACGACAAAGTCTACCTTTTGCATTTAACTTAATATTAATAAAACACAAAATGGAAAGAAATTTAAAATTTTTTTGTTGCATATTTATGTATATGAAGTTTGATTTTGTTAAAAAAAGGTTACACAAAATTAAAATGATTATTTGTAAATTTTTCTTATTTTTGACCAATCAATCAATGAAGACATGAACTCTGCATAATATTTTAGATAATTTGGACAAGTTAAATAATATATTGATTAATTTTTGTTTTAATTTTTAGCATTTCTGTATGTTTATTTTCACAATAATTATTTTAATATTTAGAAAAAGATAATACAAAACTGCGTAAAATAAAACCCGAAAAATGCTTTTTTTCTCACTAAACTTTTCTATTTAACCTTGGGCTCTCTTACAAACACACAAAAGCGAATACACTTAATTAATTTCCTATCAAAACAAACAATATCTAAAATATTCTAATTTTCCTAAATGTTTATTTAGGATATCATGCTAACAACAGCAACAATAATAAAACATCAATAATTACAATTCAGCAGCTATTTAACCAACAAACAAATTAAATGAACCCCAAAAAATGTAAATTGAAATTTACAAAGTGCCAATAATTGTTTTAATTTTTTGTTGTTCTTGTTTCTGATGTTTTTGGCCAACAATATATGTGTTTGATTGTTTGAGCACAAGTATGAGTTTGATTTCGATATAAAAGTTAATAATAATTGTACAAAAGCATGAGGCAATTAAAAGATCATATCTGGTAACTGCTTGCTTGTAACAGACATACTAGTAATTGTAATCGAGAGAATATTTGGGGGGAAAAAGGCAATTGTTTTCTTATTGTTGTGGTTGCTATCTGGTATTAATATCGTATTAAACCAATTGAGTGCAAGCCGAAAATAAAGAAAGAAAGCATAACACAATCATATTTATAAAATGCCCAACAGAAACATGTAAATATCATACATTTTTCGAATAAAAGCAGCTAGTTCTCAGCATTTACAAAATACTGGTTGGTAGCAGTGTTGTATATTTGGCGATTTTTTAAAAAACGTCTTTTAAATAAATGTTTGTTAAAGTAAACAAGCTTTAATTCAGAAAACTTTACAATTTATTTATATAATTTTCAGTGGATGTAAATACCGTTTTCAGGATTTACAAACTACTGGCTGGTTGCAATAAAGTAAACAAAGCGATATAAAAAAACGTTGAAATATTTGTCTGAACTTTTTAAAATTCAATTTTTCACTTCTTTTAAATTTAAATTTATTTAGAAAGCTTAGTGTCGAAACCACCTAAGTAATTTTTTTATAAATTTTATAAAGTCATACAATCAATATTAATTTGAATATTATTTAAATAAAATAACTTGTTTCAGCTTTGATACCTGATCTATCTGATATTATTTTTATTATTTCTGCAATCTTTTTTGACATTTTCTCAATTGTGTAAATCTGAAGTTCAAAATAGAAGTCCCTCAAACTAAAACTACTATTTTGTGCACGTTTTGTATTAAACCAGTTAACATCACTTTTCGATTTGCTAACTTAAAGCAAAATATACACTTATAAAGGCTACTATTTATGACAAAAACAATAAAACAAGTAACAGTATTCGAACCCAAAAATCTACAAAGAAAACAAAACTTTTTCATCTTATTACATACAAGTAGTTTCCTTCTACTTGCCTTACAATACAAACTATAACTTGCAATCATGCACCATAACTACAACAAACAAGTTTAACTAGTTTCTGTTGCAGCAACAAGAAAATATTACAGGGGAGAAAAAAGTTCAAACATTTTTAAGATTTAGACATTTGGCCATTTTTTGCTATTTTGCTTAAGAACTTTCATAAAATAAAAACCCGGCTGAGCAGCAGCACTAGCAAAAAAAAAGAAAAGAATAGTGCAAAATAGCCATTATTGTTATCCAACCTTTACTCCAATGTAGCTGGAAGCCAGGCAACATCACCATCACTAGTTACAGCCACAGCAAAGGCAAGCAAGTCAATAGCTCTCATGCACACAAAAGTCATTGGGGTTTACTGCAATGCAACATAATCTGCTTACAAACTCTATCATATTCTGCCATTTAAAGACGTAAGAGGAAAAAAAACGACGACGAAACGCAATCAAACCATACCAAGTTTTATTTTAATCCATTATTTGTTGTTAAGTTCACCCAGAAAGAACGTTTACCTTTTGTTTCTTGGGGGCCCTTTGGGAAAAACAGGTCAGACACAATTGCATATTTAAGTCGAAATTGTAAACATAATATTGACTTACTTCATTTGTTTTATTTTTTTTCAATTATGAGAGAATTACAATTTTTGGTTAATTTGAAAAATGGCATCATATCAAAGATATCAAATAGTTTTATTAAGTTTGATGATTTTAACAGAACAGTATTCAGGAGTTAAATGATTTCTTAGATAAAAAATACATTTTTTAAGAACCTGGAACATCTATCAAACGCAAAGGAATGCAGACCTAATGATTTGGCAAGCAATTTGATATAGTGACACCATGGCACCTATTCAGCTACGACTTCTAGTATTTATATAAAAGAAAGTCTGCAGACAACAATTACAGCTGGTTAATATTGCTGTCATTAAAAGCTGCTATGTATTGGTTTCGAATATATCAGGTAATAGAAAAATGTATTAACCTGTATAATTGTCGCAGCTTTGGTCAATTGATGCATTAGTTCTTGCCATCAATGCGATTCATCAGAACAAAACAAGAATTTAAATAACAGGCAATAATTTCAGTACCTTCATTTAGCTAATATTTATAAATGGGTAACAATTTGTCGTATTCAAAAGTATTCAATCCCTTACATATTACATATTTACATATTTATTATATGTTTATCGCGTACTTCATCGTAATTGAATCTTTGTTTAAAAACAATTATTTGTATTATTTTAACATGCATATTTAAATGGAAAAAGAAGAATAAGGGAAGCACTAAGCAAAAATTAAAACAGATTAACTAAAGAAATTTAAAAATTAAATAGCAAAGAGCAAAAGAAAAAATGTCGTAGGGCAGTAAAGAGTGATTTTAAGGACTTTCTTATTTAATTAAAAAAAAATAGTATGAATCTTTATTTAAGTCAATAGAATGATCTATGTAATTCAAATGGTACATACGCTGCGCCTAATTCTGGACGATGCGCTTTCTTAACCGAGCATGAATTTTGATAATAAAATTCTATAATTAGCCAGCGTTGTTCGTTTGTAAGTTGATACATGGTCAAATTATAGACCAAACTGAACATGTTTAGCAGTACCATTTTACACGAACACAGCTGAGCTGTCAAAAAGAAAGTTGCTAAAAAATTACCAAAGAAAATGGGAAAATTGAAAATGACAGAACTTTACTAGAGGGCCTAGATAAAGACTCAATATTATAGCAGCACCAACATATAACAAATACTAAGTTTTTGTTAATGGAATTTTGATGTAAAATTATTTGCACTATTCCATACAATACGAGTAAATGTGAAAAAAATAAAGTAAATATTTCAACATGACAAATATAACCATTATTCAAAATGAAAACGAGTTTTTGTCGCGTTATTGATCATATATTCATTGCTAATATATTAGAAACACCAACGGTAAAACCATCCTTTTTGCACTAAACATAGCGCTACTAAAATGCTAACAAACGATTGTAACATGAACAAGTAAGAAAGTGTAGTCGGTCAGGCCTAACCATATAATACCCTACACTCGGTATATGTATAAAACAGTTTTTCAGAAATGGGCGTTATATAGAGATATAACTTATTGTGGACCGATCATCCGAAAATTTAGTGTCATGATGTCTGTGAATATAAGTATTATATGTGTTAAACTTTATCTCGATATAAATACTTTTAAACGATATATGGAGCTTAAAGTGAATTACGGAGAGGGTTTTATATGGGAGTTTCGACTAATTATGGACCGATCATTAAAAAATTAGGTGTCAACATTTCTGTATATATGAAACTTATTTGTGTTCAATATTATTTGGATACCAACATTTTTGAGAGAGTTATGGTCTTTAAAGTGATTTTCGGGAGTGGGTCTTATATGGGAGCTATGATAAATTATGGACCGATTCTCACAAAATTTGTAGATCAGATTTGGCTTTATTTACCACTTATTTGTTTGCATACTTGCATAATTCACACATTTATGACCAATAAACCCCAATTTCAGAAGGACATTTGGGCCGAAGAAATTTCACGTGCCAAATTTGATCGAAATATCTTCTAAATTGCGAACTGTACTCTGCGCACAAGCTTTACATGGACAGCCAGCCAGCCAGAAAGACGGACGGACGGACAGACATCGTTAAATCGACTCAGGAAGTAATTCTGAGTCGATCGGTGGCTGTTGGACCAATATTTCTGGGCGTTAAAAACATCAGCACAAATCCAGTATACTCTTCCCACTATGGTGGTGTAGGGTATAAAAATAAATTGTTAAGATTTCTTTATTTTTCACAAAGTTGTAAGAATATCACGTTCGTTATCGCGGAATGAGTAAAGAACGCAAGCTTTTTAAGCACTATAATAAAATTATGTCGCCATATAATAAATAAATGACCTAAACCTTATTTCAAGCGTGTTGGTAAAATATGTCGCATTCTAAATCATACTAAAGGTTGTACATAAACTAATGAAATAATTTGAAAACACAACATAAATCTATTCTATACTATTCTATCTAAGTTTAAAAAATTCGCTTTTAAAAACTATGGTCCAATTCGTGGATTTTCTAGATACAGTCGAAAATTAGCTTTATGTCGCGTTTTTGAATCCATGTTTATTATTAAATTATAGGAAACTCAAAAAAAATTGTAGTGCCTACTTTTTTACTCAACCTATTGCTACAAAAGTTAAGATTAGGGTTTCTTTATTTCTTTTCACTTTACTTGCTGACGAATGTCGCGTTCTTGAACCATACTATATGTATGGAATTCGTTTTAAAGATGTAACGTTTATGAAAATCTACTAGGGCCATAAAGAATGCACAAAATTAAACTGTCATCCTTTGACATTTATTTAATACCATCAGCGATTGAATTTAGGCCCTCGACCTAATTTTTAACAAAACTTTTTACAACCCTGTTTATTAAAGAAAACTTTAAATTGACAGCGATTACTCACTAAGGTAATAAAAAACTTAAAAAAAGGAAAACAAAAAACAGAATAGTTTCGATTCGATACGATTCGATTTAAAACACGTTTTTTAACTTTTTCTTTTGTTGCTGACTGGCTGGCTTGTGATTTGATTGCAAGGTATTTGTTGCTGTTTGTTGCAACTAAAAAATGAGAGAAAAAATTCCTAAACGATCAATTGCCTGGCAGTGTTTTACCCAAATGTGTCTTTATGTGTATGTATGAGTTCTGTAAGCTGGTTGCATTTTAAGGCAGCCAAAAATGTTTTGGTTTTTAACGCTTTACCAGCGATTGATGGTAGTTGTTTCCGTTTATTTTCTACTGTTGTAGTTGTTTACTGTGTTGCTTAAGTCGTTGCTGTCAATAGTAACAGCGGTTGCTGTTGCTGCTACAGATTTACATTTACAATCAATTGCAGCATCAGCAGCTTTTAAGTTATTGTCGTTACTTTTTTTCTCCCAATTTTCTTTTATTGTTGGGGGTTTTTTTTTTTTTTGGTTTTCCAATGTAGTTTCACACTCGCATGCTCTCTTGCTGCTGGGTCTCTGTATCATTTGGTGGCTGTGTGTGGTTGTGGTTGGGTTCCTTGTCGTTGAGGTTGTTTGGTATGTGTGTGCATAAGATAAACAATTACTTGCTGTTGTTGCAATAGTTGTTGTTAATTTTTTTTTATTTTATTGTTTATATATTGAAAGCGGTTTTTTGTTTTTATTTTTTTTTTGGTAGAGAAAACCAAAACTTGACGTACATAAAACATATTGCCATTGTTTACGAATATGCATCAATAAAAAAGAGCAACAAAAACAACAAGATTCTAAAGGAAAACAACAACAAATTGAAAATAAATTGAACTACAACAAAACCACTCTAAACTTTTTTAACTTGAAGAAGATGAAGTATAAAAATAACATGGAAAAATTGTTTATAAACGGAAAGAGAGCAAAAAAATAAAAAAATCATCAACAAATTTAGGTTAACACAAAGTATTGTTGTTTCAACACAAATACATTATATTATCCACAAACACACTGTTCTAAATACAGACATACATAATGGGTGATCCATTTAGACCTTTTTTCATTTGTTTTTTTTTTCACAGATTACACTGTCATCTTGTTTTTATTCAGTAGTTTTTGTCAATTCATCAAGGAAACACGCACACCGAAACAACGTCACCAAATAATTCAGATGTTTTACGGTGTCAAATTTCGCGGCCCGCACCTGTCACTCCTTTGGTTTTTTATTTTTGGTTATGTGAAGTCTTAAGCTGTTATTCGAAAGGAGTCATAAATACGGACGTATTAGTAAAAAGTAAATGTCAAAGATAGTTCTTTTGGACGTTAATAAAGATTCTGACAATTCGTTCTATTTTTTAGTGTTTTATATAAAATTAAAAAAAAAAAGATCTAAATGAATCATCCTACACAAGCACATGTATTTTATGTATGCTCACTTATATTTACTAACATTTATACACTTGTGTGGATACCACCAATACATTGATATTTGTATATGTGTATTTAACAATTGTTAAACAAATGGCAAACAAATAGAACTCTACTCTTAACAACTGAACTCTAGCCTCACTCTCTCACTCCTTCCGACGAACACTCACTCAGTTATTCATTCACTTAAACAATGTCTGCACTTTACAGAAAAAAAGGTCGAATCTTAATATTTGCACTACATGAATGTACATATACAATATTTCTCTTGGCCATTTGTTGCTATTACTGCCACTCCACACAAAATGTTGCACTATGGATGTTGAATAGAAGTGAAAATTTGTATCATGTTTATAAAGTTGTATTTATATTTATATGTTTGTCCATTCCATTTGTAATTCCACAATTTGAATTTACGATTTGAGGGAAGAGAATGTATGTATATTAAAATTAACTTTTCAGAAGTCTCAGGTTTCGCACACACCCAAATTTTGCTTCAATCCGATATAAGAAAGTAAGAAAATTTCGCTATTGAAAGTCATCAAAATCGTTTCATAAATGGCTGAGACATGAGCAATAGTAGACAAGAGCAATCATACTCTTGTTTTTACGAAATTGTTTGAAGGCTGTATGTCGATGGAAATCAACTTTCCGATGGCCCCAAAAAATCTTACAGACTGAAATTTTGGATCAATAAACTAGATATACTTTCAGGAACACTTTTACCTAACACATTCACCATATCATTATGAATTTCTTGTCCCGATAAACCTTTTTCGAAAAGAAATTTTACATGTGTTGATAGCACAGATGGAAGTTTCCAAAACACATAAATAACTCTTTTCTTAACCGCACTTTCTGTTCTAGGCTAAGAAGTTTCCGAACCGCCCTCGTAGGTTAAACTAAAACTTACAAAGAATATAGGATATATTCATTACTACGCAAAATCTGGTTCTGTCAGACAATTACAACGCTATATGATCATATACTTCTTTTAAAATATGTCGATCCCATTGTGAATTTTATTACTACATATGTACTATGTTTTTTTCATCGCTCATTGTGCTCAGTTTCTAAATTTGCTTTTGGCATGGCCTTACAAGTTTACTGTTGAATGAAATTTTAAATAAAATTAAAACAACGAAATTGTAAAACAAAGATTTCAAAATATTTACTACTCATACATTTTAGAGTTAAATTTTTTCCGCGTTGTTAATACAGCTCGTGTGCTTTTATTGTTTTTGAGCTTTTTTATTATGTTTCCGTTTTGTATTTTCTTTTTGCTTAACTACTGACGAGATATTTTATCTACATCTCTACATCTTTCCTTTACTCCGTTTGCAACCAACCGACGAATATTTGTACAAGTACACTGTATCTATGTATATAAACGGGCTTGTTGAAATAAGTCTACATCCCATCAAGCCATATGAGTCCGAATAGAGTCTTTTCTGACACCTTTTCCGGAGCGTTCATGCTCGTTATGAGCCCAAAAACAATCATTATTTCTCCGAAATTCTTCAGAAAGAGGGAATGGTCCGTCAGAAAGAGCTCTTAGATAATATCAGAAAAGAGTCTTTTATGAGGGTTTTTGTTTTGGCTTTGAAAGAGCTCCTAGATAATGTCAGAAAAGAGTCTTTTATGGGGGTGTTTTGGGCTCAGAAAGAGCTCTTGCATCATGTCAGAAAAGAGTGAAAATTAAAAGTTCACATTTATTATTTTTTTATTATTATTTTCTGTTTAAAGCACAAATAACAGGAACGCTTTGGTACACACATAATTAGGTGGAATTTCTGAGTCATACTGCGTGCGACTCAGGACTGTAACAAGCAAATTTTTCTTTCGCTCCGAAAATGCTTTTTAGTTGGACTCTTTTCTGACTCCTTTTTCGGAGCGCTCCTAGAATGGTATGCTGGGATATAACGTGCTGTTTTTTTTTTATATATATTTTTTTTTTGAAACGTTATAGACAGATATTTTGGCAAATACTGGTACAATGAAAAAATTAATGAATGGCATTTTTTGATGTAGCAGGTTTTTTATTTTAGTAGCAATGCCCTACTATAAGTAATTTCAAGAATTGACAAATTTATAAAGTATATTTATTATACTGGTTTATATTCAAATCTTTTTGTTTAAAAACTTATTGTAAAATGGTGAAGATTTTAGTAATAAATATTTCTTAATTAATTGTGCCTTTACAGTTCTCACATTTCAACCAAACTCATACAGTTTATTTTATTACTTTATAAACACATTAAATATTAACATCGTTACAGTTTTAGTGGCAAACAAGGAATCTTTCCTAAATAAATAAACTAAATTTTTAATGATTTTGTATCCAATTGTTTATTTTTTATGGTTATTACATGAAAATTAAATTTATAAAGTACTAAAAACTAATTAATAATAAATTAGTTTGTAATTTTTATAAACACACCTTTAATAGGGTGTTGAACAATTTAGTTTAAATGTTTGAGTAACAAAACAGAATAAAATATGTTATACTAAGCATAATGATTGCCTTATTTAGAACAATTAGTAGATTTTGTTTAATGGCAAAGTAAATTTAAAAAGGTTTTTTAAAAAACTATTTGAACTTTTGTAATTTTTGCACATTTTATATGTTTTCTTAGAAATATGAAATTATCAGCCATGTCATAGCATTTAATTCCGTTCGGAAGTGGAATTAATTCCGTTTTTTGCTTCTATAGAAAAATCAAAACGAAACATTTTTTCGGAATGAAACCACTTTTAATTTGCAATGTGAAATTGTAATTTTAAGCATTTCTAGGTTTCATTCCGAAAAATTGTTCATTTTACTTTTCCTATAGAATCAAAATACGGAATTAATTCCACTTATGAACGGAGTTAAATTCTGTGGCTGTATTATAAAATAAGGACTATTTATCCTTTGATCCATCCCACCAAATACTGATATAGTTGAAAAATGTTGTGAAATTATCTTCTCGAGTAATTTAAATTTTTATTTTTGTTGGTATTAACGACACTTTATTTCTCCTACAGACAAATAAGACTATCCCAATATTTATATGAACTTTTTGTTTGTATGTAAATAGTGTTCCCGACATTGTACGTCTTTGAAGTAAAAAATAAAGAAATCTTAAAAAAATTAGTTTTCTATTTTTAATAAAATTTTAGTAACACATGAACGTCATTCATTCATTCTAAATCAATTGTTAAAAACATTTTAGCACACTATGTTTGAATTTTGTTATTATCGACAAACGAGTTCCATTTTTTTTTGTCACGTTCTTGATACCATCTTTCAGAAACGTGAAAACATAAACAGTGCATCTAGAAAAAGTGAAAAAATCTGGGAATTGGTATAAAAAAAATGTCTTTTAAGTTAAAAATAATATCTTTTTAGAAATAATAGAATGATATAACACGCGACATATTTTCCTGCCACGTTTGTTTGATTGATAAGTTTAAGTTCAAGTAATTTCAACTCAAAATTTTATTAATTACTGAAAGGTTTTGTATTACGATTTATTGTTTATTTATTTTTATTTATATGTTTAATTTTTAACTTCAACTCTTTTAAAGTAAGCCCACTGGTGATGTCTTTTTGGCCATCTTTACAATGTGTGCTTGCTAGTATATGGCTCATAATACTAATTATCTGAAGCATTAACTTTTTCTGTCTTATACAATATTGTTTTCATTATTCCTTTACCAACTTGCTATTAGTTTTTTTTGCCAATATCTATAGATACATCTCTTCACGTCATTTTCTCAGCTGATTTATAGTAATATTCTTAATATTTTAACGGATCCTTTTTAATTTCTCTTAAGTAACGCATTTTTGATTTCATTCATTCTTTTACATAAATATATATGCATGTTAAATTAATAAAAACGATAGCGAACGCTACACAATTGGAAAATCAAAGTTAAATGTTTAGGCACAAGAACGCGACATTATAATATATACAAAATTAAAAGTTTACATTAAAGTGAGTATAAATAAAAAATGTACCATTAATCGGGCTTTCTTTGACTTCATTTCATAAGATATGTGCAATCATTGTAATTTTTTTATTTTTATATAAAACTGGATGTCGGAATCTATTCTGACACGAAAGAACAATTTTTTAATTAAAATTAAAATTAATTAAAAAAAAAATATTTATTATTCTTTGGTCTAAATAAGTAAAGTGTTTTTAAATAAATAAACGAATTCAAATATACAGACGTTATGTAGTGGTTCCGTCTTTTTCGGCAAATATTTGCCAAATGTGATCGTACCTTAGGACCTTTTTTAAACACATTCACCCCTATCGTGAATAAAAATTCCACATGAAATTTATTCTCTTTTATTTTTTTAACATTGAATTTAAATAGGAAAAATGTGAAACGGGAACAAATTTCATGTGGAGTTTTTATTCACGATAGGGGTTATTAAAACATTTTTTGTAATTAAAACTTTCTGTTTTTTTTTTCTTTCAGGTAAGTGTGATGATATATGAAACTGTGAAATGGTAAGATTCTAAAGATTGATATACTTATGTATGTATGTATATACAGTTTTATTCAGAAAAAATTAAAGCAGACTTCAAATGTACTTTAAGAAAATTTTGCATGAAAATTTTGTCTAAAAGCACACTTCAAACCTAATTTATTTTTTATGAATACGGCAGATAGTGTTTAGCAGAAACCGTAAATATTTTATTTAAAGTTGCAAATATACTGAAATAATGATTGATAAAATAAAAATTGATTCATATACATAAGTATAGAGTTTATAATTGAAATAAAATTTTCAAACTAAAATCATTTACATTCGAAACTTTGTGTTTACTTTAAAGAACAATTGTCGCTTTAAAAGCTTTGAAGTGTTAAATATTCCGCCAGTGCTGTTGTTTTTCCCTCCGTTCTAATAAAACTGTTTATTTTCATTTTCAAAATAAATTATTTTAATTCAATGGAAAACTAACAACAAAATCTCCACCAATTTCCACTTGAAATAAGTCTTAATTTGTGTTTCATTTAATGGTTTTCATATGCACATTATCAATAACAATTCTGAATAATATTATTGTTTATTTTCTTATAAAAAAATTTTTACATTAAAAGTGTGTGCTGCATTATTTATGTATGTATGTGTTTTCTTTTCTTCTGATGTTTATAAATTTTCATGTTCTTGTTGTTGTTGTTGTTGTCTTAATATATCGACTGTTAAACCGTAAAATGGTGATTTAAGATCCATATGTTGTGAAGAATTATTTTTACATTCAAAACGAAAAGACAGACATGCACAACATGTGTGTGTAAAATGCACATTTTCCCTTTAAATATCGAATTAGGGAGGTAAATACATACATATGTATTTGTTTATTGTTATTGAATAATAAATCTTAGAGACAATACGTTTAGGTCAAGAGGTTGGTTAGGCTATTAAAATTAGTTGTAAACTAAAATTTTTAGTGAATTTATTTTTCTATGTTTTTGAAAGCTGTTAATTTGAAATTAAGTTAAGTTAATTTAATTTGTTTTCTTTGATTTATAATTATGCTGTAATTTGCAGCTGTTTGGTACAAAAAATTTCACCACGAAATCGTGTTTGTTTTACAAAATACTTTTAATAGCATTTGACATAAGTCTCTTTAGAAAATAAAAAAAAAATATTAGAATCATTGTAAGCTCTACTAACTATATTCTTATTTATTAAAAATTACGATTTTGTTTAATATATTTCTTTTTTGATTTTTTTTTTCCAATTTTCTATAATTAGTTTGCTCCCTATTACTCGTAGGTAATTTCCATGCATTTTATTTCTTTCAAAGCTTTTCTTTATTATTATTTTTCTATAAATTTTCAATATAAACAGATCTTTATGAAGAGCATTACATTTCTATTGGCGGC
The DNA here is from genome assembly GCA_950370525.1 of Bellardia bayeri. Classification (NCBI taxonomy): domain Eukaryota; kingdom Metazoa; phylum Arthropoda; class Insecta; order Diptera; family Calliphoridae; genus Bellardia; species Bellardia bayeri. Next base: position 60,081,405 of record OX493266.1, on the reverse strand, counting down.
TATAAACTTTAGCTGGTTGGCATTTTTTTATTTATTTATGTCTTAAAAAGCATTTTCACAACTAGTTTCATTTATTGTTTTCAAAAGCAGTGTTGAAAGGAAATGTTAAAGAAGGGTATGAAGAAATTTATGCTACTAAAAAATTGTTTTGAAATATTTAAGAAAATAGAGTCTTGATAAGGAAATTTTTTTAAATTGCAAAAAAAAAATATAAAAATTTGTTAAATAAAGCTAGATTTACACGATTGAAATTTTCTTCAAAATGCTTCAAACTTGTTTAAACAGCAAAACTTATTTATTTATCTAGCTTAAGGAATTTGTTAACTCAACAATAACTTGGCATTTATTATTTAAAGAAAAAATAATGTTACCATTTAATTTCTTTCCCCAATTAAATGTTGCTTAACAGAACAGACCAAAAAAAAAAATTCTAAAACAATTTTTCTATTATTCTTAACTGTATCTATTGTTATTTTATATTTGCTATTATATTGTTATTTTTTTTTGTCCGCCTGATATGAAAATAATAAATAATACCAAAATAAACTAAACTTATATTACTGGAATTTATGCATTTGTATTTTAAATTGGGAGCTGTCCATAATACAAGTATAATATTTACAGAGAACCAGGCTAAAATTCACAAAAAACCGAATATGAAACTAAATTTATGGCCAAATGAACATAAAATAACTTACAAAACCAAATAAAACAATAAAGAGATGAGTAAATTATTAATGTTGGAATTTTGTTTAATTAAAACAAGCCCGCATAGCATCGGCCTTACACTTCCACTCATAATTTACATTTTTAATTTTGGTTGTAACTGACACTACTACATTTTAATACAGTTTGAAAAATAAAATAAAACTAACATTGAAAAACTACAACCAAACAAGCAAAAAATAAATCGCTAAAATTTATGGCCGAATTTAAATGCAGCCAGCCAATTGTTTTGCTAACTTTCTCTAATTCCAGAAATATACAAAATAACATTTGTGTAAATAGTTTTAAATATATGTATTAAATTTTATTTAAAAAGTTTGGAAAATGTTTAAACTTTAAACATAAAGAAACACTTGCATTTTTAAGTATTATGTTAAAAAAGGAAATGTTAGGTTAAATTAATAAAATACGGTGTGATACAGTAGCGGGTGTATGCCGTGGTTTAAACAAATATTTAACGAAGGGCAATCGGTAACTTTAATCAGTAATTCCAACAATTATACTAACTATTTATATTGACAGAGTAGGTGAGTTATTGTCTACTCCTTCTCGATGTGAAAGCTCCTACAGTAAGCATTGTACTGTAGGCCCATTCTCCTAGCATATGTTACAAAAGCACAGTGCCCCGTACCTACTGACAGCTAATCAATGAATTCATCATGAAAATTTACCTCGCAGTAGAACAAGTGATTCCAGTAGATCACATTGTCTGTGCAAGTCCAAACAGTTCTTGCTTAGCATTCATTTTAAGACTTATGAGAGAAATGCCAATGAATGGGTTATCATTGTACTTATTCTGGCCAGTTCATCAGCTATACAGTTGTCCTGTATTATACTATGTCCAGGAAAATATCAATAAATCTAGAAACTATTAATTTTTCGCATTACAAAAGTCGACTTTTCAAAAATGTTTAAAAGTCGATAATTTGACCTTTTATTTCAACTATAGAACCCTAGTTTATACATCATATAATGCACAATTTATATAAAATTAACCATTATAAACATAAATAATTTTGCTTTTATAATTATTGTTATTTTCTTAATCTTATATCTTTCCTATTTCACCTTCTTTTTGGCACAGACCCTTTACTTAAAAATAACTCCATTAAACAAATTCAATTCAAGTTAAATCACACGATCTATGACGGCGAATTCGGAGCCTTATTGTAATTAACTGTCATTCCCATCATTATTATCTAATTTAGGAAATAATTACTCTATTATCATGTCGTGAAATAAGGCGCCAAAAACCAGCCTAATTTTCGACAAAGAAACGCAATACAAACACAATGCATAAATTGTGGCAATTTTAAATAATGTGTGAGTTTTAAAAAAACATATATATGTATTAGATATTAACCCCGTTTAATGTTTAATTTTTACCAAACCTTAATTATCATTTTTAACGCACAAATGGCAACAAATTGGAATCTTGCTAAAATTCTGGTACACCTTTAATATTCGATTTTAAACCTGTCATTACTTTTTTTTTATTAAAGAGAAGTAACACTCAGGCAATATAATTGCGTTACTTTCTTTGGAAAGGGGATAGATAGGTTGAAGAAGTATAGGTGGTGAAGGAAGAAAGCTTTTATATCACAACTCTGCAATTGCGCATTATGTTTGTTTTTAATGCAGCATCGCAGCGCCTCTGGTGGTGAGTAGGCGCATTAATGTTAAAGCTTGATTTTATAGCCTTTATTTAATTATTTTACTTCGGTGGCGTTTCAATGCTATACCACCGAAGGAGGGCGCTGTGATAAATATTAGTTATGATAGGATAGAAAACTAATAATTATCAGAAACTGATGTTGTTTGAGTGGCAGCGGCTGGGAATCGAACCCGGGCTGCAAATACCAACTCATGCTTAATGATCAAATGCGCTAACCATTTAAGCTACAGCACTTAACTACTTCTAAGTAATGCTAATGATTGTAGTAGTAGTCATTGACATGTGTTTGCTGCCTTAACATTTGGAATGAATTTTATAAAATTTATTCTGCAAAAGACTTAATTTAAAGCAGAAAAATCTATTCATTTACTATGTATAGTGACATTATGCATTTTCAATGAATATCTTAAAATTTGCCACAAGAAAAGAACATTTAATCCACATAAACACACACTCAGCCAAACAAATATCCAAACAATGCAGATGTTTAACACAAGAGTACAACATTATTTATACCATATATAAAAAGTTATTTAAGGCTAACAAAATCATAGAAAAAAACAAAAGGTTTTACCACAGTTTTTTTGCTTATGCTTATATACAACAGTAAGTATTAGATGTTAGTGTGCCATTTAGAAAGCTTAAAATATTAACAGCAATCAAGTTGAGATTTTCTACAAAATAATTTACTATAGTTTGTCTTCTTTTAAAAACAGTGACACAAATCCAAGGATATAATAAAAATATACAATCATTTGTACATACATATGCATGTACATAAATGCAGGTTATATAGAATATTGCAATTAAATACAAACCATTTAGTAAAACCAATGTATCAAGGATATTTATTTATGAACTATTACAGCAGACATGTACATACTCGTATGAATGTAGTAAGAACAGATAAATGACAGGCAAGTCCAACTGAAATACTCTTAAATACTTTTACGCATAAGTATCCTGCTAGTGGACGTTATGTTATGATAGGTACTACACTAATACAAACATACATACATTTATGTATATATTACAGTGTTGAAAAAAATAATAAGAACGATGTTTCTCAAATAATTTTTGTTAATATTTCAGAAGTAAAAACTTTATATGTATGTACATGTCATATTAAAGTACTTCAGTTTGGCAAAGTAAACCATAATAAATGTTCTCTGAAATTTAAGTTTCTCAGATGACCTAAATTGGTTTCTTTTGATTTAACGTGACGTATTAGACACTGATCTTACCGTATTGTAGTTTTTGGTTTCCTGCCTCTTGAAAAACCTTTGTTTTTTAATAATTTACCAGTATTACAATTTCACACATACTTTTTCCCTATTTTCAAAGCTTTAAAATAATTTTTGTTTTCAAATAAAGTGCAAGACCCATTACTAGCACTTTTCTGGAGTTAAGGCAATTGAAAACATAAGCGAACCAAGAAAAAAGTTTTTAACTATTCAATAATGCCTTAAATACAAAATGGAAGATATTATTCTTATTATTTTTTCCGAGAAAATTAACATTTGCCATAAAATTTACACAATTAATTTACGACCATTAAAGAGATTCAAAGGAAGCTTAGCAGTATAGTTTCACCATGTATGGTCGGTCACACATGGCAAATATTTACTCCAAAAAGCGTAAAAACTTGTTTTAGCACAAATTTGTTTGACGTTGTTTACTCTTACAGGAGTTTTGCCAGATCAGACAGCATCAAATATAATAAAACTAAATATTTGTTGTGCCTTGTCCTTAATAAACAAAGTTTTTTTTAATAAATAAACGAGTTCAAAAATATTTTATTTACTTTGCATCATTGCAAATGAAGAAGTCGTTTTATTATTTTTTCCAACACTGTGTATGTATGTCCGTTTGTTTGTATGGATAAGTAGCCGTACAAATATGTGTGAGTATATATGTATGTGTAACTTACTGGTGAATCGGCAGGCGTGTGCAAATAATAACTACTAAATGGCTCAAAACTCATCAGGATTATAATCTTTAAAGAGCATCACGTTTTACACAGATTTTCTACTCGAAAGCTTAACACACACATAGCAAATTTGTTCATACAAATAAGAAGCGCACATTAACACTTAAACACAGCATGCAGACATTGTCGCATGATTGTTCAATAGTTTGTGGATGTACAGTATATCACGCAATTAATTGCCTATTCATTTTCAAGAGAAATTTGTTTTTCATTCTTACATAAAATTGTAAAAAACAGTTAAAAATATTTGGAAAATCCTAAAAAAAAATTGTATTAATGTCCTTTTCTTGTTTAGTTGTTGTTGCATTTTATTAATTTACATCACAAATTGAAGGTCACAAAAGTTATTTACATTCAGAAATTTCAGTTAATTTTGTAGGGGGTTTCGTTGTTCTTGGAATTTTTAAATGTTTTTTTGTTAAAATGATAAGTGGCATGTATTTTCCAATTGTTATTAGAAATAATTTTGTCCTTATTGGGTGCATTTATGAAGATCTTTGCGCTAAAAAGGCCGAAGCGAAAATAATTTAACATTTCCTAACGAAAAATTATTTTACAGCTTTAAAACTAAGGAAAATAAATTTAAAACATTTGTGATATGCGTAGCAGATGTTTTTAAGCAGTGAACTATTTAATAAATTGGTCTGTAGTCGCGGAATGGTGTCCAAAATCGTTGACTGCAGGGAAGGAAAGACTAATACCCATAAAAAATCGCTTAAACCTACATTTATCAGACCCAGAGATTGGTGACCAACTATCTTATAAGAACAACTTCTTATAAGAAGAACACTATATATAAATATAAACAACGAAAAAATCCATAGGGTGCTGATAACCATAAATATCGTCGTCGTCTGACAAGTTAAAAAACAATTTGTTTTAGAAATTAACAGATTGATGAGGTTATCATTTGTTGAGATCCAAAAATAAGCATTTTGAGTATCAGCAATATGTTATATTCTATGTCGAAAGCAAATGCAACATTTTTAGTTCAGATGGTCCACGTAGGATCTAGTGGAAGTCAAATAAAGCCTAAAGTATATAATACAAAATCCACAACTAATTATGATGGAGGTTTTATCGTGATATGGGGCTGCATTTCTGCCAATGGAATTGGTAATCTTATCTTATACTGACGATATTATGCACCACCATGAATATGCAATTCGTAACTTCAGAGCCGAAAAATGGATCTACAAAAAAAAAATATTCACCCTTATCATGAATAAAAATTCCCCATGAAATTTGTTCCCTTTTATTTTTTAACATTGAATTTTAATAGAAAAATGTGAAAAGGGAACAAATTTCATGTGGAATTTTTATTCACGATAGGGGTGATTTTTATTGTCAACCCTAAATACACAAGTTTATATGTTAAAATTTAGCTATCAAAGCTTAGACCTGGGCCCTATGGAAATCGTAGAGGTAAAATAAATCGAAAATGTTTAATTTTTTTCCTTTCGCAATGTTTAACACAACAATCATCACCACCGAGGGCAATAAGGAAATAATTATTTCTAATAACAATTGGAATATTTGTAACACGTTATCAAAATAAATAAAACATTTCCATGAAAAATTTAAAAAAATAACAGGAATTAAAAAAAGTACAAAATACCTTTGTGGCCTTCAAGTTATGATGCAATTTAATAAAATGCAACAATAACTAAATAAAAACGAATATTTTTATTTAATAAATATTATCAATTGAAAAAAAAAGTTTATTTTTTACTTGATTTTTTAAATTTTTTATGTATGAATGAAGAACAAATTTCTCCTAAAAACGAGTAGGCAAAAGAGTTTTGTGATACACAGTATACATAATGTGCGTGTGTTAGTGTTTATGTATTACAATACACTTGATACTTGATATTTCAATTAAGACCCATAATCTCAAAGGACTTCTACCAAAATGAGTAAAAAGGTAATAATAATAGCAGCAACAGAAACAACAAACACATAACCTTTACATACAAATAATTTGGTTTGCAATAGTGGACAGCAGTACGGACGGACATATGAATGGGGCAGACAGACAGACACACACACACAATCAATTTATGAAAAATCTCTCTTTAGAAAACTTTTTTATGTATGAGTTTGCACTTACATATTTATAAGGGTAAACCTTTTACATAACCTGTATACACGTGAGTGTGTGCGAAAAAGTAACAAGAAGTTACTTGCCAAAGCATTCAGCATCAATTAATCCCCAAAGTTCGCATATAAAAGCTTTATATTATTACAGCAACAGCTATGTATTTATGTGTACAAATACACACACGTGCATAAAAACATTTACATACTTACATAAAGTCATACACTTTTAAATATATTTCTAAGCGGAATAGAAAGATAAAACTGGCCTTTCAAATGGGGCCTTATTTATCAAGGACATACTTATTTCTACAGAATTGGTCAATGACATTCAAAAACTTTCATCATTCTATAGTCTCTATACAGTTAATTTTGCAAAATATTACAGATTAGTATTTTTTTTTATTATAATTATAATCAATAAAATAAATTTTTTGTATTTTTTCAGTCTTTAATTTGGGTTCTACTAAGTTTTGCAAACTTGTTGAATTTTAATAAAAGCTTTTTTTCACAATATGTTTTAAAAACTTCTTTTTCAACTAAAATTTGTTCCACAAATGGCCTTTTGTAATGTGTGTTTTTATGAAAGCTTTCTCTTAAAAAAAGTTTTTAGAAAACTAAAATTTTTTTATAAAAAAACGTTGTCATAATTAAAAAAAAGATTTCTAAAGTATTTTTTATAAAGAAGCTTTTTTAAACCTGTAACTTTCTGTTTAAAAAAAAAATTAAAAAGCTTTTTCCAAAAGTCTTTTAAATAAAAGAGTTTCTTTTTAAAGCTTTGTCATAAATAAGTTTTTTATAAACAGCTTTCGAACAATATTTTTTAAAGTTTGTTTTACAATAAAGTATTTTTTATAAAAAGCTTTCTCAAAACAGCTTCTTTTTAGTAAAGCTTTTTCGGTTTTCAAAAAAAGTTTATGTTCAAAAAGGTTGCTATAGAAAATAAAGCCTTTTAATTTGTTTCCAATAAGGAGCTATTTTCCTAAACAATAATAGAATAAAAAAAACACCTTTTCCTCAAACAAGTTAGTTTTGTAAAAAAGGCTTTCTGATTAAACAAAACAAATATAATCTCAATGAAAAGTTAAAGGTTGTAATAAGGGCCTTGTCATTTTGGCCTACAGGTTTTTTGTTTCTGTGTTCAAAAACTTTAATTTCTGCATATGGCTTTTATGTATGTGTGTATTGTTAGCAGCAGTGGTTTCTGTTATTGTTGCTGGTCACAACCAAAGAAAACTTGTCGATAATAATCCCGTATAAAAATATTTGTTTAAGCAGTGTTGTAGGTCGCTCGTTCATTGTGTTGTTAAATTTTTACTGACAGAAAAAAAGGAAAACAGAAATTATATATGGGTGACTAATTTTATTATTTGGGTTTTATTTCATTTTTTTTCCAGTAAACCACTTACCTGCTTTGACAGACAAAGAATGTGGCATTTAACCTACATAAAAGCTCAAATAAAAAAGTTTACAAATATTTCGGCCAGAAAATTAAATATTTTGGTTTTATAAAAAAAATTAAATTAAAAATGCTAGTTATTATGAAAGTGTATTAAAACAAGAACAAAATATGAAAAAATAATATTTCTAAGGTGGATGATTGCTTAGTTTTTTAGATTTTTACCATCTAAATTGTTTCTCAAACTAATTCTTGAAAGGCAATTGTATAAATGTGTTTATAACAGCGACAGCAGGGCAACTTAAAGAAAGTAAATTTTCATCTGCTCGAATGGGTCTGGAAGAAAAAATGTGTTTTTTAATTAAATTTTATAAAATTCATTAAGCAGTTTCAAATGTAAAACAAAACATTTTAAATTCTTATATACACATACAGATTTTTTTATTAAAAGAATTTTTATTATTTTTGCAATTTCCTAATAAAAAATATCTTTAAAATTTCTACTTCTGACCACATGTATGAAAATTCTCATACACAAACATATTTACATTAAATGTATGTAAATATTTTGGCCAAGTATAGAATGTAGGTCGTTTACCAAAGGTAAACAAAACTTAACAACAAAAGATACTGAATAACTTTAATATGATTTTTTTTTTTTTTTATAAACAAAAACAACAACAACAACAGCTATTAAAAACAAAAAAACAGAACCAAAACTGTTACCAAAGCAGTATAAAGCAAAAGTTTTATTGGGACAACAAAATATACGTAAGAACATATGTACAGATGTATGTAGTATCCCTACAACAAACGGAAGTAAAAACGTATGCAGATATTCGACACCTATAAACTCTTAAATATTATCCATATGTACAAGTATTTACAAGTATGTACATAAATAATTGTTGCAAATGTTGCTGTGTATCTACTACATCTGTGGCATTGTCATTAAGGTAATAAAAAAGCTATAGATACAGCTACAGTTATAATACTGGTCAAAGTAAATATTATACTTGAATTCTAATTGCATCTAAGAATACACAGACATTTATGAAAAGTTTTGTGTTTGTTTATTTATATATATATTGTAAAACATCTTAAGTGTTCTAAAGCTAAATTTCATAGTATTGTTTCTTATAAAAATTCTCGTTCAGATTTGTTTAATTCAACATAGTTTATAGAGATTCTTGAATTTATTTTATGTTTCCTACAGAGATTGAAAATAAAGGATCCATTTATTTACTAAAGATTATTACAGTTTGAAACTAAATGTATGGCAAATATTTACTCAAACAAGCGTAACCACTTGATTTATTACAAATTTGTTTGATGGTGTTTACTCTTACAGGTGTTTTGCAAGATCAGACAGCATCAAATATAATAAAAATAAAAATTTGTTGTGCTTTGGGCTAAATAAGAAAAGTTTTTTTTTAATAAATAAACGAGTTTAAGTATATGTTATTTAGTGGTTACGTCTTTTTCGGCAAATATTTGCCAAGTGTGACCGTACCTTAAGTCCTAATTTACACGAAGCAAATTTTGTTGAAAATATTGATACAATTTCTTTCTTGAAATTTCTTCGGTGTTTACACAGCACAATATAATTGCTTAATCACTCGTATTTTCGTACACACATTTGTAATACAAACAAGTAAGAAAGTTTAGTCGACCGACCATATAATACCCTACACCCAGAATATGATGTCTGTGAATATAAATATTATATGTGTTAAACTTTATCTCGATATAAATACTTTTAAAAGATTTATGGAGGTGAAAGTGAATTACGGAGAGGGTCTTATATGAGAGTTTCGACTAATTATGGACCGAACATTATAAAATTGTACCGTATTATTTGTATACATATGAAATATATTTGCGTTCAATATTATTTGGATACCAACATTTTTGAGAGAGTTACGGTCTTTAAAGTGATTTTCGGAAGTGGGTCTTAAATGGAAGCTACGAGTAATTATGAACCAATCTGCACAAAATTTGTAGATGTGATTTGGCTTCATTTACCACTCATTTTTGATGAAATTTGTTTGCATACTTGCATAATTCGAATTGTTAAACCCCAATTTCGGGAGGACATTTGTATGGGAGCCAGGTGAAATAATGGACCGATTTCCACCAGTTACAATACCATCCGTCCTTGGACCGAAAAAATTTCACGTAGCAAATTTTATCGAAATATCTTCAAAATTGCGACCTGTACTCTGCGCACAAGCTTTACATGGACAGCCAGCCAGCCATACGGACGGACGGAATGACGGATATCGTTAAATCGACTCAGAAAGTGATTCTGAGTCGATCGGTATACTTCAAAGTAGGTGTTCGACCAATATTTCTGGGCGTTACAAACATCAGCATAAACCCAATATACCCTCCCCACTATGGTGGTGTAGGGTATAAAAAGAGACTAACACAAGTTGCTAGTACAATCAAGTGCGTACTCGTCTTATCTTCCCCTCACCCTGATGTCTAAAAGGTAATCAGCTTAGCTTAAAGAATTACTTCGTGTAAATTGAAAACTTTTAATTTTTGTTTGTTTATTTTCTGTGATAAATGTGATACAGTAATTGAAAAATTCAAACAAAGACAATCACTCGAAAACACAACGCAACATTCAAAATGGGTTATAATTTTTTGATTCCAGTTTAAAGATAAAATAAAATTTACATCCATAAGAGAATTAATTTCGAGGTCTTTGGGACACTAATTTTTTTTAGTATGTACTTCCATTTCCACAAGACATGACAAACTAACTTTTAGAACAGGGAACTTGTGGTCTAGCTGAAAATCTGTAATAGCTCAAAATATTGTTTTTTAACTTAAGTTATTTTAACATGTTACCACATATGTACATACATATGTCCAGAAATGTCCTGTTAACTTTTTTGACTAACACATACACAACAAAACAATTTAAAATTTTTATGGTTTTATTAAAAAATTCCAACTATTTTATTTTCTAAACATACACTTCAGATTAAGAATTTTTTTTTTTTAATTTTTTTCTACAAAGAAAACAGTAATTATAAAAACTATAAAACAGAAGAAAATAAAGGAATTTTTAATTGAATTGACTAAAAGAACAAAAATAATATACAAATAAAATAAAAAAATAAACTTTTATTCTTAAATAGAAACGAGATGCAAAAGCACACATAAATGCAGAACAATACAATAGAATATAAGACATATGTACATACTGAGAATAAATATAATAAAATACAATACAATAATATCGTTTGTTAGCAATACTAAAACACAATTTAATATACTTTAACAATAGTAAATGGAATCTATAGCTAGTTGTACATATGTTTGTAAGGTAAAAACTTACAGTCCAAGTTAAACAAATGCAGAGACAGACAGCTGCAAGTAAATATCTAAAGATATGAATACACACATATATACTGGCCATAGAGAGAAAGAATGGAAATGTCTTTAATTGTTTTACTTCACACTGTATCTTTTCAAACCATTTTTTATATATACATATATATCTTGTATGTAATGTATATATTAATATTATTATATAAAATGTATAATTGTGTTGTGAGTTTAATTGCTATTTAATTATATTGTTTGAGTTTATAAAAGCTTGAAGCGGACTTAAGGTTACCAAGGATTAAGGATTCTGTTATTTTCTTTATTCAGTTTATTGCTCCTAAACTTGATTCCCTATTTTAATTCTTTTAAGAGGAAAACAAAGTTTTCATTGCATTAAATTGCTTTCAAAGCTCTAGTTTAAGCTTGGAAAATATTAAAAGATTGTTATAAATAACAATAATTGCAACTAAATTATAAAAGCTGTGCAATATTTATTACACAAATTTATTATCCATAATTTCAAGCTAAATGTATTTAAATGTCAAGCAGCAAATTTTATTTAATTTACCATTATGTTGCTAAAACTTTGACTTTCACTTAAAAATTGCCATTTTCTATCCTGTTATCCTTGGCACGTCTTTAACATATGCTAATATGTTAATGCAAATTTCTTGCTAACTTTCCCTATGCCAAGCTGTGCTGTGGTTTATTTTCTTGTAACACTTACTGTACTTTGCCGTGCAAGCATTAAAACTGACACAACTAATAATTATTAATATTAAACAAGTACTAAATGTTTAAGTGTATTTGATACCTTTTCCTCCTTAATATTATACTGTTTTGTTAACGGTGGCTGTGTTGTGTGGTAGGATTTTTATATACTCGTACATACTCCAATGGCATCTACATATATATATATATATATATATATATTTATGGTTTACCACAATTTGCAAAATACTCTCAAAAGAGAAAATTTATTGTAATAATTGTCAATTAAATGCACAAAACTAATATTCTTAAAATCTTAACCACAAAATACCCAATATAACTTTACAATCAATTTATAAGTATGTGCAAATATTGCAGGTATTTGAAGGCATGCATTTTAAGTATGAAGTTTGTAAAGTTACTGAACTTAACTACGGAAAAAAGAGGTCCACTTATTTGTAGATGGTTATTAACTGTTATTTATAATTGAACAGAGTCTTGCAGCAACACACTGTGTAGAGCTGAGGGAAAATTACATTAAAAGCCTCGTAATTGTATACTAGTCATTTTAAATGATTTATTTTGTATAACTGGAAATAAGTGATCATTTTTTAACTTTTGGTTTTAGTGACGAGTTACCTTAAGTTCAAATTCGGGTGCCCACTAATTGGCTAGATAAAAGTTAAATAAAAACTTATAGTGGAAGACCAGTGCAAAGCTGTTCTCTTGCTGCTTATACTTTTTGTAGCTAAGCAAATGAGCGCGGCATATTTAAAGCGGCAAATTTCTAAAAAAGTAAATTGACATAAATAAAATCAACAATTTGTAATTTTCTTTATATCGGAAATTAATTTTTCATCGTTGATTTTTTCCATTTTATTTTTATTCAAGTAAACTCATATTGCACATATTATGTACATGTCATACAACATCGTTGAAAGCGGCAGATACAAAAGTTGAACAAAATTCAACTTTGTATGATTTTTTTTTTTGTTTACGGCCGCAAGCCGCTTACATTGGCTTGCCAATATCATTGAAATGTTTGATAAAAGAAGTCACATTATTATTATAATTACACATTTTCATAGTTTGAATTAACTTAAATAATCACTTGAAGTTGTGGTTGTCACATATGTCACATTATATATACATATGTATGGCAACATCGTTTTAAGCGGCAAAGTTGAAAAAATTCTACTTTTGCCGTCCGCGGCCGCATGCCGCTTACATTGGCCTTCCACTATTAGATAGAATCTAATTGTTTGTGACAATTCTTTGCTGTTGAAATTACTCCTTTAACTGTCTTGTTTTATTTTATATGCATCTGCTAATACCATGAATTATTATATATATCTAAATGCAGAATGTTTTCATTTTTCTACATAAAATTTTATGTTATAGTAGTATTTTTTGCTTATCTTTAAAAATATATAAATATACAGTATGAGAGAACAGTATGTCAACAAAACTGAAAAATATTTTGTACCTTTGGCATAACCATTATAAGTTGAACACTGTTCACAACATGTAAATGTAAACGAAACTCATTAAAATTATAGAAATGAATAAAAATAAAAATAGAAGCAGACATTACATTTTACAAAACATTTACTAATTGGGTTTGTTATAAAGTTTATGTATTAACAATCTTACAATACATTATTATTGAAATTTCTTATCTTTCAAAGCGTCTTATTCAGAACAACGCAAAACAGAGCCACAGTGCCTAGAGTGAAAATATTTTCCAAACATAATTAACATCAGAATTTGTTTGTTGTGTCTAATAAAAAAATCAGCATTGTGTAAATATTCTAACAGACAAATGTTCAGACAATGCAAGAAAATATAAGATATAGCGATGTATGTTCGTGAAAAACACTGTTAGTTTAGAATAATTTTTGCAGTTAATGAATGATCTTTGCAGCAACAACGGGACCTTTGGAAATTAGGAGGGAATATTAAATATAATTGTGTTAACCAACTTTTTGCAGATACTATCAACTATACGAGTAGATTCTACATTTAAAACAGGTCTTATTATGTAAGTAGTACTCAAATCAATGCAGATTATAAATATTTTGTTCCTGGTAAAAATTTGTTCTACTATTGGCTTTAGGGTCATTTAAAAAAACTCTATAACATAACTTTATTATTGAACAATTTCTGCAAACTAAAATAAATTCTATAATAAAGCAATTGCCAATTGCTAACAAGCAGCATCAATAAGTACGAGTATAAAAAGATAATATGCTTAAAAACTAAATGTGAACATGATGTGTCTCTAAAGGTGCGGTCACAGTTGGCAAATATTTGCCGAAAAAGACGTAACCACTAAATAGCATATATTTGAACTCGTTTATTTATTTAAAAAACTTTTTCTTATTTAGGCCAAACATAACAAATATTTAGTTTTAATTTATTTCATGCTGTTTGATCTTGCAAAACTCTTGTAAGAGTAAACAACGTCAAACAAATTTGTGCTAAAACAATTGGTTACGCTTTTTTGAGTAAATATTTGCCAAATGTGACCGTACCTTAAGTATATTGTTTGTATAATTTTCTATTGCTTTTGTAAAGGATTTTCATAACCTGTTACTGAACTGAAATATACAACATATAATAATATTTTCCAAGTATCAGGTAACAATGGTTTAACAATCTGTAAACGATAATAAATAAAGGGACTTAAAGTGAAAAAAATCACAAAAGGGTTTAATATCAAACTAAAAAAACAAAAACAATAAAAAAAAACAAACAACATTTGTAAAAATTAAAAGCCAAATGAATAAACGATTTAACAACAATAAATAAATTTCATTATTTTAATTTATTTCAATTTGTTGTGGATACTTTCTAAACTGCAAAAAAACAATAATCTTGTAAAATCCGCTTTAGCAAAATGTTTATTATTTTTTAGAAATTGTATAAATTTGCAAAATAAATGCATTTGAATTTCATGCCCCATATACAAATGAAATACAAAAACGTTTAAAAAATAAAATGCATAAATAAATAAATAAATTCTGAATTTTTATTTTGTAAATTTAAACATTTATTTTTGTTGTTGCTGTTGCTGCTGCTGCTGCTGTTTCATATTTACATTTATTAATTTTTTATTTGCAAAATTTGTGTGTGTGTATTTCTGTTTTGTTTGGTTTCTTTTTATACATTTCATCACAAATATTTACCATTATTAGTCACTCTGTGTCTGATTTAATTTACATCAACATTTAACGTGTAAATTTTTAGTCACTGTTAAAATATGTAGAGAAATTTTAACTTGGCTACAAACTTGCTTGTTAAAGCCAAGTTATTAAAAGTGTAAAGTTTTATGTAGAAATGATGATTCATTTGATTTTATTATGAATTTGCCAAGATGAGTTTACGAATTTGTATTATTTGAAAGTATTTTTTTTATTCGATTATTAATAAAAAAGATAAAACAGTAAGTTTTTTAAGGTAAAAAGGTATTTATTAATTTTATTATGTTTTAGTGATTAAATAAATTGGTATTAAATTTTTTACAACTTTAGACTACTACGAGTATTTGTTTAATTTGACAATACTTAGCAGCTGATTTTAAATTGATAATTTATCAACTTTTTACTTCGCACTTATCAAATTGCATTTTGTTTGTTTCTGTTCCACAATAGTCTTTGCAAATCTTATTTTGCACTAAGTACATGTTTGCAGAGACTTTGTATGTGTGCTCTCCTGCAAATTTTCTCTTTGCATTGCTAAATACAACTTGTTAAACGAGCCGCAAAATTGAAAAAAAACTTGCAGTGTTGCATAAATTTATAAGTATTTTCTTGATAAAATTATTGTAAATATCCTGCAACTAGTTTCTCAGTGGTTAATCACTTTCATCCAAAACAACAATATCCGGAAATGGACTTCATCCATTGCCAAATCGTTGACTTACATCCGAATTCCGTAATACTGTAAAATATGTAGTCGGGTCCGCATATCATCATCACATTCAATAAGTGAATGTACACAGAAAAAAAAAATCATGTTTTCTTTTCAATTAAACCTTTAATTGATTTTAAAATAATTTTCAATTAAAATTTTAATTGATTCAATTACTTTTTCTGATATTTTCAATTAAATCTCACATTTTTTTTAATTGATACTATCATTTTGTTTACAGGTCCGATTTCAATTAAATTTTTAATTGATTCCACCAATATTTTAACTGAAACTTATGTTGCAAACTGCAACACCAAGCATAGCTGCAACTTCATGGTACTGACCATTTTCAAACCAATGGAATTAATTTTCTGCCAACAAAAATTTACTGCGCTGTGTATTGTACCATAATTTTTTTGTATATATTTTTATAATATCTTTTTCTAATTATATTTAAATTATAATCAACTTGGATTTGATTTAAACGAATGCACTTTTTAAAATTAAAGTTTTGTTGTCCCGAAATGTTAATTCCGTCTCAATAATTTCTTCTCATAATCGCGTCTTCACTATCGTCGAACAAAAACTCATGTCTTAACATTTTGAAAGCTTCAATAGTTATAACAATATGAATTTGTAAAGCAATCATTTAATTTGCAAATTTTGCACAAACTTATTAAAATTTGCTTTGGAAAAATAGAATTTAATTCTTTGCAAAATACTTTTTTTCAATATTAACTTTGCACTATCCACAGGAGAATGTACATGGAACAGTAATTGCAAAGATATTAAAAACTTTGCAAATTACACTTATCAATTTCAACTGATCACTTATCAAATTGTGTAGTTCTGAGAAATATAAAGTTTAGCAAACTGAAAAGTGAAAAGTTGATAAGTTGTTTTCTGGAATAGGGCGAGACTTTTCCTTTCACTGTTGATAATTTTAACGAGTTTCGCTTACATGCCTGTCGTTTACATATGCATAGTCGACTGCGTTCGGCCCCTGTAGATGTATGATGGCTAGGTGAAATAATGCACTGATTACAACCATATTCATTAAGTTTTTTCTTTACCTCAATAAAAGTTTATTTGACAAATTTGGTTGTATTATCTGTTAAATTAGAACCAGCCATTTGATTATAGGGTTTTCATGGAAGCACTGGCAAACATTCATGTTGCACACATGAATTGCGTTCTGCCCTGGTGGCTATGAGTGCTGAACACTGACTTACGCCTTATTCGAAAGTACAGATGTATAGTGGCTAGGGCTTGTCCTTAGTTCAATAGATGTTCACTTGCTAAATTTCGTTGTATTATCTGCAAAATTAACACCTGCAGTTTAATTATAAAGTTTTCATGGACGAACTGACGAACGGGCCGACAGCAATAAATCCAGTTAAAAAGTACTTCTAAAACGATTGCTATAAAATATTTAAGTCAACATTTACTACTTATGCTGTATTTTTTTACCTAATTTTTTTTTTGCAACTTATTAAGTCAAATTTGTTTTCTAATTTTAAATATCAATTAGTTAGTAAACTTTTGTTTTAATGTGTATTCGTAGAAGTTTTTTCTTTGTTTTATCAATTTCCTTTTCCTACATAGATGTCAATTAAAATCTCTTCTAATTTTCTTGCAATTTCCATTATTACTCTTATACGCTTTAAAACTTTGTTTCTTATAATCCTTTTTTTTAAATTATTTTTTTTTTGTGATTTGTATTTTATGGATTGTATAGTTTTTTGTTTTCTATCACTTTTATTAGATTTTCTCGTAGTTTTTTTTTTGCGAATTTTGTTTATCTTTTCTTTTTCATATTAGGAAAAAGTACTTTAAACAAAATTTTTTAGATGGAAATTTAAGTTGATCATTTCAGAAAAGTCAAGAAAACTGACAGAAAAATATAATTAAATGAACCCTACAGGATGAATTCAGTTACAACGTTTCTTACTTTTAATAAATTTAAAATATTCTGCATATTTTAACACAAATATTTCTGTGGGAAATATGCAAAAGCTGCCTTAAGACTTGTTAAATCTGCAATAAAATATTTAAATCATCATCTGCTGCTGCAGCTACTGCTGTCATGTTGTATGTAATTCTTCTCTATACTTGAGTTTTTTTTAAACATGTTTCCTGAAATGAACATCCATCTATCTACAAAATGTTAAAAATAAACGCAAATAAATTTATAGCTTTTGTATAAATTGCCGTTTTTTTTCCGCGTCTATACAGAATTCTACAAGAATAAAAACAATTGTTGAGTTAGAAAGAAAGAACGAAAAATTAAAATAAAACGAAATACATTAAAACGCAAAATTATGTATTTAAGAAAAGCAAAAAATACAACTAAGAACTAAAAATTAAATGTTTATACTCGGGCTCTTTAGAAATGAAAATGGTTTGTTGAAATTAGAAATACATACAGAATTTTCTTATTACAACAAGCAGGCATTACAGCAATTAAATAAGGAAGTTGTAAGAGGCCATCAAGTATAAATGATGACTATTGCTGGCTGACTCTTGGCTGTCTGTTTGTTTGTTTATGTGGCAGGCAAGCAGCAGCAGCATTCCGTGGCAAGCAACTGAAAGATTGAAATATGCGATATTATTGCTTATTATTTTGTGTACACAGTATTAATAGACTATGACGTTAAACATAAATAGAAACAAAAAAAATATTTTTATATTCTAGTACATACTTAATAATATTTTTATAATTATAAATTCCCAAATCAGAGAGTAAGAGCGTTTGTTTAAAGATTCATTGACCCTTAATTATATGAATGATGATTTTTAGAAACTACACTAGAAACTACTAGAGAATGAGTGGGTAGATGCAATTGTTGTTACTTGTGTAACACCTATAGATTTTCAGCTGGGCACCTAGTAAACGTATTTATTCAAATGTCCTTTTCTCAGTCGGCCTGTCTGTGTAAAACACGCTTATGATCAAAGTTCTTATGCAAAATAAACCATAGTGCTTCTAGAATGTTTGTCATTCTTCTAAGCAGTTTGCTATTGAAAATCAGCAAAATCCGTTTATTAAAAAAATAGTCGTTAACAAAAATTTTACACAACTCCCAAGCAAATTTTTAACAATTTTCAAATTTAGTTTTTACTTTTTTCTTTTTTATATAAATATTTATAAAAGAAGCAGATGAGTTGATGTACTTTTATTTGTTGGAATTTTATTAGATTGCTTAAGTTAACAACAACAATTACATACAATTAAAGGATTTATTCGTGTTTGAATAGTTATCAATGTCGAAACGAGTGTAATTTTAGTTATATGTGAAGGATATTTAAGATTCGGTCCAGCTCAATGTAGTATTAGTTAGTTAGTTTAATTATTTGCTAACTAGTCAAAATCTACAACGAATGTCTGCAAAAAAAAAAAAGATAATCTAAATAAATTGCACAAAACTATGTGATTATTATTGTAAATTAAAGAAAACTAATCTAGGAAGACTGATATTTTGTTTGGTATATGTCTGAACTATTGCTTGTTCCGTATTTCCTGCATAACATCTTTCGTAGTAAAAAGCTTTCGATATGGCGACATTGGGGGACCTTTGTGGGTTTTTAATTCTTTTCTAACAAATTCATTATTATGATCATCGAGTAGTTTTAAGGTGGATCTAACTCTATGCATAATCGTGCCAAATTTTAACCTCTTCCTTCTTGGAGTGAATAAACTATTTTTTCGCACTGACAAACTGCCAAACTCACAAGGTATCTGCTAATTTCTGTACACCATATTTGTTTTAGAATTGTCAGTATATTTTTTTAACATTGCCTCAATGTTCATTACAATTGCACTTTTGAACATAAGTTAAACTATATTCGTTGGCTGCATTTAGTTCTTTAACGATTTCTTCATCTTCTTTCATTGCATTGCGGACATTACGCAGCGGCTTTTTATATTTAAATCCTTTTTCCGCTCAATACCATTTATTATCCATTTATTTAAATAGCGCACATTTTCTTCGACCTTTTCGTTTTCATAACAGCCATTATCACTCTGTATTTGTATATTTTACAATTTCATTCCTAGTTCTTTGCCTTCAGCACTCAAGGTAAATGCTGTCACAGACGAAAACAGTAACGAACAGAAAAAAGATAAATAATAAAAGTAGACGAAAAAAAAAATCATTACCAGCTTGTTAAATTTTTGCAATTGGCAATTAATTTGTTTCTGCCCTTTAAGCAGCAGATTTTAATTTATTTTCATCTGCCAACAACACTCTCATACCCACACACTCACCCGCTCACCTTTTTCCTACAACTTAAGTACTCGTAAGTAAATTGGTGTTGTTGGTTGAAAATTTATAGTTTTTGTACTTTCCTACTAAAATCAAATAATAGTACATAGTATTTTTTGCTGTTTTCTTTTTGGAAAGTAAGAAAAAATGTAAAGTTAAGACTACATACATACTTCCTCCTGTACTTTTAACAGACTCAATTAAATTTGCTTAAAAAAGCACACGACATCAGCAACAATAACAACAAGCAGTTATGTAGATGATGATGAGAAATATCTTTTCGACATTATAGCTGTGATAGACTTTTAATTTTTGTTTATATATATAATACAGGGTATTGGCAAAAGATAAGTAATTAAAAAGAAATGACTTTGAAATTGTTAATTACTTATTGAGTTTTTGGTATTTTAAACAAGTCTACTTAAAATATCTTGAGAATCTATAATAACAACTTCAAGAATCACTTATGGGCAACAGTATTGTAATCATAAAGTATTTAGTTATATATAACATATTCTTGTTACTAGTTATTTAGAACTTGTTTTACATTGGTCCTAGTTTATTATATATCTCTAACAACTTTATAAAAACCCTTGACAACTTTTTAACTGAATTTTAGATATCAAATTCGATAACATGTGTGTTTTTCGTTTAATCCCAGGAAGCCATATGAGTCCGAAAAGAGTCTTTTCTGACACCTTTTCCGGAGCGTTCATGCTCTTTATGAGCTCAAAAAACAATTATTATTGCTCCGAAAACCTTCAGAAAAGAGGGTCATTACATTCGAAAATGGTCCGTCAGAGCTCTTAGATAATGTCAGAAAAGAGTCTTTTATGAGGGTTTTTTAGGCTCTGAAAGAGCTCTTACATCATGTCAGAAAAGAGTCATTGCAATTTTAAATACAAAAAATTAAAAGTTTTCATTTATTTATTTTTTTTTTAATTGTTTTTACTTAAACAAAAAGAATTCAGAATTAGAAATGGAAAAAAATTAAATAAATTGCAGTAAAAAAAATAAAATGGAATTCTTTTATATAAAATATATAAAAATGAAAAAAAAAAAATTGATTTTTTAAGCAAATTTTTCTTTCGCTCCGAAAATGCTTTTTAGTTGGACTCTTTTCTGACTCCTTTTTGGGAGCGCTCCGAAAATGCTCTGTAGTTGGACTCTTTTCTGACTCCTTTTTCGGAGCCTTCCTAGAATGGTATGCCGGGGTTAATACTTCCAAAACGTTTACTATTATAGAAGCAAAGAAACTACAAAAGTTCCGTAGTAAACTAGTTCCCACTTTGACATTATCGTTCTGAAATCACTGATTTTAAAACTAGTTGTAAAACGATCTAAAGAAGAGATATATGTTACTTTATACAGAAGAAGTAGTTTCGAGGGAAATTTCAAGGTCACCAAACCAAAAAAATCGTACAATTTCATTATTTAGGAATCAAATTTATATACAATAAATTTCTATATTTTAATTTCGAATTATGTTCGATTGCAGATTGCAGGTTAGATTCCCCACAAAGTCTCTAAGTGTTGCTTCAGTGCAAGTTTTGCAGAAACCATGCACAAATAGGTTTTGCAGTTTGGTTGGTTTTGTTTGTGCATATAATGTGAAATCAATTTCCGTCCAACACTCTGGGTGTTTCTGTAGAAAAGCCAAATGGCTTCCAGTTTGTAGACTATGAATTTTCCCATAACTCCAAGTGTGAAATTGCCACCTATTTCAAGGCCTTTTGTTTTTTCAGCAGACAGACAAACAGGCAACTTACCTAGATTACTAGAGTCCGATCGAGTATTCGCTTTCGGATCAGGCGAACAATTGGCCGAATACCAATATTGGGGTTTCGGCCATATTTTGACCGAATACCGAAACTTTTATAAAGATAAAACATAGGTTTTGGAATTTTAAAGGTGATACGCGTTTTTAAAAGAATGTAATATAATATATACGAGTATATTAATATAATACATATATAATATTGTAAAATATTTAAGAAAATGGTAAAAACTGTTCATTTAAAAAAATTTGTCAATTCAAGATGGAAAAACAAGATTCATGAAGTAGTGACGGTACTTTAGGGCACTTTAAAATGTTATAATATTAAAAAAAAATAATTTTGCTGGAAATTAATGGAATATTTTTAAAGTTTCGGTTTGGCCGAATTTCGTTTTGATTCGGTTTCGGCCTGAAAACCCCAATTCCAGTGGGACTCTATAGATTATTTTCAAGTTTCTCGAAAAACCACATATGTGGTCTACAACCAATATGTCGATGCGTGGTTGTGAATATAAAAGTTCAACGGTAATAAAATACAAACCAATTCATCCTTAGTGTACAAGTTTTGTTAATAAGAAGTATTTGTTGACTTCTTCGTCTTTAGTCCCCAAATATCGGATAATGACAAAGAAAATGCTAAGTTGTCTATCCCTTCTTCCTTGTCTTTGTGAAAAACTGCACTTACAACAGTCAAACGCATTCAAATCTTAGGTGATTAGCATGCCTATGAACCTATATAGGGTAAACCCGTGAGTTCCTCGCTATATCCTCCAAATATACCCAGATCTCTTGCACAATTATCGATTTGATATACCCATTCTCTATGTATCTAATATGATAAATACAATATTCTTGCCAGATACTCGGTGATGCTAAATTTGTTGCGCAGCTACTTTAAAAGTCATAAAGCCGTCTTTAATTATTTGAAATTGAGGGATAGTCTAAACGTCAACTAGTCAGAATAGGAACTATATCCAAAACTTCCATGCGACAAAAAGTTCATTTAATGTCCTTTTTTCGCCTAGCAGCTCTTGATAAAATCAAAAACACCCTTTTCACATTACAGATCACGAAATTGAAAAAATGAAGATCCGATTAGCGGAAAATAAGTATATAATTTTTAAAATAAAAGTTTGAAATATTCGACCTTTTCTTTGTAGGATCCCAAATTTATAAATAATCAAGCTCGAGGTCATTGATTATTTATAAATTTGTAATTTTTAAAATTTTTAGAAACACATCAATTATTAGCTTCGAAAGATTACTCTTCTTTTTGCAACAATCATAATTTTCCTCTGCAAAAATAAAACAAGCACCTAGAAAGTGTTTGGATGATAATTTTAATAGAATGTAGTTCGAATAATATCGTTTTTTTTTTTTTGCAATTCCTTAAAAACACTTGACATATGAGACACTCGCTATAAGAATACGGCTCGATTACTGACTAGATGGCTGGTTGCTTATGATGCTGCTGCTAGTGCTACTGCTTGCTTGCTCCCCATTGCCTTCATTATGCAGCATTATTATTAGCACGTTTCATGTTTATGCATATGTTATAATTCTTTTTGAAAAAAAAAAAAAAAAATGTTTCTCTCCATATTCTTACTCTTTAGCTACACACTTGGAGTTCCTAAGAACTGCGGTTGAACTTTTTTTTAATGGCAAAATAGAAGTCGAGTATGTGAAACATGTGCAAGTACGGAACTCAAGTACTTTTCGAAAATAAGAAAATTGCTGTTGTTGTTTTCTTGGTGTTTCATTTGCTATTTTAAGAAAAGTTATTATAGGAAAATGAACAACAACATGAACATGTACTAAATATGTAATAGAAATTTATGCACTTTCAACTGTTAGGAGTCTGCAACCAAAATGCCTGACTGCCTGCTTCTGGCTGGCACATTACGTGTCATTGTGTGTTAGTGAGTGAGTGGTTCTCTATTAAAGCATGTCTTTCTCTTTAGCATTTTATGTAATAACAAACATAATAAAATATAAAACATTTAACAAGTTATAAAGTAAAATAATGTATTATTTTATTTGTTGTTTTTGAAGTTTTTTTTTAGTTACAATGTAAGCGAGAACTTATGCTTACGTATATTCAAACTTATTTATTCGTACACACTCACAAAAACCTGATCAATCATTAACTGAAGGGGAAGGGGAAGGGGAAAGAATTATTGAAAATGTTTCAATTTTGTCAGCTGATTAGATGCTGACATGTTTGAGGGCGGAGTTAATCCTGTTAAGTGTTTTCATGTTTTAGGCTGTCTTGTCTTGTATTTTCTACAGCTGTATGGCGCCAAGTTCATGGTGTTTTGTAGATTCTTTTTTTGGGGATTTTGACAGCAGGCTTAATCAATAAGTGTGCCACAAATACTGAGATATTGAAAGTCAAGACTCATTTGGGTGGGACTTGGTTTTGTTTAATGTCAGAAACATTTGATGTTAATTTATTATACAGCAGTGGAATATTTCACAATTAGTTAATAATATTTATTTTCATAAATTAATTTTCTCCTGAGTGTAAAGTTACATAAGAACTGTGTGTTGTCTGTTATTTTCTTACTTGGTCAAAACAAAAAAACTTAGTTCCCTTCAAAGAAAAAAAAAATAAAAAAAGTTGTCTAGGAAACATGTCGTCACAAGACTCTAAATACCCATCGCGCTTTTAAATGACTACTAACTCTTATTTATTGCACTGAATTCCACCAAAAATATTTGTTATTGTAAAAATCGAAAACTAAAAAAATAATTTTTATTTATACTCGCTGTGGCACTTTATAACGTTTGAAGTTTTAGCGTATTTTTGTTTCATTTTCCTTCTTTTCATATTTTATTTGTTTGTGCAACATTTCTACATATTTGTTTTTTTTTCATGATTCTTTTGCAACAACATTTTCTTTGATCTAGCTTATTGTCAGATGATGATGGTATTAATTGTGAAAAGATACAGCAATAAAAATCTGCGAGGAAATGCAATTCTTTAGAAAACAGCATTGAAAGAAAAATATGTTATTTTGTAAGTATGAAATTAAAGATAATTAGAAGAATGGTGTTTATTAGTTTGAGTAAACATACAGTGGCTCACAGCTTGTTTTATGTAGTGCATATATTTCTTTGCAAAGCTCCATAAAAACCAAATTAACATGAACTTAAAAAGAAAAAACTTACATTTTAATATATTTAAACTAAGAACACAAAAAATGCTTGTTTTTATGCAGTCAATTTCAATATTTTCTATTAAATTGTGAGTCCGATTTTGTAACTTCAAATTTCAATTTAAAACAGTTCAAAGTTCTTTTTTAGTTGTCTTATTATGGAGGTTTAAAAACAAAAAAAAAAAAAAAAATGCACTACATAAAATAAGCTGTGAGCCACTATAATTATTGTTTTAATTGGTATAAATTTAGTTTAGTTATGGCTTTGTTTTAAAATTTTACTAATAGCCAACAGGGAATGAGCAATGTCAATGATTTTTTTAAAAATAACAATTTTGTTCATTAACAAATCATTGTATACGTAATGCTTATCAAAAAACGCAAACCTCTATTTAAATATTTAGTACAGAAGATACTACTAGTAAAAATACTTTTTTTTAAGGTTACAGCGACTTTTTCGATCATTTTTTTTTAGAATAATGACAAATTAAATTTTTTTTAAACTGTAAAGAAAAAAATTAAAATTTTCTTATAAAAATACTAATGAAAAATTGTACTAAAAATAGTACTTTTTAAAAATTGCTAATTTTTTTTAATTTATGATTTTTTTCTTCAATTTATGTATAGTTTTGTAAAGAAAAATCTAAATTTCTAAAAAGGATGGTACTAAAAATACTACTATTTCATAAATTTCTGATTTTAAGTTTTACAATAACTTTTTTTTTCATAATTTTTGTACAATATTTAAATAACTTGGCAAAAATTACTAAATTTTGTTGAAAATACTAAGAATAAAAAATAGTAGTAAACATACTGCTTTTTTAACATGGTTAATTTTTCAAAATTTTATAAAAATATTAAATTTTTAAGAGAAAAAAAAATAGTACTGAAACTACTACTTCTTTACAATTTTTCTATTTATACTATTTAGTATATGTAGTTAAGGAATTCAGAAAGAATTGCTATAAGTTTGTTGAAAATACTACATATAAAAATAGTGCTAAAAAAATACTACTTTTCTAAAATTTTTTAGGCAAAGTTTAATAAAAAATCAATGTTTATTAGAATAAAAATAGTACTGAAAATACTACTATTTTACAAATAATTTATTTTAAGATTTACAATAACTTTTTTCATATTTTGTTTTGGAGAATATTTAAAGAATTTAGAAAAATGTATTTAAAATTCGTATGTTTTTTGGTGCTTGTTAAATTTTTTGTGCGAAAAATGCCTTAGTTAGTGCGCATTGCGTTTTTTTATTATTTCCGAAAATGTGATGAAATCTTTAGTTTTACTAATTTTTAATTGCAGTTTTTTTATAATTCATTATCATGAAATCTATACGATGAAAAAGGACCCCATTGAATATATTTTAAATACGAATGCATGATAAATTAATACATATTTATGTACTATCAAATTCGTTACGTGAAGGTTATTGCTAAAGATGAATTGGGTGAAATCATTGTTTAAAAATTAAATTAACATTTTAAATATGGAAATAAAAATGCTTGTTTAGCCTTATGGTTTGGTCTACTGAACTGTAGACGAATAACCGGGGTTAGAGTCCCAGTGGAGCCCTAAGAAATTTTATTGCAAAAAATTTAAATAGAAGTACCTAAACAGAAAACAAAAATAAATCATTAAAAAAGTAACAAATATGTACCTTTCTACCAATTCGTACTTTAGTTCCGAATAGCATATTGTGAGTTATATTTTGAGTGGTTAAATGCTAATTTTATCCTTATTAGCTCGTTTATTTAAATAAAAGGCTTTTACTAGTAATCGTTGTTAACTTTTTGAAAAGTTTTAACTATATAGAATTTATGAAAGTAAAAAAATGTAAAATTAATTCAATAAACATTAAAAAAATCTAAACTTGGGGCTTTTTTTAAATGGCGCTTTTTTCTCCATTTTGGTGCAACGCTGTTGCAGATAATACTTTTATTAAGGTTTACAAAGATTTTTATTAACTTTTTGTAGACCAAATTTAGTAAAAAAAATCTAGATTAAATAAATAAATTGTAGAATAAAATAGTACTAAAAATACTTTATTTTTTTAATTTTCTTTAATTCTCATTTTTTAATATAATTAAAATGGCTCAAATTTTATTCAAATTTAAATACTTCTAAAAATAGTAACAGGATAAAGTTAGCATAAGCATACTCTTCCCTGTTTCAAATCTCCTTTATATCCTGCAACATAATCTAACTTATAGAGCAAACTCTAAACTGTAACTAAATAATTCTCTGTTATTTTGCGCCGATTATTCTAATTAACAGATGGCGTGCATGAAATTCATTAAAATTAAAAAAGAAATTGTTATAATTGTCAAATGTTTTCTATGTGTATTTGTATATCCGATGCTTTGGATTGCGTACTTATTCTTTTATTTCATTTTATCTTACAAACATAATTATAAGACTTTTTTTCTTTACTAATTTTGTGCTTAAACTGATTTATTCCACTTCAAAAGAGGATGAACAGCAGGAAAGGAAAGGGTGAAATAGTGAAATATCATAAAAAAGCACTACAGTTGTGAAGAAAAAGAATTTAATATAATACAGGTTGGTTTTCAAAGTGATGATTATTTAAATAAAATTAACTAAAGCGAAATGTTTAGCTTTAAAATGGACTTCCCAAAAAATGAAGGAGCTGAACATGTTAGCAATGAAATACATTAATGGATTTTTTGGAACTTATTTGCTTGCGTCCTTTTGCTTAAATCTTCCAAATTTCAATATCAATGCAATCTAGTTCATACTTATTTGATTGATGTATCATCTATGTTGGTACGTTATTTGGGAGCGCCTTAACATTGATTGAAACATACATTACACTGCTATCTATGAAGGTTGTAAAGTTATAAAGACATTTCGATGTCTTCGATTGTAGGAGGGTAGAACGAGTAAATTAAATAAACACGAAGACATTTTTTCAAATACCCGCAAGTTGACCAATAACTAAACTGGTTTAAGAGTTATCAGCAGTTATTTTGCGACCTTTCTAAATACTAACTAAACATCCCTCGTATATAACTATTTTGTTATATTTTCCCGAAATAATTATTAATTTCTTAGGACTGCTAAAATTTCTACTTTATTGTTTTATAATTTGTAGCCTAAACTATGGCCGGTGTAGATTAAATCACATGTGTTTTTCTTTCGCCTGTAGTTGTTTTTTTCATAATTTTTATTATTTTTCATTTATTTAGAAATTGTTTTTATATCAAAATCGTGTCATGGGTACGTTTTTTATCTGTTGTTTTTCAGTTTTTCATAGAAAAGATGTGCAAGTGTATTCAATGATTTATAGAGTTTTACGATAAATAGAAAAATAGTTTTTGTTTTTCATTTAATTCAAATGTACAGCAACATGCTTTTTCAATATGAAGGCATTGCGTTTTTAGATTTATATCAAAAATTTATATTTATATACTAAAACATATACTTTGCATACATAGCATTCGATAAAAACTGCAAAAAATAAGAAACCGTTCATAGTTTGATATTTAAAAATGTTCATTTTAATTTTATTGGAACTTTTGTAAAAGATACAGTAAAAGATTACAAGTAAAATACCCTTCAGTTTTTTTTAGAAAAAATGTTTTTCTCTTTTAAACAATTATCCATTAATGTGTAGTTTTTTAGCTGACATTAATTTGTATATTTTGGGGTCATTTAATACTTATGGATACTTTGTAATATGCTAAAAGTTATGTGATTATTTTACACATCCCAAGTATTCTAGTGTAGAGACAATTGTCATATTAGTATCCCAAAGTAATCTTGAAAGTAGTTAGTTTAAATTTTTGGTATATATCAAGGGTCCGTTGGCATTAGGTTAATCTTCGTATTCCGGATTACGGAATAGGAATTGTCTGTTGAACATGGAGTGTCTCAATGCAGAAGGAAGTTTATTGGTTATTGCAAAAATTGTCTGTACCAAATGCCAGAGACAATAGTCCCTTTAGTTTGCCTATGTTTTTAAAGCATCAGCTGCTAAATGCCAGCTCGATAAAAACTGAAACAAAACTGTTTATTGTTCAATATTTAAAAACGTCTATACATATTTATGTGTTGAAGCGTTTGTAAAATATTACAATTAAAGTACCCAGTTTTTTTAGTTATTACATAAATCCATTCCATTTATATTTGAGTCAATACTTTTTTGTACCTAGGTAATCTATTGTGTAGTCCATTTAAACTTTTTATTTATTTTAAGAGCCAGCTGATACCTGTGTAAATCAGAGTACAGTACAGTGGACAGAATCGATTTTTTGGAAATATAGCTGCCATAAACAGCTGGTCCGATCGTGATAAAACTTTAACTGGACTCACAAACCCTAAAGGGACGGCGCTGAGGTGCGTCCTAAATCTTTTAAAACATACTATCGTAAAATTTTTTCTTACTCTAGTTTCGAAGTTATATGCATTTGCTAATTCAGATTTAAAAGTGTTATCATACCAGTTTTTTTAAAATTCATATGGAATGTATGTATCTTTGCAATTGGTAGCCGATTTTCTTTAATACTATCACTGATAGTCTTAAGGAATGGTGTGACCATGGCAAATATTTACTAAAAAAAAAACGTAACCACTTGTTTAACCACAAATTTGTTTGACAAAAGTTTTGCAATAAAATAAAACTAAATATTTGTTGCGTTTTGTCCTAAATGAAGGAAGTTTTTTAAATAAATAAACGAGTTTGAATCTATTTTATTAAGTGGTTACATCTTTTTTGGCAAATATTTGCTTAGTGTGACAGTACCTTTAGACTAACTAATGAATTAGTTTTGTAATAAGACACGTAATAGCTACAATAACTCATTGACTTAATTGACTACTAGACTCTCTCATTATAGTCTAAAGTTCCAACATAGATAACATAGATATTATGTAGGGACCCCTACATCTTCAAATAACTTTTCTATCAGTGGTCAGTCCAAATGGTAGATCAAAGTCTGCTGGTTCGGGTATAGCCACCAGAATCTGTCGACTATTTTTAAATATTATTTTATGTATTTGTTGGTTTATGTTTAATGAACATTTGAAAAAGACATCAATGATTTACAATTAAAATATTTACATGAATGAATATTTGTATTGTAGTTGTTATATTATTAAAGAGTTTAATAAAAACAAATATTGAGCAAATATTGGAAAACAGCATAATGTTTTTAATCATTATGTACTTGTCTTATTAAGCAAATAAATCCATAAATATTTTAATGTAAACTTCAACATTATGTATTAATAAAAATATTAACACAACAATAATAATAATAATTTTGCATTTTATGCAAATTTATAACAAAAACTGCTCTCTTCTTCCTGGATCTTTTATTTGAGCAATTTAAATAAATTCATTTAAACATTTAAGTATCTTAAATTCTTGAGATAACATTTGAATAAATTTGTTTACAATACTTTAGTATTGGAAGTAATATTCTTATATGCATTTGTTATTAAACAATTATATTTACTTTCATATAAATAATGTCTAAATATATAAATGCCTTTTGTAACACATGTAGTTCTATTATATGCAAAGCAAAAGAGATTAATTGTAAATTTCTACATGATTGATCATTTTCATTATGAAAATTAAAAAGAATTGTCTGCTACTTTTTTTTGTTTAATTTAATTTAATTTTGTTTAATTAATTCTAAATAAAAATCATCATTTATACTCCTCCTACTACTATTCAGAGTATTTTCCAAAATATATGTAGGTATGTATATTTAATCTTTGAAGTCAAAAATCAATTTAACTTTTTTTCTTTTATTCTGTAGCCTTTTCCTAAGCCAGAAATTAACAAGAAAATTTGATTTTGTTTTCTTATTAATCAAATACATTAAAATTTAAATGTCTTGCTATATAAACGTTTATATGTAAACATGTAAATGTCTAAATTGTGTACTTTTACGTTTTTGTTTGTGTTTATTTAGTAGTTTAAACGAAAACCTTTTTTAAGAATAAACACATAATAAGATTACATGTTTTTATCTCCACCAGACTCTTTTTGAAGTATCTACATATGTATTTGTTTGTGAGCCTGAAAACCAGATTGCTGACAAATAGATAAAACATTGTGTCTAACCCAGATATATATACAAGAACAGTTTACAAGTTTTGCTTTGAGAATGTCTTATTAATGTTTAATAATTAATTAATGTGCAACAGTGTCGAGCATGTTAGAAGCAATGGCATGACAATGTTTGGTGCGACCATTGACTGCTTCTTACAAAAACTTAACCTAACGTATTTTTGAATCTATTTTTGACAAGAGTTCACCGTATTGAAGTCATTTAATTTGCTTACATTTAGCTTTAAAATGTTTAAACACTTGATAAAACACATATATTGAATGAATACACAATAAATCGAATGACCTTTTAATAACTCACAATAATAATAATAATACAACTAAGCAAATTTGAACAAATCAATACAGTTTACTAATGATCAAACTCTATTTTAACAAATACAAATTGCTCTAAAGTTTTCAACTAAAATCACACAAAGTATGTACAGAAGACAAAATAAATTTTTAACATAATTTTCTTTGTAAGGTTTCCAAATTCATATACAAAACTAAAAAAAAAAACTAAACAAATATTAACACGTTTAAAAGATTTACTCATTACAATGTTAAGCAAATTCTATTCATGTTTCATCCTTTTTTAATACTCGTACACGTTGCAAATAGAAATAGAAATTCGAGAATAATACAAATTTTTTTAAATAGCAGAAAAGTCACAGTTTTACGTCAATGAGCTTTTTCTTCTTGTTTAACATATATTTTTGCTCTTAACTTGAAATTTTGTGGTTTTATTTCGGTTTTTTTGCACGTGTATGCATTTGTAAAAGTTAATGATACACTTGAAAAAATTTCAATGGTGTTTTCTAGTTTTTTTTCATCGTCTATTTTTCGGTTAGTTCTTTGTGGTAATGTGCTGAAATCAAAAGGAAAATGTGTATGATAATAAACAAAAAATATGTATGTAGGTTAAACACGAACACACACCAAACAAATACTTATGTATGTAGTGTGGATACCCTGCAAATAACGCGACTAGTCCATACATGCATGTAAAGACTAGACCAAAGAGGAGTAGGAGTACTCCAAAACTACTCCAAATATATGAAAAAAGGTGGTCGATTTAACATTGCGATGCCCTAGGATTGGACCATATAACCCATCGGAGTAGTCCCAAAACTACTCCATGCTTCTACTCCATGGAGTACTCAAGAGGATTAGTTTTAAACAACAACAACAACTCAATATACAATCGTGTTAACACGAAACCATGTCGTTTAACTACAAACTCTTGTTTAACTATGACATGGCCAATGACTGCATTACATTGGACCATGTTGTAAGTAGTGCATTTCATCTAAAATGGATCACGTAGACCATTATTATCCAGAACTTGCCCAGTCCTATTACTATTTGTATCGATCGATGCAAAACGCCCCCTCTGGCATACGCTTTACTTCAAGGCAGGATATCCGAAATTGGCTTTTTCGTTCATGGCCTCAAAAGATACACGGTTCTTTTGGCGCGGAATTCATATTTTGTCAGCACTGTTGCCATATTTGACGATTTATCGTCATTTTGACGATTTTTGGTGTCAAAAATGACCCTTTGACGATTTGACGATCTTTGTCCCTATTTTGACGATTTTTCAGTATAAATGATTTGCAACACTTTTTTCTCATATAAAATTTATAATTTGGTTTCGGAAAAAGAAAAGATTTATTGGAATTTTGGAAACACATTTCTGAAATTAAAAAAAAAAAATTCAAATCTCTTGTTTTCCATGCTAACCAAATTTATACAAAAAAATTTAGTTTTGCCACATTCTTCGGCAAATGTCAAACGAGTATTTAGTCAGGTAAATTTAAACAAAACAGAAATTAGGAATAGGTTAGGAACGTCTTCTTTGGAAGGGATTTTATTCACTAAAGGTTTTTTTAAAACTAAATAAATGTTGTTGTTTTAATATGAATGTTGTACCTGAGATTATTAAAAAGTTTAATAGGGAAATTGTAGGTACAAAATTAAATGTACTAAACTTCACAATTTCCAATTATATTTTAAAAATTTTCAACTATATTTTAGAAATTTCTAATAATATTATAGAATTTTCAAATTGTATTTCAGAAATTTTCAAATCCATTTGAGAAATTTTTAATTGTATTTCAGAATCCAAACATATTTTGAACTAAACTTTTATGAAATACGATAAGAATATTCTGAAAACCAACTAGAAACTACAGAAAATCAATTGAAAATTCTGAAATATAATTGAAAAATTCTAAAACGCATTGTGTTGCAAAACGGTGATATTTTGTTTTTAGAAGTAAAATTGTTTTGTTTATTTTATATTAAAAATTATATACATTTTTTAAGAAACATTGATAAAAATTTCTTAAAAAATTGATTTTAAAAACTATATTATATATATATTAAAAAGTAATTTATTATTAATTTTTGTGTTCCTTTTACAATAATTTTTGTATTTTGTTTTGTTATTTGTTACTTTTTTTTATTTTAATATTGATATTTAAAACTATTTTTTGAACTTTTATCGATCCCTTAAACATATTTAATTTTTTTGTTTTTTTTTCTACTTTTTGTTTATGTATTAAAAAAATTAATTTAAAAAAACAAATAAAATATTGAATTGATAAAAAGTTTTATTTTAGTTGACGATTTTGAAAAATGCATTTTGACGATTTGACGATTTTTTATTCAAGATTTGACGATTTGAACCCTTATTTATGAAAAATATGAAAAAGGTCATATCTATTAGCTAATAATGCACAATACTTTGAATAACTTGAAATTGTACAAATATTTCAAAAGAAAATCAGACCAATCATGAATAAGAATTCCGCGGCAGTTTTTTCCCTTTTCCCATTCAAATTCAATGTTAAAAAAATAAAAAGGGAAAAAACTCCCGCGTTCATGATTGTGCTGAATATAAAAATTGTTATTTATTGTGTTTTATAATATTTCACATTGTGTAGCTTAATAAATTTACAATTGAAATCAAAATCAAAAGGTCAAACAATTAAGTTTAACGAAAATCAAACAGTTTAAAAAAGTTCGGTATTTTTAGGTTATACACCCAATATACAGTGAATGAATGCGAATAAAGGCATTATTGGCCCCATACAAACAAGACCAACCATTTTTATTTTAATTTAACCAAAAAAAGTGGTCGGATCTGTAAAAGCTGGAAAAGTAGTTTTTTAGACGAAGCTCACTTTCATTTGTCTCGATACGTCAACAAGCTAAATTGCCGCACTTCTGGGTAAATTAATTAAATTAAAGTAATTTTCGAAAATGGGACATATATGAAAACTATGGTCTGCCAACCATCCACATGGACTTCGTTAAATCGATGCCAATCAACTGCACAATTCCAGAACACCCTTTCCCACTATGATGTTATAGGGTATACAAACACCAAGTCTAAACATACTATCGCGCCCTAAATACAAAAGGGTCACAACTCAAAATTTTCCAAAACTGACTTTTTTTTATAAATTAATTCAGAGTACACATCTCTAACTACTGCAAAAATTTCTTTCACATCACTATCTTCTTTAACTGGAAATACAGTTGCATATGTCTATTTTTATGTTAAGTGTGTTGTTTGTGCACGATGAACAGTTTTTTGTATCTCCTGAAAATTATAGTATTTTGAGTTGTGACCCTTTTGTATTTAGGGTGCGATATGTTTAATTAAACAACATAATATAAAAAACTCTATTATACATACATATATACATGCATACGTCTACGCCTAAATAAAAAACTAACAAGTCTTCTAAAAACTAAACGCTACTCAAAGTTTAGAACAAAAAACCACATTATGCATAAAAGTTTTTTCAAGTATAAAATGTGATGATTAGAAGAAATGAAAAACTGTAACATTTTCCCCGGTTTTTGTTTTTAATATTGGACTAAAATGTAAACAAATCTCATCATTACAAATGAAATAAAACATTTTTAGTTGTATTTTTTTAGTTTTCTGGTTAAACTCTTGAATAAACATGCACAACCCAACTTAATTTTTTTGTTTGTTTGTACCATAAAACAAATTCACTTGATATCATTCTAATACGACATGTTAAATTTTCTTCATCTGTTAGATTGTTGAATAAAAATTTTAAGAAAAAAAAGGGAATTGTAACGAGGCCTTTTGATCAGACATACATATGTAACTACAAACAAAGATACACATACATAAATATTAGTTTATTTTAAAGTTTGAGTGTGTTTGTTTTTGTGTTCAAGTGTTAAACAAGCAAAGTTATTTTTCTTTAGAAAAAATGTTGATGGGAACATTTACACATTCAAAAGAAAAGAGCCAAAACAATTTTTTTATATGGAAAAAATGAAAGAAGGAATTCAAAAAATCACATGAAAATGTGCATAAATAATAGAATTTAAATAATCATACATTACCTAACTGCAAATTAAAGAAAGAATATTTCTATTTTTATACATTTAAGCCGCCGCATCTAAGCTAAATCGGATCCAACATAATCAGCCACAAAACGAAAGTAAAAAATAACTCCATAGACTCCAAACTTGTACATTATATTGTTGATGCAAAGTGATAAATATTGTTACGTTTTTACCTTTTAAAGACGGTGGTTTATTTCCTTTAAATAAACAGGATTATTTTTAATTGCAAAATAAATGTACACAAAAACAATAAAAAATGAACACTCTGTCTTTTTATACACTTACATATGCATGTATATTACGGTTTAAGAACACACTTAAAGTTTTAGAACACATTGATGTTTACACAACAATGACTCACAATAAACTGATTAACTTGATTGGCCCTGTTAGTCTATTTATATGGCAAACATAATTTCTGGAATGTTCTGGGCTAAGATACTAGAATGTTCATGACTGCAAGTCTGGAATGTTCGTGTCTAGAATATTCAGCTAAAGTCGTTAAAACTCAATGTTGCCATATTACTCAGCTATGTTTATAACTAACAGGGTGTTCTCAATAAATTCAAATTTCTCCAATGGCTAAACAAGTTGTATGTCGATAAACACGCCATCTGTTGATAAAGATGTTGTATGTTGATAAACAAGCTGTATGTTGATACCGACCGTTAAATTAAAATTGAAATACAATTTCGTAACAATATGTATTGAGACAAATGGTGTTCTAAGTATATGTAACATGCAGAGACTGCAAATAACTGTTTTATAAATTCCAGTGGATGTGGTTCAGTGTTGGCAAACATGGTACAATTGTACTTTTTTTAATACATTTTCAAACATATAAATATGTATATCATTTAAGTAACTATTTGTGCCAAAGAGATTTTATTAAATTTCATGAACATTGTGGAACTGATCGTTACATATGCATCTATAAGACGATTATTACGACAAGAAATTTTGCAATGGGAGCCTGAATCCAAGAAATAAAGCTTGAAATGTAATTAATCAAAATCGTTAAAAGGTAACCTTTCTATTTCTTCTATTCTTGAAATAATAAATCTAGTAATTTTGGAAATACAATCGAAGGATGAACGAATATAATACATACATACATATATGTATGTTTAACAAGGTTAACTTTTCGCAAATAATGCGATACTTCATAAATAAGAATATTTTAGATAATCGCGATAATAAATGCAAATAATATTCTTAAAGATTCAGAAGTGGCCCTCTAAGTCTATATTTAAACAAATACAGACAAATCCCAAATAAAATTTTATTACACACCGAACTCTGTTTCTTTACCTTTCTTTCTTCCTGGAACACTAGTTGCATATCGTGAACAAACGCTTTATCTGGTAGCATTTTCCAATAGATACCAGTTTAAATACATTATTAAATAAAGTTTTATAAAGAGATCTAATGAAAAATCTATAAATCTATATAACTGATTAAATGTGTTGCACATCTTTCTTAGTGCTTCAGCATCAGCATAGTTTGATCTCAAAAATCTTATTGACAATGGATAATAATTTCTGGTAGGACGTTGTGGAACGTTGAAAAGAATTTTATTTATTACAGAATTAGAACAAATAACACCAATAATAACATTTAAAATAAATGATACATCCAGCATAACTCTGCGACTTTTTAGTGTTGACAGTTTAATAAGAGCTAGACGAGCAGGATATAAAGGTAAATTAAGTGGGTTAAAACGTAATCCTCGAAGGCAAAACAAGAGAAATTGTTTTTGCACCGACTCAATAGCATTGGAATGTAACTGATAAATTGGTTCTCAAATAACTGACCCATACCCAAGAATCGGACACATGTATAATGTTTTTGCAATATACGGATCATTAAATTCTTTAGACCAACGTTTTATATAGCCAAGCATACTACTGGCTTTATATATTATAGAATTTATATGTGGGGTGAAGTTATATAGCAAACGATTTTTTTTATTTTTTGTCACGTTCTTAATATTGCAGAAATGAGGTACTTAGAAAATGTTATTCCCTAAAGTATAAAAAATAGTATGGAAAAGAAAGAAGGAAAATATGTATATTGTATAAGACAGAAAAATTATGCTGAAGAAATTTATCAGTTGGAGATTTGTACCTTACACCTTGTGTAAAGTAGTAAAAAACATAGAAATTGTATTGCCAGTGGACTTAGTAAAAGAGCTAAAGTTATTGAAAATAACAAGTAAATAAGAAACTTTCAATCAATCTATATAAAGTAATTACTTAATGTTTTTCTTAAATAAATGTTTTATTATGTCTAGTACAACTTTAAAACAAAATATATTGCATATTTCAAAGCTAACTGAAGCAAAATATAACTCAATAACAAAAAAACTAGAATAAAATTTAACATACAAAAATAATTCAATTTTAACAGAAAAGTAAAGCAGATTTTTCGCGTTTAAATAAAGTAAACAGGTATATTAAAATTTAACAGGTACAAATATTAAATGTAAAAAACTGTATTTAAAATTTTGTTGCCTTTATCTCAGCTGACAGTCTTCTAAACATAAAATCAAGAGTTTTTTTTTTTAGTGATATCAGGCGAAATTTTGTTCCTTTCATCCTGTATTACTGCCTTTAGGTTATCCTTTGGACAATGATTGAGCAAGCACTCTTGCAATTTTAAAGGTATGCTTAGCATCATTGTTCTGTTGGAATAGCACTAGCTCTAAGTTCTCTGCATTAGACTCTACCTTGTTTTTTAAATGTCGAGATAATCTTCCTTGTCAAAAATTATATGAAAAATTATTTACACATTTACAAATTTGCCGAACAATTTTGGCTCGTAAACTTGCGTTGTTCAATTGTGCATTTAACTCAGCAGCTGATTTTTTTTTTGCTTTTGAAGAAAAAATATGTACATTTGAAAAAGAAAATTGTGTGATTTGGGGACTGAATGATTAACAAATGAAGAAATCTTCCAAAATCTCTTCTTTCGCCTTACGTAGATTACCTATAAACAACCAAAAAAGAAAAGTAACATAGTGAGTAATCTGAGTAATTAGTCGTTTGGCTTTCTTTAGATATTTTTAAAATACATAAAACAAAAATTGGAAATTTATTTTATTTTTTTTTTTATTTTTGAATTGACGTTTCTCACAAACTGGCGTTGTTAGATTGCACAAAACTTAAAAAGTGGTCTCAAAAGAACGATTATGTTGACTGATAATATCACGAATTTTACGAAATGTAGCTTTTGCAGATCCATCAATTCCATAAAGAATTTTTAACATTTGAATACGATTTTCATTTCGTTTATTATTCCAATATGTGCCTGTTGGAAAGCAAAGTTCTTGTGGAAAAACCCTTATATACAATTTTTTATATGAATTTTTAGTATTTTTTTTTTTTTGCAAAATGTGAGTTTTACGTAAAACATGACAGTTAAAAATCCTCTAAAAATAAGTGGACTCCTTATTGTTGGCTCTGTTAAATAATTAACAAACTTAACACGTTAAGAATACATATTTGTAGATATTTGTGTATATAAAAGTTAATGAAATTAAAATGCGTCACAGGAAAAGTTTATTAATTCAACTGAAATTTTTATAAAGTTAATGTTTTCTAATAACAATGAAGCAAAACAAAAAAAATGTATATTGCCGTACTTTCTTTCTCAATAATTTAACAATTATTAAACTAAATTCTAAACTCATTGCCCAGCATAAACAAACAAACAGAAAAAAGTTTTGTTGTAACAAAGGTATTAAATACTAACAAACTAATTAAGTTAATTTTTATGTGATTATGAATTTTTTTCAATTAAATAACAATTAACCCCTTAAAGCACTTAAGGCACTTTTTAAAGAGTGTTTTATACGGTTATATTGATTTTTATTACAAATTTTGAAAATTTAATAACTTAAACATAAACAAGAACTTCAATAAATTAAATTTAAACATTAGAATGTCAACTAAGTCAAAAAGAAAAGATATTAATAAAAAAAATCTTTAAAATTTATGAGCTAGACAATGGAAATTATGATTATCTAAAGCTAGGCTACTTGAAAATTATAAAAATATTGTCCCAGCTGTAGCTACATACATATATGTGAGACTTATCTTTTATTTTAAAAATTTATGTAGATTTTTTATACATATTTTTTTTTCAAATGGTTGGTTGCATGTTAGACATCATCACGCACAAACAGAAATAAAAAATAAAAACTAAATAATGATAATGTTGATGAACTTTGAATTATCTACGTCATAAAATCACTTTATATACATACTTTGCTACACACATAAATACTGACATACATATGTATGTATGTATATGTGTTTGCATTCATGCCACAAATATGTTTGTTTGCTGATACAAAATCAAAAAAAAAAAAAAAAATCTCAAGATTTATTGAAAATTGTTTCTAGTTGCTGTTGTTTTAGGTGACAGTCATTACAATCAACCAAAAATATTTTTCCATTTTTAAAAAGCAAATTACCGAATGTTAAACTCGCGGGAAACAACATGTTGTAACTGTAAATTTAATATCATTTGTTCGTGTTTAAAATATTAAAGAAAATATAAGAAATTTGTTAAATATTTTACTACCGAATAAGTGTCATTGAAAATTATCGAAAATAACACTTGCAACAAGATTAACAGAAAATCAAAACAAAAGCTCATAAATCTTGTTCCCCTCCTTAATTTTCACTTTTTCTGTTTGAAATTATTAGAACATTTAGTAACAACACTGCTTCATCTTCATCAGTGTCATTAACAGTGTTTAATACTCAATATTATGTGCGTTGATTTTATTGACTACAAATGAAAATAAACAAATTCCTGCTGCCAAACATTTTAAATGTATATATTTATGTATTTGATTTTATATGGAGTTTTTGAAAATATGTTCCCATAATGTAGTAAGTAGTTTCAAGTGACCTAAATTAAACAAATTCCCTTATTGATGTACTGAATGTTTGTGAAATTGTTCATAATTGTTTCTAAACTTGTAGC
This sequence comes from Bellardia bayeri, assembly GCA_950370525.1. Lineage (NCBI taxonomy): Eukaryota > Metazoa > Arthropoda > Insecta > Diptera > Calliphoridae > Bellardia > Bellardia bayeri. The sequence goes on along the minus strand of OX493266.1, from coordinate 60,040,869 downwards.
ATGTAACCTTTCAAATTTGCGATAATTTGCTGTACAATGGGTTTAATGGCTTCAGCATGCAATTTGTGTCCAGCTTCTTGCTCGTCGGCTAATGGGGGAATTCGGGGCCATTATTTATCCCAAGTATGACTTTTGCTACAGAAACTATTTTAATCGTGCATGCTGTAGTTTTCATAATAAGGATGGATAGATAGGACAGAACGCGAAATGAAATTAGAAATTATAGCTTTCCGAAGAGCTTACCCTGTGCGTATTTGATAACCTTACGCCAAACACCCACCCAACCTTGATCATGAACCACTGTTCCAAATTGTAAATACATGATCCCTTTACTAACAACCTATTTACCTAGACCCTTGGAAATCAAAACAAATGCTTTTAGAATTTCATTATAATATTCAAAAATTTATTACCAATATAATTCATATAACATGCAAGTATTTTTGATACTGTATCATTTTTAACTTCAAAATGTGTAAATAACCAAATAATTTATTCAAAATTTTTATGGATCTAGATAGCATGGAGTTTAAACAAACCAAAAATTAACTACTAAATATTTATAATATAAAAAAATACACCAAAATAATTTTAATGTTGTAAATTTGCAAAAATATAAATTTAATTTTCAATTCTTTTCAATTCTAATCAAATTACAATTTAAAAGCTTGATAAATCCTAGACTATAAATAAAACTATAATAAAATTTAAATGAAAATTTGCAAGAAGAAAATAGAACACACAAACAAATAAATGCACGAACCTGGATTCACCAATCTTTGCAAAGTGTATATTTTGACCTTAAGAAATTTTATTAGGTTTATTTGCACTCATAAATCAAAGTTTTACGATAATACTACTATGGTTCATTTTCATGTTAAATCGAATGTCAATTATTTTATTCACTTTCGATTAAATATTTAATTTTTTCTTTTTTTTTTTTTTTTTTTTTTTTTTTTTTTATTAGGCAACAATTTGAAATATCAAATTTGTTGGTGTTTTAAGACTGAGAAAAAAACAACAAAGCTGAATAAATTTACACCACACTTTGGTAAAAAAAAATTTCTAACGGCATAAATTTCCTAAAGTACATTGAACTTTGCAAGTCAAGTGATACCGTTAGATTTCAAGTAATTAATTACAATAATATTAATAATTTAACAACTTTAACATTTTTATCTAACATTTTTGGTATCATTTGGCATGTTTTGGAATTTCCGATACGAATTCTACCTAAAATTTTCAAAATTTTTGCTCTACGCTGATAAATCTATATTTGTCTTCTCACCACTTAACATTCAATATAACGTTAAACATAGCAGATATTTTTAACAGTTCATATTTATCGGTTCATAACATTAGTGTAGTTTAACTTACAAAATGTAATGTACATTTAATGTAAAGCAATAGCAGAAATAATAATGATATGAAATGTTAAGAAACAAATAGAGATTTATGCGTTGACAAATTCTTCGCTAAATACATATGTACATATTTCTAAACAAAAAATATTGAAATAGAACTTACATACATTGGTATTTGTGATCCATCGATGAAAGTACTTTCACTGGAACTCTGATGACCAATTTTGAAGGAAATAGATATGGGGTGGAATTTAATGTTGTTTTTTTCGGTTTTGTTTTTTTTTCTTCTTCTTGAGTTAAAATGTTTAATTGTTTTTAATTCAAATATTATTTATGTAGTTAAATATTTGATTTATGTTTGTAAAATAATTCTTTAGTAAAATTGGTTGTCTTTGTTTGTTTAAATTTTTTTTTTTTTTTGTTTTTAGGTATTACACATTTTGTGTAGACAAATATATGTACGTTTGTTTTATTCTTTCGATTAAACAAGTTTTTGTTGAGTTTCTTGCTTTTAGTTATTTTTTCATTTGATTTACACTTCTTTTTATTTTAATACAACCAACGCGGATAAACAATTACAAAAAAAAGAATTAATGTTATCGTTTATAAAGAAACTCAAAATATATACTTGGAGCAAAAAGAAGAATACCACGATTTCGATTTAAATATGGAAAATTAAGTGTCATTAACAAAATCACTAGATAATTCGGGTTTATTCAGAATAATAAAAAAATAACTATTTAACGGGGCAAGACAATTAATTCCAAATTCTTGCAAATTTCTTTGTTACCATATTACTTTATAGACATATATGTGCAATTTCCCTGTTCCAAAATTTTCCTCATTGTGATAATAGATTAGGTAACTTTCCTGTGATATTAAGATTAAGAATACTTATGTTGTGATTGTTTTTCCTTTTCTTTCCTTCTTCTTTTTTTCCTTTTTCTCAAATTATGTTCAGGTCCTCAATTTTGCTCGATTCCTGGGATTGTTTCCTCCTCTTGTTAATATTTGATTCCCTTGAAGCAGTGTCGAGTAATCGATCAGGAGCCAACTTTTATATGTATCGTGTATGAAAACGAAATCTTGGAAATCCGTGTCCACAGTTAGCACCGTGACATGTGCAAATAACGAAACATGCAAAAGAGTTATGTTAGAGATAATTTCGAGATCAAACATAACCTCCCTTCAAATCACAAATTGTCAGAATGTGATTTTCAAGTTTTCTTATGATAAGACTTTGCAGAGTCTCGGTAATATTCAAAAAAAATCAAAATGTGAGGTTAAAATTTCCTCTTGTTTATTAAAAGAAAAAGAAGAAGCCAATCCCCTAACTTTGCCGCGATCTCGTCTTTTATACCCCCAAGCCATCTCATGGAAAATTTACGTTAGCACTAACACATTTGCATGAAACACCTCTACATCAATATAGAATTAGGTAAAATAAACTTCAACCAACTTCACACCAAATACCCGCACTGTATTACCATTTGTTCAATTCTTTGACGCTATGCACTATGGGACCAAAAATTCTGATTTTTTTTTCTAGTTGAACAAAAATTAGATAGTCATTTCAGAAATATCTAATATTATACAATTATTCTAACAAAACTTTATTGTAAAAACAGAATGGCAACAGTATATAACCAGATTTTGGGAATATCACTTGTTTAAATTACTTATTTTTGGAAACTATACGATAACTAAATTTAAGCTATCGAATAAAATGTGGTCGCTACATGTACTCTACAAATTCCCCCAGCCAAAATCAGATTTGGGGTTACCACAAAGCTGATACTACATGTAGCGAAAATTACAAATGTCGAAGTATTATTGGCGAATGTCTTTCGCGTGATAAATTCCTATTGAACGTCCACTTAGATCCTCTAGTTCGTAATAGCAGGATCCTGTTCTTCTTTTAACTCTAGCTTTAACAAATTGTGGTGCTAATTTGGCATTATAACCCTTACCGAAGTTGCTTTGTTGAAAGTTCCTTCTAAAGACTTCTTGGCCAGTAACATAATTAACTTCTCTAGACCTCAAATTATAGGCTTTTTCATTTCGTTCACGTTGTTTGTTCATACATTTGGCAGCTCTTTCCCTGATCACATTAAATGAATCATCGCGATTAAATTTCATAGATCTATCATCAATCATGTTCAAGTTTCTTAACAACTGATATGTATTACCATTGGTAATCATATGTTGTCCGAATGCCATGTAATAGGGTGAAGTACCAATAGAAGCATGCACGGCTGAGCGTAAAGCACAACAAATGCTGCTAAGATACTCATCCCAGTTACTCTGGTCGTGTTTAATATAAGCCCTAATGGCTGCTAAAACTGAACGATTAACGCGTTCAGCAGCATTAGCTTGAGGCGAATACACAGCAGTAAATACATGTTTGATTCCATAGTTCTGTAACAAGTCAGCAAACTTTTTCGATTTAAACTGAGCTCCATTATCCGATAATATTGTTTCGGGCGTACCGAATGTATGAAACAACTCTTCCTTCATATATTTTATAATAATATCGGCCGTAAATTTCTTTACCGGTTTTAAAAAACAAAACTTTGAGAAATTATCAACTACTATAAAAATCCCTATATTACCTGATCTAGAACGCGGATATGGACCTAAGAAGTCAATATAAAGCTTCTGGAAAAACCGGAATGTTTCACTTGTCCTCCCCATCGGTGGTCTCATCACAAAATTTGGGTGTTTTGTACGTTTACAAATTTCACACGAATTTACGTAATTTTTAACGTCACTAACTAGGTTCGGCCAAAAGTAAAAACGACGAATGCGCTCTAACATCTTATTAATCCCGTTATGTGCTGACAGATGACTATCATGAGCCTTTTGAAGGATGTCACCTATTAACTCTTTGGGAACCCAAAGCTTCCAGGTGAGATCGTCCTGCACTTGTTCACCTGAGCAGTGCTCTGTTTGTCGGTATAAATATCCATCCATTATCCTAAGGTCAGGTGTCTTATCTATATTCTTTCTAATTCTATCTAATAATTCGTTGTATTCTGTACTTTTAAAATAATTAGAATTTAAATCAATAAAAACTCCAGAGTCATCTAACACAGCTAATTGCAATCCCAGTAGTTCTGACAAGTCTTCGGTATTGGTACGCGATAGTGCATCCGGAACCACATTTTGACTTCCCTTTCGGTGCTCTATTTTAAAAGTAAAACCTTGAAGTTTCAAAGCCCATCTTGCCAATCGTGAACTAAGGTCTGTTTGGGACATGAGCCACTTTAGTGATGCATGATCTGTGATCACTGTGAACTCATGTCCTTCCACATACGCCCGGAATTTTTTTATACTTAGCATTGCTGCTAAGCATTCCTGTTCGGTCACTGAATAACTGCGTTGGGCTTGGTTGAGTTTCTTTGACATGAAGGCAATAGGAAACTCTTCACCTTCCGCAGTTTTCTGGACCAGCACACTTCCTATTCCAGTGTTACTAGCATCACAATGTATGTAAAAAGGCTTTGTGAAATCTGGACTATGTAACACTGGAGCTGTGGTCAAAATGGTCTTCAAATCTTCAAAGGCTTTTTGGGCTTCTTCATTCCAAGAGAACTTACGATTAGTTTTTAATAAATTTGTTAAGGGAGCGGTTACGGACGCGTAGTTTCGGATGAACTTCCGGTACCACCCGGACATACCTAAAAATCTTCGAATCTGCTTTACAGACTTTGGTACTGGGAAGTCTACAATTGCCGAAACTTTCTCCGGATCTGTCCTGATAACACCATTACCAACTAAGTGCCCAAGATAGGAAACCTCTGTCACACAAAATTTAGACTTTTCCACATTAATGGTCAGTCCGGCTGTTCGAATTTGATGAGCAACCTCTCGCAACACGTGTAAATGCCTCTCGAATGTGTCAGACACGATTAGCAAATCGTCCAGATAAACGAACACTTCTGCTCTCAATGCTGCTGGTACCACTTTGTCCATTAACCTTGTCATAGTTTGGGGCGCATTACAAAGGCCGAAAGGCATGACCTTGTAATGGTACAAAGGGCGGCCAGGAACAGTGAATGCCGTTTTATCTTTCGACAATTTGTCGAGAGGTATTTGCCAGAAGGCGTCCTTCAAATCAAGGCTTGTGATAAACTCTGCCTTAGGTAAACGCGACAAAATACCATCAATCATTGGGAGCGGATAAGCGTCTTTGACCGTTAACGAATTAACTTTTCGACTATCGAGACATAAGCGAATTTTACCCGGCTTCCGTACCAGTACGATAGGTGAGGACCAAGGGCTTTCCGATTCCTCAATTACGTCTAATTCCAACATTCTGTCAAGTTCGGCATAAATAAGTTTTTCAATGGCCGGTGAAACCGGAAAGTGACGCTGTTTAATCGGAGTAGAGTTACCTACATCTATGACATGTGATATTACAGTCGTACGACCTAAGCCTTCTTTTGCAAACGACGGAAATAATTTTATGACCAACAGTAATTGTTGTTTTTGTATATCCGTTAGTGGTCTTTGGTTTGATAATTCAGAAATCGATTTGGAAAATAAGCTCGAATTTAGATTAGATTCAATACCAAAGGGTAAAAGGTCAAATAACCGCCAAAAGTCAATTCCGAGATAAAGATCCTGCGAGAGGTTAGGAACAATGTATAACGTGATTGATTTTGTTATATTCCTAAACACAATATTGGTTTTTATAAAACCGGAAACGTTTTGAGTTTTCCCGTCAGCGGTTCTCACACCGGATCTTATTTTTTTAAAACTAATTTTGGAATTCAAAAACTCTTTTGCGGCATCTGCGCCCAAGCAACTGACGGATGCTCCTGTGTCTAGCAATCCTGTGAAAGTTTTACCAAAAATTTTGACATCAGCATAAGGTCTTATATCGTGTGGTTTGTCATAAATTGTACTTAAGAGGTTTCGTCGGGTATTACGTACTGACCTCCAGAATTGTTTCTGTCGTTCAGTAGAACGAATTTGACGTTTTGTTGGGGTTTCCTCATTAAATATTTTTGCACGTTTAGCATTATACTCTGCTAGTCTTATGTGAAATGGCTTAAGGTGTGTAGGCGTTACTATAGGTTTAGTTTGAGAAGCAGAAAAGGCCTGGGGTTCAAGGATATTTACAACTGACTTTGAATCGGTTTTAGATAATAGGTAATTATCATGAGTGATATTGGTGAAATGAATGGGTGTTTTAGAAAAATCTGAGAAGCTGTCAAACTTGCGAAAAATGTTATTTGGAGTATAGTATTTAACGGTATGACTATCTGGTGTAGTATTATTATTTGCAATACCTAGTGTAGTATTATTATTTGAAATATCAGGTGTAGTATTATCATTTGAAATATCTGGTGTAGAGTGTATTAATCTGTGTTGGCGCTGGTGGGATGAGTCGGTTTGAGTGCACTTTTCTGTGCACAAGATCTTAAGTTTTTTGACGAGTTACAATCAGGGCACTGAGGTTTATACACATTAACAGCACCACAGCCATAACAAAATATGCGTCTTTCTTGCAAACAATCGTGATAACGATGACCAGACTGCCGACAGTTCCAGCATATCAGAGCAATTGCGGACAAATCTTCGTCCGGTAATGGATTCAAATCTTCGTTATCAAACTCACTAAGAAATTTTCTATTCAAAGGTTTATGTAAAGTTTGTTTACGACCAATATCTTGCAAGAAAAATTCTCGTCTTCTACATATATCACGAAGATCTGATACAGTGTCAATCTTTATATTTAAAATCTCGTGTTGAATTTCGGTTAATAGATTTCTACGTAAAATTTCAACCAGAATTTTTTCGGAAAGTGGTTCGCACAATCGATCAGCTATATCAACAATTGCTTCATAGAATGAATCAAATGTTTCCCCCACCTTCTGCTTACGATCACGTATCATTTCACGATAGTCTACATCGGTTCTGGAGTCCTTATATTGTTTTCGCAAAGCAGCACATAATAGGGGCCACCTAATTTGAGGGACAGTTTGATGGTATCTCCAGAACCAGTCATTTGCCTTTGCGTCGAACAGAACTGAAATGTGATCACATAAAAGATCAAAGTTACCATTTAAGGTTTGAGATGTTAGAGCTCTAACCCTATAAATAAAGTTATCTACAGACATACCTCTAACATCTCCGGAAAATCTGACTTTCCAGTTGCTAATTATATGTCCTATTCTATCTGGTCTAAACGAGACTCCAGAAGCTGCGAATGTTTCATGTCCCGATGAATTCATATTAGGATTATGTGGATTTGTCTCAGACCGTAAACCAAGAAGTTGCTCTAATGTTTGTTGTTCGACATCAGGCAATGTTCTCATTGGAACGTTTGAGGTAGAAATTGGAGGTTCACTGGTCGGTATAGCACCACTAGTATTGGGTTCAGTACTCATATTCAACCGTCGAAACCCTTCCGCAATATTCTTCTCAATTAAGCTAGTTAAAGTACGACTAAGGCTTGTAACTATTTCTTCATGTTGAGCACTAACGGCTGAAACTACAAGAGATCTAATCTGTTCATGTGGAGAATCAGACGACGTTGACAAATTAATTTGTTGAGAACCCTGAGTTGGTCCCACTGAAGGAGGAGAAACCTGTCCAGTTGACCTATTGGCATCAAAAAGTATAGTTCTCTGGGTCTGTAATCGCGTTCCCATGGCTGGAGGCAATGAAGTAGGATTAAGCAAAGGAGTTGTAGGAATCATAGGTTGTGATACTACTAGTTTATTTTTACAACTAGGACAATTTGGATTAGATTTCATGCATCTATGAAAACATGCCTTATGGAAAAAATGTCCACATACGGTTTTAACTAAATAAGACTGATCCGTTATAGCTGAATTACAGGACACGCATATTGGAAAACTTGAACCTGTATTAAATGGATCACCTAAACCTTCAGTCGACATGATAACTAATAATACTAATTGGTCTCAAAAGAAAATTTATAAACTATAAAAGAGATTATATACAATATAATAACAAAATCCGATCAAAAATCGAAGTAGTGGTCTCAATAATAAGAGACAGAAGAAATTTAAAAGGTTTTGTGAAGAAAAGTATAAAAAGATTTGCACCAATTTTAGACAATCTTATTTATAACAAAATAAAATTTTACTAGTACTACAGAACTTCATAATTCTATTATTTTTTTTGATGATTAATTTGACAAAAAACTAAATAAATAACAAGTATTATTCAATCTAGTTTGTTCCTCAAAAAAACAAAAAAAGTTATAGCCAGTTACTATATTCCTATGTTTCTTATTGTTTATTGCTGTAAACTGTATTACTAAAAAAAATACAACAAACTTTGCATGAGAATGTTTGATTTCCAAGAATCTAATTAAAATAGGTTGATGAATAAATAAAAGTAAGTCTAACGAGAAAACTATAATAGAAAAATGAATTATATAGAACTATTGAAACTAGTATATTTGGTACTTCTTTGTACACCTGCCACAAAAAGTCATTTCCAAATACCCCATATGAGATAGGAGAGTATTTAAGTACATATGTATATTTATTTAACATTCGGTCTGAGTTCAACCGTCAATCAAACAGCAGCATTTCCTGAATGTTAGCAGACTAAGAATATTAGACAATGTTTAATAATGTTGGCTATCAATCTATTTATACTAAGAATGATATTTTCCTAACATTATGAAACAAAACCTCTGTGGAAAGACCTTGAAAATAGAAATAAACAGAAATTTTTTTTTAGGGCATAAGAACCTTAGATGTTGTTATTTTAGCTGTTCTAACTTTTAATTTATAATTTTGTGCCCCACGTTGGGCGCCAAAAATAATTTATCTGTAGCATGTAACCTTTCAAATTTGCGATAATTTGCTGTACAATGGGTTTAATGGCTTCAGCATGCAATTTGTGTCCAGCTTCTTGCTCGTCGGCTAATGGGGGAATTCGGGGCCATTATTTATCCCAAGTATGACTTTTGCTACAGAAACTATTTTAATCGTGCATGCTGTAGTTTTCATAATAAGGATGGATAGATAGGACAGAACGCGAAATGAAATTAGAAATTATAGCTTTCCGAAGAGCTTACCCTGTGCGTATTTGATAACCTTACGCCAAACACCCACCCAACCTTGATCATGAACCACTGTTCCAAATTGTAAATACATGATCCCTTTACTAACAACCTATTTACCTAGACCCTTGGAAATCAAAACAAATGCTTTTAGAATTTCATTATAATATTCAAAAATTTATTACCAATATAATTCATATAACATGCAAGTATTTTTGATACTGTATCATTTTTAACTTCAAAATGTGTAAATAACCAAATAATTTATTCAAAATTTTTATGGATCTAGATAGCATGGAGTTTAAACAAACCAAAAATTAACTACTAAATATTTATAATATAAAAAAATACACCAAAATAATTTTAATGTTGTAAATTTGCAAAAATATAAATTTAATTTTCAATTCTTTTCAATTCTAATCAAATTACAATTTAAAAGCTTGATAAATCCTAGACTATAAATAAAACTATAATAAAATTTAAATGAAAATTTGCAAGAAGAAAATAGAACACACAAACAAATAAATGCACGAACCTGGATTCACCAATCTTTGCAAAGTGTATATTTTGACCTTAAGAAATTTTATTAGGTTTATTTGCACTCATAAATCAAAGTTTTACGATAATACTACTATGGTTCATTTTCATGTTAAATCGAATGTCAATTATTTTATTCACTTTCGATTAAATATTTAATTTTTTCTTTTTTTTTTTTTTTTTTTTTTTTTTTTTTTATTAGGCAACAATTTGAAATATCAAATTTGTTGGTGTTTTAAGACTGAGAAAAAAACAACAAAGCTGAATAAATTTACACCACACTTTGGTAAAAAAAAATTTCTAACGGCATAAATTTCCTAAAGTACATTGAACTTTGCAAGTCAAGTGATACCGTTAGATTTCAAGTAATTAATTACAATAATATTAATAATTTAACAACTTTAACATTTTTATCTAACATTTTTGGTATCATTTGGCATGTTTTGGAATTTCCGATACGAATTCTACCTAAAATTTTCAAAATTTTTGCTCTACGCTGATAAATCTATATTTGTCTTCTCACCACTTAACATTCAATATAACGTTAAACATAGCAGATATTTTTAACAGTTCATATTTATCGGTTCATAACATTAGTGTAGTTTAACTTACAAAATGTAATGTACATTTAATGTAAAGCAATAGCAGAAATAATAATGATATGAAATGTTAAGAAACAAATAGAGATTTATGCGTTGACAAATTCTTCGCTAAATACATATGTACATATTTCTAAACAAAAAATATTGAAATAGAACTTACATACATTGGTATTTGTGATCCATCGATGAAAGTACTTTCACTGGAACTCTGATGACCAATTTTGAAGGAAATAGATATGGGGTGGAATTTAATGTTGTTTTTTTCGGTTTTGTTTTTTTTTCTTCTTCTTGAGTTAAAATGTTTAATTGTTTTTAATTCAAATATTATTTATGTAGTTAAATATTTGATTTATGTTTGTAAAATAATTCTTTAGTAAAATTGGTTGTCTTTGTTTGTTTAAATTTTTTTTTTTTTTTGTTTTTAGGTATTACACATTTTGTGTAGACAAATATATGTACGTTTGTTTTATTCTTTCGATTAAACAAGTTTTTGTTGAGTTTCTTGCTTTTAGTTATTTTTTCATTTGATTTACACTTCTTTTTATTTTAATACAACCAACGCGGATAAACAATTACAAAAAAAAGAATTAATGTTATCGTTTATAAAGAAACTCAAAATATACACTTGGAGCAAAAAGAAGAATACCACGATTTCGATTTAAATATGGAAAATTAAGTGTCATTAACAAAATCACTAGATAATTCGGGTTTATTCAGAATAATAAAAAAATAACTATTTAACGGGGCAAGACAATTAATTCCAAATTCTTGCAAATTTCTTTGTTACCATATTACTTTATAGACATATATGTGCAATTTCCCTGTTCCAAAATTTTCCTCATTGTGATAATAGATTAGGTAACTTTCCTGTGATATTAAGATTAAGAATACTTATGTTGTGATTGTTTTTCCTTTTCTTTCCTTCTTCTTTTTTTCCTTTTTCTCAAATTATGTTCAGGTCCTCAATTTTGCTCGATTCCTGGGATTGTTTCCTCCTCTTGTTAATATTTGATTCCCTTGAAGCAGTGTCGAGTAATCGATCAGGAGCCAACTTTTATATGTATCGTGTATGAAAACGAAATCTTGGAAATCCGTGTCCACAGTTAGCACCGTGACATGTGCAAATAACGAAACATGCAAAAGAGTTATGTTAGAGATAATTTCGAGATCAAACATAACCTCCCTTCAAATCACAAATTGTCAGAATGTGATTTTCAAGTTTTCTTATGATAAGACTTTGCAGAGTCTCGGTAATATTCAAAAAAAATCAAAATGTGAGGTTAAAATTTCCTCTTGTTTATTAAAAGAAAAAGAAGAAGCCAATCCCCTAACTTTGCCGCGATCTCGTCTTTTATACCCCCAAGCCATCTCATGGAAAATTTACGTTAGCACTAACACATTTGCATGAAACACCTCTACATCAATATAGAATTAGGTAAAATAAACTTCAACCAACTTCACACCAAATACCCGCACTGTATTACCATTTGTTCAATTCTTTGACGCTATGCACTATGGGACCAAAAATTCTGATTTTTTTTTCTAGTTGAACAAAAATTAGATAGTCATTTCAGAAATATCTAATATTATACAATTATTCTAACAAAACTTTATTGTAAAAACAGAATGGCAACAGTATATAACCAGATTTTGGGAATATCACTTGTTTAAATTACTTATTTTTGGAAACTATACGATAACTAAATTTAAGCTATCGAATAAAATGTGGTCGCTACATGTACTCTACAAACTTTCAACTAATGTACAATTTTTAGTATATTAGCAATATTTGTTTTAATGTTGTCAGTTGCAGTTCTTAAGGTACGGTCACACATGACAAATATTTGACACAAAAGTTGTACCCATTAAATAAAGTATAGTTAAATTCTTTTATTTATTTTGAAAACTTGTTTTATTTAGGACCAGTCATACAAATAAATTTTGTTTTATTTTATTTACTCTTATAAGATGAAATAGCATCAAACAAATGAGTTCTAGAAAATGCGGTTGCGCTTTTTTAAGTAAATATTTGTCGTGTGTGACCATTATTTTAGGGACCAAAATATCAACGTGACCAGACGGTTTTTTTTTTTAACAAAAAGCGGGATATTAAGGATGAAAAAGCGGGTTTTGGAAGTAAATACTAAAAATATTAAAAAGCGAGATTTTGAAATTATGCTATAAAAAAGCGGGTCTTTTAAATTAATCACATTTTTATAATTAACTTTTAAACGTATTTATGTTATTGTAAAATCATTAATTCTAGAACGGCAGCATATTTAATTAATGTCCAGTGATTGTAAACGAATTGTACACTACATCTACCGCATACTAATAAAGTGCAAACGAATACTTGGTTTCAAATTAAACAAAAATTGGATTACGACTGGTATTCTTTTAAAAATAAAAAACCTTATTAAAGGTTTAATCAAACTAATACATACATAGTTTTAAAGCATTCGGATACATGATGGAATTAGATAAAAAAAAATTTTAAGATTCAAAGTTTAAGCTGTATATTTATATTTTATCGGTTAAAAATTAATCAAAGCTACCAATTGCTTGCAACATTGATTTGGAGAAAAATCTTAAGAAGTTTTTGATCAGAAACATTTTCACAAAGTTAATGCACACACTATTAAAAAAACAAGAACATTCATGAACCAGTTCGATAATCATTATAAAGAAGAGGTACAATTTAAAATATATATTTTTAAAAATTTAATAATTCTAGAAGATAATTTCGGAAACAAACAGGTGGAATCAATATTTTTTCTAAATAAATATGCTATTTGTAAACGGCTGTTCCGATCGGGACAAAATTATACATGAGCGTAGCCAAGAATTAGGGTTTAAGTTTGGAAAATAGGCCAGACTTTTGGGCTTGAAAATAGTCAATTCATTTTATTCAAAGATATTTTTATATTCCAAAAGTTTCCAGCTAGATCTTTAAATAACATGCATGCGTGTGCTCTTATATTTTTCAAATTAAACGCATTTGAAAATTAAAATATCAAAATACTGGTCTGGTTTAAAATATTCTCAAATTTAAGAAATAAAACTTAAACAGCAAAATTTCCAATTATATACAGAAAGTTTGGAACCAATATCCAATTCTCCAGGTCAAAAAATATGTATAGTTTAGGTCATATGTTCTAAAATGCCAAAACCAGGTTTACAAAGCGAAAAGGTGTTTTGAAGACCTTAATGAATGTCCCGAAAAAATTTTCTTTGAACTTAAAAAAACTTTAACTTTGACAGGGAAATAAAGCAAACTAAATTCAAATGTTAAAAGAACTTCTTATGTTATGTTAAAAAGCGGGATTTTGGTTTGAAAAGCGGGTTATAAAATCTAGGCGGGATGAGCTTTCAAAAAACGGGGTAATCCCGCCAAAAGCGGGATGTATGGTCACGTTAAATTCTGCAGAATCAGGTGATCTTACCGGTCTCGGGATATAATCAACATAAGACATTTACGAATGGTATGAAAATGTAAGTAAGTTACACATCATGTCGTAGCTTTCCCATGTCAATTAAATCATCGCTCTAGAACAACCCAAGTTCATTTTCGAACAAGTAATATGCAATAATCTCCAGGCCAAAATCTGCATCAGCGACGCACTTGTTTTTCGCAAATATGACAAATTTATTTTATTAAAATCGGACTATCAATGGGAAAATTCTCCCACTTTGAAATGTCTTTGGAAAACTTTTCAACAACATTTTATGATTCTTATTTTAAAGTCAAAAATGAAATGAATATGAATTCTTGGTGTTCGGATAAAGTTCAACGTTCGAAAATTTCGAACATAAAACATTGATGACAGATCTACTTCTCTAAATCTTTCTAAAGAAGGCAGTTCAGTGGGTGATATTTGATTGTGATTTAAAGCTCAAAACAGTGATTACTAAAAACTGATTTCAGAATGTTTATAAAAAAAAAAACAAAAATATTTTGTATTTTGTATAAATTTTAAAATTTGGTAAATGGTAATATGGTTTGGCAGGTAATTTGCAGAGCACCCCTTTTAAAAAAATTTCTTATTATTGTTTATTTGACCTTTTTTTTATTAAGATTTTGGTAATTAAATAATTTAACAATTACTATAATAATAAATGATTTTATTTTAATTCTCAATCCACTGTTTCATTAAATTAGAGTAAGTAACTATTCACGTTTATTTGTATGGTAATTGTTAAAATTTTATATATTTTGCGATTGAGTGATTTGAAATAATAGAAAGCTATATTTTCAATATTAGATATAATCTCAATCGACAAGTAAAGCGTTTAATCGTTTTTAATAAACTCTAATAAATAAAATATTGTGTCTATTCAGTCACCTAAAATCAGCTACAAATTTCAACCAACCAATATGTAATCAAATCCCTAAACGTTGTTAAACAATTTTCCTAAAAATCACTTCGTCATTTATTTATTCTTCTTTTTCACGTATACATTATTATAAAGGGTGATCCATTTTTAGCTTCCATATTAAAAAAAAAAAAAACACAAAAAATTCAAATTTAATGGGGAATGTTTATTATCATTTGAAAGAACAATCTTTGGCATTTATATTTTGAAGATTATGTCTATCAAATGTTGGCCGTTGCTACGTCGCAAGTGGTCTATACGATGACTATTTCGAGCATTTCGACCGGTAACTGGAACGTGACACGCGTGATGTTTTCTTCCAAGGCCTGAACCGCGGTGTTGTTTCAATTAATCCATTGATTGATGTGTAGGAAGTGGCGTAATTTTTACGCTCTCAATTTAAGATTTCGACGTAAAATGCTCCAAGTCGTTCCATACATCAGTCCGAACGGCGCCGAATCGACTCTCCACGGTCTTCGTGTACACTCTCAGCTACGGTCGCTATATTTTCTTCAGAGCGCGATGGACGTAATCTATTCGGTCGAATATTATCCAATAATGAATGGTGGTTCTCAAAATGGGTGATGGTGTTGCGAATAGTACACTCAATATGCCGATTAAATTGACCATAAGTTGAGCGTAGTGTACGAAACACATTCCTCACAGAACGTGAATTTTCGCAATAAAATTGAACGAATTGTAAACGTTGTTCAGGCGTAAGTCTTTCCATTATGAAATGGAAAACAACACTAAACAAAAATAACATGACATCATAACACGACTCACACGTGATCTCTCAAAAAAAAAAAAAGGCTATTGAAAAAAGTGTCTCTACTTGAATCACCCGTTTTATATAGTTTTCTTTAAACAATTTGTTTGTAATAATTTTTTTTGTACGTTTCCCTTGGTGGTCTTGAAACACAGGCCACATGTTGTAATCGCTCGAATATTTAATGAACTGTCTGTTGAAACAGATAAACTCTATAACAACCAATCAAACAACCCACAAACCCCAATATATAACCAAATCATTACAAAAAAAAATAAATAAAATAAAATATTTCTTAAAGAAAAGAAAATAAAAATAACAACAATTCCTTTTGGCGTGTGGAATTTTAATTTTGTGTATACAATTTTAAACACTTGACTTCATTGAATAAGAATATATTTTCTGCTTTATTTGGGAGTGCTTTCTTAGCATTATGTATTTATAGACATTTTCTACAGAACTTTAGAAGCAAATGTTTATTCTTATTAAATACAGTTGGTTTATTTTTGTATGTTTGGCTGTTTGTGATTTGTCTTTGTATTAATACTAGGTAGGTCAAAAAATATTTAATAATTTAATTTAATGTATTGATTAAATATATTGCGTTATATTTATATATGTATGAGTATTTGTTTGTATATGTTTGTAAAAGAAATACTCCTGTGTTGAGATTTATATGGATAATATTAAATATTTGTAGCATAGATTGTGGGGGTTTTAAAAGTATTATATTCATAGCCTACATTTTGGGGCTTCAATATATTTGTAATCACAACTGGCATTATTAAGGGACATTATGACAGAACCTAAAACAAAAACAATTTCTATAAACTCAATATTACATATATAAATGTACATAAATATTATTTAGTTTCTAAATATGTTTGTTTCTAGTTGAAAGAGTTTATAACTTAAATGATTCAGTTAAGTATTTCCATTTAAATAAAACAAATAATAAGTATTCATTATGTAATTGATACTTTATATATATAGTTTTTACTACAATACATTGTTACGATTATTTTTTGTAAATGTTACAATTTGTAATGGAAAATTTTAAAATTTTTTATATTTTAATTCAAAAAATATGATACTTTTCCCAAACAAAACACACACGACTTGATCTCATAATTTAATTTTAAGCAAACATTTATTGACATGTTAGTGATTCAAGTTCAAGTATGAGTTTTAATTGTTTATACATATGACTATTAAAATCCGTAATTATAATTCAAAACAAAACAAATTATTGTTTTTGTAATAACCATTAATTATTATTATTGCTTGACGTTGTCGTAGGAAATGCTTACTAATTCATTCAAATTAATGAACTACTTAAGCAGCAAACTCTTAATTACACAGCAAGGAAATAAGAACAGGGGCCAAATTACCGCATTCGATATCGAGTAAAATTTATCGTAATTTTCTTATTTGAGATTATGGCATTCGATATCGAGCAAGAAATTTAGTACATTTTATCATCATTTCGATATCGAAATCATTTTTCGATACGATAGCTCATTCGATCACGAATGCGGTAATTTGGGCCCTGAAGTGGCACTTGACTTAATAGAATTTCTTCATTTGTTAAATTTTTTACCAAATTATTGCATGACCGCTTTTATTTATTATTGAGTTTTCCAACTTATTTTACAACTAAAAAGTATTCATATATTACAATTTACTAAAGGGCAGGACGAAAAGTTCTCATACTCTTGTCGAATATACCCATTTGAGAACATGCTGAGTTGGTGGTTTGTTTACATAGACATGTGACCCCAAAGAAAGAAGTCTGGGGTAGCTATATCGGGCGATCTTGGTAGAAATTGCCAAAATAAGGCTTTTGAACAGTGGCAGTGACAAAATACATTAGACTATTTAGCTGTAAGCCATACCACGATCAAAGAATTTCATAAAAATCATCAAATATGTAAGAAACCAAATTCTCTATCAATATCTGGTCAGATTACCACAGATTACAAGCTGTGATTGCGATACAAAATCACAGCTTTATGTTGATCATACATAGCTTTAGATGACCGAAAATGCACTGCTTGGATGATGTTCTGAAGAGCTGGACTTACTAATTTTTGAAGAATACAGCGTAAATTGTTTGCCGACGTGATATCAAAAGTATTCGGAAGTAGTGAGAAATCAACACCAATTATTTGCTACTACTTTTAAAATACTTGCTGGGTATTCGAAACTAAAAACTATGATTTATTATTACAAAATTACATCACCCAACCAAGTTCCAAAACAAGTTTTGGAGCTCATACATAAATATCGAGTAATAGTTCCAGTTTGGCGTTTGGATCAATAAGTTTTGATTGAATCGCCAGAACTGGTTCCTCAGAAGTGTGGCGTAACTAGCACATGTTATATGAAAGGTCTACCTCGTAACAAGTTCTAGAGAAACTGTTCGAACACATATTCTTAGAAACAATTCCAGAACTAGTTTCTGCATCAATGATTTTTGTTTGAAATTGTCACCCTTGGAACTAGCTTCAAGAAACTGATAAGTTAATTTTATTGTTTCTTTGTTTCGTTTACAAAATTAGCATTAGAGAACTTGTATATACTGAAAATATATTTTTGAATTCATACATCAACGTTTGTATTAAATCTCAATTAGATAAATAATTAGAGACGTCTGTTGTAAAGCTTTTGGAAGAAGGTTTGTTGTCCAAATATTGCCTCAGAATGCACGTTAAAAACAAGTGTAATTCCAGCCTTAAGTTCAGTGCCATCCACTACAATTATACCAATAATTGTATTAGACTTTACATCATTAGCAATCTCAAGCAAAAAGGGCATACATATATAAATTCGAACTAATGGGTGATTTTTTAAAAGCTATAGGAAAGTTTTTCAAAAAAAAAAAAAAAAAACACATAAAATTCAGAAAAAATCATGAAATCCTTATTTGAATCGATAGTACGGTCCATATAATTTAATGTTTGAAGATTATTTCATGCAAATGTTGACCTTGACTGCGCCTCAAATGGTCCATCCGCTTAGTCCAATTTTGGCATACTCTTTCCAACATTTCTGTTTTTTTTTTTAAATCTAATGAAGAAGTCTAGAATCACTATATTTTCCGACAAAACGGCTAAAAGTAATTGAGACATTACTAGTTTCAAGGCTCTCTTTATATAATCTAAAGGGCTTTTGATTACACTCGTTCTAGGTTAGGTTTGGTTCTTTGGGCAGCCGTCGTTCTCAGAAACAGTTCACTTGGGTCCATGTGTTACGCTTTTGGTAAACAACTTTTCGATCACTCAACATTGGTTGTTTACATTTCAAACCATCCAGATTCCTTGTCGAAGGTGTAGATGTATTTTAGATACATTCTTGATAACGTAAGGTGCCTCAATTATGATTATTGATAGGGCCGGAAATTGGCAAAGAAGATGAGTAATTAATTGTAATAATCATTGTACTGTAGAATAGAGTGGTTCGCCTTCCATACAAAAAAAAGTTGTGTAAGTCACCCCCTAGGATTGAATATAATGTAAAAACATTTCCAGAAATTATTTTTTATTTGTTTGCCACGCCTACAAATACTGCCCTTTTATTATTTTGTTTACTGTGTCGCTATTTTTAGTCCCATCATAACATTATGTATGCCGATGTTCATATATCTGTAAGGGCTACTTCTTTGTAAGTTTTTCTTTTAAAATTATTTTGTCTTTTTTAACAAACTCTTTAAAACTTTACAACTTGTTTGCGTATCTTACAAAGTCCTACTTAATAATTAGTTAAATAGGTTGTTGTACACAACTTTTTGGTTTATAAATATTCTCTTAAGGTCTTTTAAAATAGAACTTCAAAATCAGTTATTGAAACCAAACACGTATCAGTTAAGAATGATTTTGTCTGCCTTCTTTTTACTTGATAAATTTCTATAGTCTTTTAAAAATCTCTTTGTATTTTTGTTATGCGTAATTACTCGTTATGAATATAAAATTTTAATATATTTAGTTACCTACTCATATATAATATTTACTTCATTGATTAAACATTTTTTATCTTTTCTTTACAGGTATGTTTGAATGGAAATTATTATGCTTGATGCGTTTTGTAACAGGGTATGTTTAAAAGTAATCAAGATGGTTATAATTGAAAAACTCTTATTGATTTTCACAAATATGAAATAATATAAACTCTAAAATTGTTATGTAAATTATAAACATATTTTCGGTGTAAAATTTCTAAAAATAAATATTTGAGATAAACAGAAGCAGCCGATTCAATATTACTATTAAAACGTTACTGTAGTAAAATAACGCGTATATTCTGCTGGAAATTGTCTAAAAGTAAAAGAGATTCATTACACGGAATTATTTAAACAAGTCAGTTATCCAAGATATCGATGTGTTACAGGCATAAACATTAATATTTACCCATAATCATAAATGTAATATTTACTTACATATGTAAAGGGTCCGCCAAATAACTTTTTTTTTTTTTGAAAATTCCATAAAAAAACTACTGAATATTTTCTCAAATTTCTTTTTTTATTTGAAAGTACAATCCTTCCGGTTAATAATGGAAAATAATTTCATTCAAATGGCTGCCTCAGCTGGCCATGCCGTAGCCTACACGATCGGTCCAATTTTTAAGCACATTATCGATTGTGTGCAGCTGTATTTCACCAATGGCTTCACGAATATTGTCCTTTAAAGTGTCAGTTGTCTCTGGCTTGTCGGCGTAACACTTGTCGTTGACGGCACCCCACAAATAATTGTCCAACGGTGTCAAATCGCAGCTCCGAGGTGGCCAAACGACATCAGCTCTGCGGCTGATAATGAGATCTTCAAAAACAGGGCGCAAAACATCGAGTGTAGCTTCGGCTGTGTGGCACGTAGCGCCGTCCTGTTGAGACCAAATGTTGCCAATATCCTCCTTTTCAACTTTTGTGAACAAAAATTCGTTCAACATGGCCCGATAACAATCGCCATTGACTGTAACGGCCACTCCTTGCTCATTTTCGCACCAAACAGTGACTCGTTTTGGTTGCATCGGCTTTTCAATGTATGAGTGCGGGTTTTCTGTGCCCCAAATGCGACAATTTTGCTTGTTTACATACCCGCCAAGATCAAAATGAGCTTCATCTGAAAAGATGATTTTTTTTTTGGCAAAATCGGCATCTTCTGTAAGTCGATCGCAGGCCCACTTAGCGAAACGAAAACGCATTGGATGGTCAGTTGGCTTCAACTCCTGCAACAATTGGACTTTGTATGGGGTCATACCAAGGTCTTTATGCAAAATTCGTCTCAATAATGTCTCCGAAATGTTCAATTGTTGAGAACGATGGTGAGTTGATGTTGATGGCGCTTCACGCACACTTTCTGCCACAGCAGCAATATTCTCGATGTACGCACTGTTTTTGGCTTTTCACACTTTGGTTTATCGATGAGGATGCCAGTTTCTTTCACAAGATAATGAACATACGGAGCTGACGGTGCTTCTCTTCTTCCAAAATCCGTACGCAATTTTCGCAATGTCGCAATATTTCCCAGCGTTGTTCAAGCGTATACACAACCATATTCGTTCAGCGGAAGGATAAAACTAATTATCTGTCAAATCAAACATGAGCTAAGTGTTACCATTCACAAAATAAGCACTAGTTGAAAAAAAAACGTTAGATGGCGGAGCTGTTATAAAACTGCTAAAAAAATATATAGAAGTTAAACAGTCACACCAATTCAAAGAACTAGTTCATTAATTATACCTAGATATTCTTCCCAGATTATAAATAGATCATTTGTTATCAGAGTTTCAAGACTATGAGATTCTATTTTACCTTATAGGGGACAAACTTTTTTTTTATATTGTTTTTTGAAAAATCTATAGAAGGTGGCTTTAAATATTTGCCACAAGCCAGATTGTTATTTTTAATATTTGTTTAGTATTCAAAATTTTTTTAATAGGGGGTTTAAAAACGTATGTATATACAGAAATTTAGATTTTTTTGTTTTTTATGTATATAAATTATACTTTTGTATTAATTCGGCCCTAAAGGCGGGCTAACAATCTAAAATAATACATAAATAAAATTAATAGACATGTAAAAGTGAGCAAATATAAAGGTTACACAACAAAATGTTAAATATTTAGGTTTTACGTTTGTAAAATGAAGTGAAAATAAAATTTTCATTAAGTTTGTGTTCGATGCTTTGTGAAAATGATTTGAAAACTAAAAAAATATCATTTTTAGTTTGGTACATCGTAGACTAAACGTTTCACTCCTTTTCTAGAACGCTGTGAAATTTTCTATATGAAATTGAATACGATTTCAGTTTCACTTCGTAGTGGAATATAGAATTTAGGCGATTATGTATTAAAAGCTAAATCAACATACAGCTCAAAAACACAAATACCAACCTACAAATAATAACTACATATTAAGTAAATTCGAAAATATTAAAACCAGCTTAAATAAAAACTGGAATCTATTGACTCGTCTCTCTCATCTTATAGAAAAGCAGATACTAGTCAACCATAATCACGACAGAACATTTATTTTCACAGATGGTTCTAAATCTGGAGAGTCTGTTTCTTTTGCGGTCACATCAGAGAAAAAAATAATTCTCACTTCGTTACTACCTAGCTTCAGTTCTGTTTTTACGGCTGAAATAATAGCAATATATAAAGCAATTGAATACTGTCAAAAATCTGGCAATTTCGCTATATGCACCGATTCACTATCAGCAATCCACGCCATCACTAATATTAACAACAACAATTTTTACGCAGTTCACATCAGAAACTTCCTTATACAACATTTTCCAAAAGTAATCATTATTTGGGTGCCTGGACACGCTATGATCTCAGGTAACGAATTCGCCGACAATGCTTCCAAACTGGCTCACAAATCCCCACTTATCATGGAAATCAATAGGAATTTCTCAGACACCAAAAAATTCATAAAAGAGCAAACTAATAATCTAAACTCCAATACATGGGTTGAGTGGAACAACTGGTATAAATCTATTAACACGGATAAAAATAACATTTACACTTGGCTACCTAATAATAATAGTATCAAACGGAGAGATTTAATAATCTTCCTTAGACTTAGACTGGGATACACTAAGATTACTCACAACCACATCATAGCAGGCAAAGATCCTCCTATTTGTGATTGTGATAACGATAGCCCATTAAACATAACACACATCTTATGCGATTGCACCAAATTTGATCAAATTAGAAACCAATTATTTTCTGATGTAAATCCACTCCTATCTTTATCCCTTCCCTCTGAGCATTCCATTAACAAAATAACAAATTATTTAAAGATTATTAACTTATACAATAAGATTTGCTATAGCAAAAAATAATTATATTAATATATACATTTATGTATTACCTAAATCTTAAATAAATAAATAAAAACTGGTATAAATGTTGCATGAAAAAGCAAATGAATTTCTTAAACAGACTCATATAGTTTAAAATCCTAAAAGAAAATATTCATAACTTTTCTCTTTTAAATACTTACTTTCGAAAAGTTTATGTTTATTTTATTTTTCCAACTTTATACAACAGGATGTGTTGCATGATTGTCAACTGTGTTTGATATACGATAACGAGTGGATATTTGAATAGATAGATAGATGGTGATGTCTGTTAGACAAAGTTAACCAAAAACTTGAAACTTTTAACTTTTATGACAAATACTTACTTTGTTTTAAACATGATGAGTTGACCTCTTCGTTGTTGTTCTTTTTTTTTGTGTGTTTTTCTTTTGTTTGTTTTTCTTTTGTTATTTTATTTTAACCATTATTTTAGTTTAGAATACTTTAGACAAACATTTATACTAAAATATTCTCTGTTACAGGATTCATAAATTCATAAATTCATAAGTGTTAAACAAACAATAATAAATATTTAAGCAAACACAAGTCTGTATGAAAAACTACAAAAAGGAAATTTTGTTTTTGGACAAATTTAGTTTGAAATTAAAAAAAAGTGTTGTTATATATGACCAGCATAAAAATGCTGAGTTTAAATTTGGAAATTGGGAAAAACAACATTTTTATTAAGAGTTGTCTGGGAATGATTGTTCTTCTTGTGAGGTACTCGTATTATACATATTTTTACCTTTCAATTTGAGTAGTACTGGTGTTTGTTTTTCATTCTGTTTGTAATTTCTACAATATTTAAAAAAATTTTGGTATAGAAAATCAGTAAAATTGAACCATATATGGCTGAAATATAAGCAATAAGGCGCGGCGCGACTACCTTGATTTTTGGATATGCCTCTAAATTATTCACTAAAAAATACTAATTTTCAGAGACAATTTTGAGATCACTAAAAATAAGTTATAATTCTTTAATTATTGGAACAGACAACATAAAAAATTCTTTACTGATATTGTCTTTAATAAACAAAAGTTTGTTTAATTAAATAATTTCTTTATTTCATCAACTATTTGTACTATGTATGTAAATTTACCTTACACTACTAAATGTTATTGTGCTGTATAAAAAAATCTGAGGCCAGGATCTTGAAATGTCCGCACCAATATTATGTGTATAGTATACTTTACCAAATGCAAAAATAACAACAACAAGTAGCAGTTGCAACATCAGTAGTTGTACTCATATTAGTAGGTAGTGCTGCTATATTGTAGTAGTATCAGTTGTAAGAACAATCACTTGCAGCAGTGCCTATTAAAGCAGTCGTTTTACCATGAGTCAAGATAATTTCATAACCTTAGCAAGTCTTTTTTTTCGTTGTCGACATTTTCGTTTTCTACCATAGTTCCTGGTGTGTTTTCTCAAATTATATTAAAAAAAAATATACCTCTAAAAAACCCACTCGACCAAACAGTTGAAAATTCACAATTGACATAAATGTTTAATCCATAAATAATAATTCTCCTTGATTTTTGGAAGTGTAAATTCGAGAAATTTTAAAGAATAAACGAAACTTGTTTGATATTGCTAAATATTTAATATTGATATCGTGCTCAAACTTTCGATTGTGAAGGGGTTTCGAATCATTCACTTAAAATGTTTCAAATATTACTGGATGCTTTGGTCAGGTGCTAAGACTTACATACATGTACCTACACATACCGATGTCATGTAAAAGTTTAACTCAATGGGGTGTTGCTTGAGTGTAAAATAACACTCGATATGAAATGTTAGTTACAGTTAGTAATAAAAGGACAAAATAAAACCAAAGCAATTGAGGTAATAGATCGAAATTTATTGTAAATGCACATTTAAATTGTTATCTGTCTTCTAGAAACAAATTGCTAAAAACTTTAACAAATTCTGGTAACCTTGGAAGTATTGTTGTATTCGATTCTTTGAATCAACTTTAGCATTTTCCACAAATATCGACTGGAACTTTTAATACTATTTTTGAGTTCCTCGAACATGTTTTTCCTATTGACACTAACTTAATCCCATAAAACAAAGTAAAATGGTTTTAAAGAGTATGATCGAAGTGGCTATTCTACCTTATCTTTTTTCGAGAGTTTACTATTATTAAATTCCTTTTTCATAGATCAATTCTTTCGTCATGTGAGTGTTGTATAACACTATTCTGATGCAACTACATGTCACAGTTATCAAGTTCATCCAATTCTAGCCTAAAAATAGTCTGCCAATCAGATAAGATATCAAACGCGACTATTTTTATCGACAAAAGTATTGCCACATCCAGCATGAAATTCACACCACACATTCACTTGTATGTAATGAATATTTTGATTGTCCAAAAATTCTGGACTTTATTCAAACAGATAACAAATCCATTCTGGTTTGGTCAAAATAGACTTCCGACATGATACGATAGCGAACGCGACCATTTTTGTACACGAAAATTTTACCAAACCCCTTAGTTTTTAAGGATGATCAGTTGGTCTTTTGGGTTTCTTAAGGTACGGCAAATATTTGCCAAAAAAAAAAACGTAACCACTAAATAAAATATTTTTGAAATCGTTTATTTATTTATTATATTAATGAACATTTTTAATTTTGGCTTGAGTTCATTTATTTAATTAATAACTCGTTTATTTATTTCAAAAAAAACTTTGTTTATTTAGGACAAGACACAACAACTATTTAGTCTTATTTTATTTGATGCTGTTTGATCTTGCAAAACGTTTGCAAGATTAAACAACGTCAAACAAATTTGTGATAAAACAAGTGGTTACGCTTTTTTTAGTAAAAATTTGCCATGTGTGACCATACCTTTATCACAATAATTAAACTAAGCTAAAAATGAGCAGGAATTTTCTACAAACCTTTGCCGAGCTCAATTCAAAAGTTGCGAAGCTTTAAAGGAACAAGAGACATCAGTTTTGATAATATATTGCTCTTGTAAGGGCTTAGGCTAGGATCGGACACCATTTCGAAACTTTTTGTAATTTTTACCAACCTATTATTATGAGTGTAATGCCTGCCAAGCATACTTAAGACGACATTTGTCTACCATCTTGCTTCTTTAAAACTCACTCTTTCGCTGGCTCATCTGTCTTTTGGTCGGAATCTCCTTGTGACTTGGATAGTTTTAAAACCAGCCATATGTATGTACAAACATACAAACGTTTCTACATATGTTGCAGTTGCAAACATATCACTATGCGCTTGACTGCATAGATATGTATTGTATGTGTGTGGCAAGACTTGATACCACTAATATTATTTTTGCTCTTGTACAATTCTTGAGTTTTGTTTTTTTTTTTTTTTTTTTTATAGAGTTTGTGTTTGGTGTGTGTACAATATTTATAATTATACTACACTCATATGTCCTCGTTAAATGTTTGCATGCATAAAAGTACCAACCTGTGTTGCATGTATGTATGTACTTGTGTGCAGTAGTGTGTAATATTGTTGTTTTTTTCTGAATTTAAGTTTTTTTAATAGTTTGTTGAAGGTTTTTATATCATGCCAGATGTTGTAACAATTTAGAATTTACAATGCAACAAACACCCAACAACAACAACTACAAAAATAATTATAAACATCATAAAAAAGGGGCAACAAACAAAATGAAATGAAACATGTTAGTCTGTCTATGTTGTATTCATATTATGTGTGTGTTATATAAACTCGATTCTATTCGAGTCAAGAACATCAGAATGTGGCTAGTCAAACACTAAGACCTTTTTATGCCGCAGTTTTTTATGATTTTTTGTTTCTATCTAAATGTTTGTGTTGTTTTTAGCACTAACAATATGAACTCAGCTACAGATAGATACCACTAAAACACGGGTACTACATACAACATGGTCTTGTTTTATTAAAAGATTTACAGTCATTTACGTAGTATCTAATGAAATGAGGCAAGTGTAAGCCGCATTTTATTTCGTTCAGCCAACAGTTTGTTTGCCCCGTACACTGACTAACTCTTTATTTTATTCTTCCTTGTTTTTTTTTATACATATATATTTTTTATTACTTGGAAACATAAAATCAACACAAACAAAACAATTTTTATGAACTCCATCATATTGCATTTGTTGTTTATACTTCAGTATTTTATTTTTTACTTTATTTTGTAGACTTTTTAGGATTTTTTTCATACACATACCACTATTTTCTCCCTTGTTTGGTGTATTTTTCTAAAACATTTTGTTTGAATTTGTTTGTTTTAATTTTTTTTAACTGTTTGAAAAATATATCTAATAAGAGAAAAAAATACACAATTTTATGTCTGGTAGCCATATGAAAAGTGCTAACAGAATCAAGGAAAAATAGCCCAATTTTTATATATGTAGTTTAATTAATTGCTTTGTTTTTGTTTTTGTGTTTTATTTTATTTTATTATGTGAGAAATTGAAATTCATTTTAAAAAGAATTGTGTCTAAATATTTAAACTAATACAAGACTTTAAGCTTAATATATTGCTTTAAAAATGTTTTTCGGTAGAGTAAAAAAGAAATAAGTTCCGGGTCAAAATTCTTGAATTAAAATTAGGTTAATAAATTTACTTACATTTGCCTAAAATTTTTTTCGGTAATTTATTTGTAAAA
Source organism: Bellardia bayeri (assembly GCA_950370525.1). Classification (NCBI taxonomy): domain Eukaryota; kingdom Metazoa; phylum Arthropoda; class Insecta; order Diptera; family Calliphoridae; genus Bellardia; species Bellardia bayeri. The sequence continues at coordinate 60,013,168 of OX493266.1, read as the reverse complement.
TAAATACAATTTTTTATATGTATAAGTATTAAGTTTGCGGAATCTTAAAGCATTTTCTTTACCTTTCATACATACATACATACATACAATGTATTGTGTTACGAAAATTGAGCTAAATTTTTCACGCATTATGTATGTGTAACAAGGAAATGGAAAATGTTTGCATGTAGATATTAATTTTGTTATTTAGTTGGTATTACTTCTCTGATACATTGCAGTGTATACATACAGTGAGTGTCAATATAAAGTAAACAACTAATATTATTTCAAAAAAAAAAAAAAAAACATATTATTATTATTATTATACTATTAAGTAATTATATATTATTATTATTTTTATTTTTATACTATTAAGTAATTATATATCATTATTATTATTGTCCAAGTACAAGTATTTAAAACAAAATATATTGAAAAAATTATAAGTAACTTAAGCTAAATATAACTCATTAACAAAAACTAGAAATCAAAGGAACATACAAAAATAATTACATTTTAACGGAAATGTACCAGATTTTTCGCGTCAAAATAAAGTAAACGTGTATATTAAAATGTACATACGAGTATATTAAATATAAAACATTGTATTTAAAATTTTGTTGTTGACAATCTTAGTGCAGTTATCCTGTATTACTGTTTTTAAATTATTCTTGCAAGAAATAATTCTTGACGTAATTTTTTTCCCAGATATTTCCGCAGGTCCTCCATTGGGGTCTTAGGACTGCAAAGGATGATCTAAAGTTTTTGGACATGATTGAGCAACCACTCTTTTACAATTTTGAAGGTATGCTAAGGATCATTGTCATGTTGGAAAATCCAGTCTTGTGCCGTTTCTATTTTCTCTTCACTAGGGGCTGCATTGTTTTTTTTAAACGTCGAAATAAACTTTCGTTTTCATTGTAACCTCTATAAATGTAAGACTACCGAACCCTCACGCAGAGAGAAAACATGATTGTGGTAAACATAATCTAAAACATAAATATTATGATGTGTGTGAAGATAAATTCGAATTTGAGTAGCACAGACAAAACCCATATTTCCTAACATTGATAATGTTACACTCAACTAACAGTCAAATTTAATTGTATTTTGAAAAATGTAGCTTTTAGGATGAAATTCTCTAGAAGAATTTGGACAAATATAAAGTATCCTACTATATAGAAAGGATGGTCCAAAGGGTCCTAAATGAAACTGCATTAGACGAATTTCTAAAATAATTTTGGAATTTGAATAAATCGAATTTGAAAAAAATGTATTTTTGAAAAAATTAACTTTTAGGATGAAATTCTCTAGAAGAATTTTGACAATTATCGAGTTGCACACGTATCCCTCTATATAGAAAGGGTAGTTCAAAGGGTCCTAAATGGGACTACATTAGTCGAATTTCTGAAATAATTTTGGAATTTGAATAAATCGAATTTGTATATCCGCTGTCCTTAAGATGAAGTAATAGGTCAGAAGGCCGGTGTGAGGTTGTCTCCACACCATCACCCAAAGACCAATGCGGTTCATTGTGATGAAGATGAAGTAATAAATAAATATAATTTCGAATTTGCCTTAAATACATGCATTTCTTTTTTGATTGAGCCCATATCAAACCATGTGTAAGTTATTCTGTAAGAAAACTTTATGATAGGTATTCCATGGATTTTTATTTAAAGGCCGTAAATTTCGTTAAAAGCTTAATTTAAATCGTGTGGTAATACAACACTAATGTTTGCTTAAGGCCAGCAACGCCTTAAAAAGTTTGAAATAAGAAATCTTGCAACCTCAATAAACTTTTTTAATCTCAAGTTTATTATTGCAAATCTTGATTCATAATTTTTGTCTATATATATTCTACTGTTTAAGGAAATGACAATTTGAAAAGCATATATTATACAATATTTTAAACAGAACAGGAATTAAAAAAGAAAAACAGGATTTCCTTTTTCACAAAAAACAGAAACCCCTGAAAATAAGCCCGCTTAAAAATAACACAAAAAGTGTAACATAAAACCCCAACCCATAGGGCTTGGAAATGAAAATAATATAAAAACAAATCAACAAACAAACGAAAAAGAAAGAATAAAAACTAAAAAATACCACAGTGACAACTTAGTTAAACGTTTTTAATATTCCCAAGAATTATGGTAATTTAGGAAATTTACATGCACACTCTCTCATATCAACACAACAACAGCTAACTGCAACTGTTGCAAAAGTCTGTAAAAGAAAACGCATTCACACATGCAAGCATATTAACAAAACATACATTTAAACCAAGTCCAAATGCAAAACCAACAAAAAAAAAAACAAACAAAAAACGAACAACTACAAACAAAAGAAAACTCAACAAGGCTTAAAGAAGACTGCAACGTCATCCAACCACTTACCAACCAACAGACGACAACAATCTAAGAAAATGCCACATAAAAGGACAACAAATAAATGCAGTAAAGTATAAAAGCGTTAAAAAGCTTTGTCTTGACAGCGCTGTTGTAGTTGCAAGTTAGAGAAAAAAAAACGTATATATCTAAAATCCTCCACTATAAAATGCATTTTGGATTCTTAGACGCAACAAGAAAATTTGCATGTTTGATGGTGTGTTTGCCGAGTGTGAGTGTGTTGCTCAATTCAAGCGTCTCTACTCTCTGCTTCATTCACTGAGTGTTTGTGTGTGCCACTGCAGTCATGTCATATTTGGTATGCCATGAAGTAAGCGAATATATGCATGTGACATGAATAAATAAAATCACCAGCAACGAATTAAAATGAAACAAAACGAAATGAAAAAAAACGCGTATTACAAACACCATTAGTTACTTACTTAGAGCCAAGTGGCAAAAGGAATGAACAAACAAAGAAAAAACACATAACACATACACATACAGACATATCAAATTAAAGATAGTGGGTACACACACCACAATATAACAATTGGATTTCATGCAACAAACGCATAAAATTCTACAATATAAACTCGACAAATTGATATACAAGTGATGTAAGTATGTGACTAAAATTGATAACAACTTAACTAAACAAAAAGACAATCTATCTTTGCCATCCATACATTCATCTACCAACTAAACTTATACTTATTTGCCTGTCTGGCTGAGTGACTGAGAGAGAGTGAGTGTGTGCATATATTTACTCATATATTGTATCTTTAAAAGTATTACAAAGAAGTGCAACCAACTGACTGACTGCTGTATTTAAATACTAAACTATACAGTTGCAACACAGAGTATCAATCTGAAAGACTGACTGCTGCAAGCAAGACGAAAAAGTCGACAACAAATATTGTATGCATGAACAATAACAACTACAAAAATACCATGCGCACATTTGTTTAAATAACATGTAGATTTGTTACATTTTGTATGACCTTTAAGCCAACACAAAAATAACCTTTTTGTCTGATTATAGAGGTGTTGGTTGAAAGAGCACTTCTTATGTTAAGAAATTATGATGACAATCACGTAAAATCAATTAACACTAAGTGCTTGTGTTATGTTTTTGGAGAAAAACAGATAGATATGTAAAGGCCTGCTTTAAAAGACTACAAAAATACTACTGATTTTTAGTTCTATGAAGACTTTAAGTACTAAAGTTAAGTTCACATTCATACACATTTTATTTTTGATGTAAAACCTCAGTATTAAAATAGAAAATAGCTTTTTCATAATAATTTCTTAGGCCAATAACATATTTCATGTTCAATATATACTGTAAGCGTCAATATAAAGTAAACGCCTAATGTTGTTTAAACAATGTTTCATAATATATGTATACTACAAGTACAAATTTAAAACAAAATATTAGGTGGCGCAAAAGTAATCCTCCTATCAGAAAATGCTATAAATTTTGCGATTGGCCCCTAATGTCAGTTCTGTTTTCACATTTGTGTAGTAAACACATGCGAAATACACGTTAATAAACAATATTACGCTACACTGCTCCAGAACGCGGAATATTGCTGACTATTTATTTGACCAATAATCGGTCGGTGACTTTTTCAAAAATAATCATGAGTGATGAGCCCATTTCCATCTTAGCGGGTACGTAAATAAGCAAAATTTACGCTTCTAGGGCAGTGAAAATCCGCGTGTAACCCACGAAGAGCCATTACACCCGTCGCGGGCCAAACGGTTACTGTGAATGGTGAGCGCTACAGAGCAATGATCAACGAGTTCTTTTTGCCGCAACTTGATGAATTGGGATTGGAAAACATGTGGTTCCAACAGGACGGTGCAACGGCACACACTGCACGTGCCACAACCGATATGCTGAAGGATGCATTTCCCGGGCGCCTAATCTCCCGTTTTGGCGATTTGCATTGGCCAGTAAGATCTCCTGATTTGACCGCTCCAGACTTCTTTTTGTGGGGCGTTTTGAAGTCGCGGGTTTATGTCTCAGACTCTTGTAGCTCTTAAAGACAATATCCGTCAAGAATGTGAGGACCTATCGCCGGAAGTTTTGGCCAAAGTGATCGAAAATGCCATAAAGAGGGCTCAAATGGCAATCAACTGTGGCGGCGGCCATTTACATGACATCATATTCTCGACTTGATGTAAAAAAAATTAAAAGACCAAATAAAAATAATCCACAAGAAGAATCAAAGTTTTTAATTTTTTTTTTAATTACAGCCAAAAAACATCGGAAGTTTACTTTTGCGCCACCTTGTATATTGCATAATTCATAAGTAATTTAAGCTAAATATAACTCATTAACAAAAATTTGTTGTATATTTTAAATTGTTTGAAATCATTAGATAACATCCCAAATATAGTTCACATTTGAAGCATCTTATTACGAGGGCAGTTCAGAAAAAAAACAGAAAAAGGTTAGGTGTTTTGGAAACTTCCATCTGTGCTATCAACACATGTTAAATTTCTTTTCGATTTGGACACTCCTTTATATAAAAACAGGTGATCAAAAAAGACGCATTTGCGATTTTTTTACAACGGAAAAATTAGAAATTCGTGGTGTCATTAAATATTTAAATAAAAAAGGTTTATCGGGACAAGAAATTCATAATGATATGCAACAGTAAAAAATTATATTGCTGAATTTAAACGTGGTGGTGCAAGCATAGAGGATGAACCAAGTACTAGACGTCCAAAAACAGCAACAACAACAGAAATTGTAGCCAAAGTGCATGATATGGTATTAAATGATCGACTAACAAAAGTGCGTGAAATTGCCAATATAATGGACATCTCAAATGATCGAGTTCATTTAGTTTTGCATGAAGAACTACAGATGAAAAGGCTTTCTGCAAGATGGCTGCCGCATTTGTTAACAGTCGACCAAAAACGCATAAGAATGAAAATTTCTCAAGCTTGTTTAGATCGTTTTACGAAAAATAAAATAAATTTTAAGTTTCGTGTCATAACTATTGATGAGATCCACCACTATATTCAGAGACAAAAGAACAATCCAAGCAATGGACTGAAGCTGGAGGAAGTGCCCCAAAGAAGGCAGAAACAATTAAATCGGCAGGTAAGGTTATAGCAACGGTTTTTTGGAACTTGAAAGGTATATTATTGATTGCCTATCTGCAAAAGGGTGAAACAATAAATTCTGAGTACTATTGCAACATTTTGGATAAAAGAAATGTAAAAATTCTAGAAAAACGTCCTGGCTTACAACACAAAAAAAGAATTTTTCCTCAAGACAACGCACCAGCGCACAAGATTGTTTTAACAATGGCTAAAATCAACAATTTAAAGTAAAAGTTGCTTGGGTGGTCAATTATTCTAATGATTTAGCTCCCAGTGACTTTTACCAGTTCCCAAATCTAAAAAAATTACTAGCTGGCAAGAGTTGTACCTCAAATGAAGATGCATTTACAGCTGTAAAAGGTCTTGAGGAAAACTATTTTAATCAAGGAATAGAATTGCTTTATAAACGTTGGACTAAGTGTATTGAAGTTTTAGGAGATTATATTGAAAAATAAAAATGTTTTTGAAAAACTAACTATTTTCTTTCTGTGCTATGCTAAGAAGTTTCCGAACCACCCTCGTATTGAAACAGTAGTTTATTGTCTCAAGCGACTAAAATCCTTTCAAAAGCCCCTATATAAGAAGTTTTTTCTTAATTAAACACTGCTGTTTAAATTCCCTCAACTGTAAGGGTGACAATACTAGACTATGTTTGGTATGTTGGATATTGGTAGAAAAATATATTGTTGTCTTTTTGTTTTTGGCCATAAAATAAGCGCCTAGTAGTACACATTGTTTGTGCGACAACTACTGGCAGGCAGTACGAGTATGAGTAAGAATGACAAAACAATAAAGATAAGAAATAAAACTGTATATGTATGACCGACCGACCAACCATACATCCATAGATCCATTTGTATATACATGTGTATGTAAGTATGTCCAACTGTATGTGTGAAAATGTTTGTATATTAGACAATATTTCTGTACAAATGAATAGTTTTGTTTTTGTTTAGTACGAGTAGTAAAGCCAATTAAAAGTACATTTACAAATAGTTGGCATACAAAAACAACACTGACATTCTAACTTACGAACACAATCGCAATATTATTCACACAGATACTGACACACATACTATTTTATCATGGCAACTATCAAACAAACACTTATTTATACTCACTCTTTCAGTTACGAGCCGTTAAATACGAGTGAGTAACTTTAAGTTTTACATTCCAAGTTCAAGAAACTTAGATGTACAATTTTTTTATTATTGATTTTCTGGCTGTAGTTTTTTTTTGTCGTTTTGCTTAAATTTTTATTTTATTTACTTTTTCATTTTGTTTTCTGTTTATTTTCTGTTTGCTGTTGGAAAATGTAGTTAAATAAATAAAACTGCAAAATCCTAATGAAAATCTCATTTAAAATGTAAAGGAAATTTAATTTTTATTTTGTGTAAATAACAGACTTTACGAGTATTAGATCTTGATTTTTTTTTTAACATTTTTCTTATTTTTTTGTTGTTTAAACAACTAGAGAAAACAACAAAACAAATACGGAAAAAAATTAATGAAACTAAAAAAAAAAACAAAATTTTCACAGGATATATCAAAACGAACAAATTTATTAAAAACATTTAAATTAGGGAATATTAACAAAAACAAAAATATAAAAAAAGTAAATAAAATGAAAATAACTTTAAAACCAGGAAGTTCAAATTAAATATGTATTTCAGCCCAGTGTCAATATACATACGTAAATCATAATCATTTTTGTGTTTTATTCATTTTAAGGATTTATTTAGAATTTATTTAGAATTTATGTGTTTACATATTTAACATAAAACATATTAAATTATTATGAATCTTTATAATTTTGTTACATGTTGTTTAACTTGCCAATTATGTATCTACGTTTGTATGTTTGATAGTGTGGCTGTTGGTCTGTATTTCTCTGTTCTTAAAACTTGTTAAAAATTTAAATTAATGACCATCGTTTACAACATGAAAAATAAACCAAACAACAGAATGCAAGATATTTTATGAAATAAATGAAAATATTTAACATGGAATAATTTTTATTCATTACATATTCTTTCATTCGTATATTGCTGCTATCTATGTATGTATGTATATACATTACTATGAATTATTAATATGCTAATGAATTTTGCAAATAAAATTCTTCAACTTAAACTGCAGTTTCTTCTCTCTGGCTTCTACTGCTTCAACTTCGTTTTATATTTTAGTTTAAGTTTTGTTAGAAATTACAAATATTTATGTTCGTATCAGGATTGGCAAACGTGTACTTTATTGCTATATTTTAGACACAGTTGGTACCGTGTTCCTACCCACAAGTCATTTGGTACAATTTCAAAATACTGTTGCATCAAAATTTGTCATTCCAGAAGAAATATGAACTATGATGAACATCAGCAACATTTTGGAACTGATATCCATATGACCTTTAATTATGCATGTAATTGTTATCACGACAAGAAATTGTTGAATTATTGAATTATCCAAATTAAGTGATTTTGAAGCTGAATACAAAAACTAATGTTTAATAAATTTTAGAAGTTAAACCTTCTATTTCTTCAATGTACTATTCTTAAAATAATAAATCTAGTAATTTTGGAAATGCAATCGAATGATGCTTAAAAATATATATTTCTACTAGGGATCCCGGGATTTTCGGGATTTGACAAATACCGGGACTTGTTTTAAAAAATTCCGGTATTTTATTTAGTATTAGTATTTGTGTAAAAGATCCAGAGAAGTATAATAGCTTTTATCTTCTTTTTTGACATACACAAGAACAAAACATCTTCACTTAGCATAAATCAATGCTGTTTTAGAATTTTTAATAAGAGAAAATAAAAGAGATCTAATGACAGATCCCGCATTAAATCACTAACTGAAAAGGTCGGAAATATTTTAAAATTATTTACAAAGTCACCAATCAAAATTAATAAAAATTAGGAATAAAATTAATAAAAATTAATTTTGGATTGCCAAATTCGAACGCACAATTTGTTGTGCCTACAGATTTTGGAATTGGAAATTCCTTTAAAAAAACGTTAATTGATTTTAAAGCTCAACAGATGACAAATGAAGAATTTGTTTAAGTAAAACAAATAGTTGTCATTTTAAATCCGGTTAAAGTAACAGTGTTGTTTGGGTTTGTTGCACTGATATGAAAATCTGACGATGTTTCACTTTTATTTAAGTTCAAAGATACATATATTAAAAAGTAATTGCATATTAAGCGATTAACTTGCGAGACCAGAAATCAAGACAGAGGCATTATTTAATCAAAACCTTTAATTTATTTAAAAAAAAAATCCAAAATTGAAGAAAGAATTTGATAATGAAATAGAAATGTTTGTTACTAGAAATGAATTAAAAACGTTGATTGCGAAAGGACTGAAATAATGAATTCAATTGAAATATACAAAAGACCCACCGCCCACAACACATTATAATGCCTGTTATGTATGGAATCAAATATTGAATAAGAATATGTATGTATAAATTTTTGTTTCGTAGGATGAGAAATGTAATCAGCAATAATTAGTTAACAATTTTGCCCATAAGCGTTGATTGTAATAAAGCCTAGTACTCTGTTCAAAATGTCAAGTGGAATGCTGTTAAAATACATGTTAAAAAAAAATCACATGAAATTTTCATGAAAAAATGTTGCAGAAGTAGTACTTTGTTCATTTTGTGAAAAACATATGAAATGTATCTGGCAACATTATTTTTTCACAGCGAAATATTTAAAGTAGCAATTGTTTCACGTGAAAATTTCATCAAAAAGCTCTTCTGTCGCAACAACAATATCTATTACATGTTGTGCTGCTGTACAAGCGGCCAGTAATATTTGTTTATTCATTTTTATTTAACGATTTCGATTCAACACAGATTTTTAAATATTTTAACTTTTATTTATTTTCGATTTAAATTCACAAAAAAGCAAAACATATGTTTTTTGTTTAGATATTATTTTTCTCTATCTAATTTTCCATGTAATATTATTACGTTTCTAAATCATTAATGGTTTATAAAATACAAAATTTACTTTTTAAACTTTTACCCCCTTATTCGAAAATGATTATTAAATTTAATAAACGTTTATTAAGCAAATTTGTATATGGAAATCTGTCTTAATAAACGCGTGTTAAATTTAATAATCGTTTTTGAATAAGGGGGTTAGTAGGTTTAAAAATTAGAGTCTATGAGCACAGAAAATGTTTGTTTTATACTTATATTAAATATAAATTACTTTTTTGAAATAAATACATAGATTTTATTATGAATAAAAAACAAAAATTGCGAAAAATCCCGGGATTTACATTTTTTAAAATATCGAATACCGGGATTTGCAAATCCAGCCGTTTGGCATCCCTAATTTTCGCAAGTAGCCCTTCATAAATAAGCATGTTATAGATAATCGTAATAATAAACACAAACGTTTATTAAGACAGATTTGCATATTAAAATTTGCTTAATAAACGTTTGTTAAATTTAATAATCGTTTTTGAATAAGGGGGTATATATTTAAACAAATACAGGCAAATCCCGATATACACATATAAATATGATTTATTTGAATGAATATTTTCAATATTAAAAATTTTGTCGTTCGTTATATTGAGTGTTAAATTATTTAAACATTCGTTATATAAAATAATGCTTAAAAATGTTGCCGTAAGTTATTTCGAATTTTCGCTACAAAGTAGTTATTGTTAAGTTTTATTATTATTGAAAAAAAATATTAAATTAAGTAAATCAGTACTAAATAATTAAATTTAAATAAATTTCCATCCCTGGTTGGTATGTTTGTAGTCTGCTGAAAATCTTCAAATGGATGAGTATTATTAAATGTGATTTCATACTGGGTCAGAAGATTTAATTTTGAGCAATAAGTGAGAGTGTGTATATCATGTAAATCAATTTAAATGTTGTAATAATATTTACATGATGCTACTGTCGGCTAAGGGTGTTTCATTATGAAGATAAAAACCTGTGATCGGAATAAATATAAAATGTAACATATATGTTATGTTATTGTTCACTTTATTTCTCTGTTGTAATCTAACGAACTATTGATTATTTGTTCTTATTTAATAATTTGTATATACATGTATTGGTAATTTCGTAATAACTAGTTTTGGGGTTTTTGTAGCCGAACTAGTAACTATTTCTATCATTCACATTCAGCATTTGTTACAAGACTAGCTATTAGTTTGTTTATTTAATCATGTGCCTGTCCTAGAAGGAAGTCAAGTGACACTTTATAGATTACTAAGAGTCAGTGTGGTATCTGGTTCAATGCAGTCAACGTTTAGCATTACAGGCTTAGTGATTTAAATGTGAAATTTTAACCAACTTCCAACTTTGCAAAATACATTTTCAACCAACTGGTTCCTGTTTTTTTATGATCTTACGAATATTTAATAAATCGTTCTGTTTTTATTATTATATTTATTTAATTCATAAATAATTTGTAGTTAGCTCGAATAATTGATAACTTGTACAATTATTGTAAAATAATCGAATAACACATTTCTTCGATCAAAATTAAACTGCAATAATGGACAATCCTAATGTCAATTAAACCAAAAATAGTATGGATCGGAAATTTATTTTTCTTTTCAAACATAATTTTTATAAAATGTATGTTTAAAATTAAAACCCTTAACTTAGACCGAGATTAAAAACAACAACAATAAGAAAATTTACACAACAATCTTATATAAATGTATGTATGTACATTGCACTACATGTTAATACGCAAATATTTCACAGTAAATTTATGTATATGTAAATAAATACTTCTTAACACAACAAAAACCGACTTTTCATCTTTTATGAAATATAATTTTTGGCATTATTAGCATTAATATTTAAAAAACTAAAAAAAAAGAAATATAGCAAAAAAATAAAAATAAAACAAAAACCCACAAGGAAAATATTGTTGTGACATGATGTTAAACCAGAAAACACCTGCTCGCATACAAGTAACCAACCAGCCAGTCAGCCAAACGCCCACACTTAAAAAAATGTTCGTCATCTATCCTCAACCATCCAGCAACATTAAATATTGCTTTTTCCCAACTAAATTTATATTCGCTTTACCAGGAAGAAGCTGAAGCAAAATAATGTCAAAATGAAAGCAAAAACAACAAGATATAAGAAATATCCCAGTTTATATGAAGTAAACGATAATGCATCCATCATCATCATTATCATCATGAAGTTGTAGAAAATATATTGAAATAGCATCGCACCTTAAACAAATTTTTTTTTTAACTTTATATTCATTCCTTTTTGCTTTTAAACATTTTTGTTGCCGTTGTTGCCATAACCACTTGTTTTTGTTGCTGTTGTTGTCGTCGTCATCGTAATGAACAACTTGTTTGAGTTATTAAATTTGTAGCTCCTTTTTTAAATTTATTTTTATGCTTTTTTTTTTTTTTTTTTTGTTTTCACCAGTATTAACTTTTTAAATATTTATACGAAATATTTTTGTTGTTTTACTTACATGTATGCAAGAATGTCGTTTTTTTTTTTATAAATATGGAGTTTTTTCCTTTAGTTGTAAGTTAAATACTGACGGTTGTTATTGATGCCCTATGCCGGTGAAATAAGTTTTAGGAGGGGTTTGTAAAGGAGTATGTTTAACTTCTATTTTATTTTGATTCTTATGAGCGGCTATGATACGTATTAACACACAACTCTAATATTCTACCAATTCTCATCTTGCGGCTTTAAATTTATTCTAATTTCGAATGCCCTACATTAAAGTTTCAAAATGCATTTGTTTTTTAGAAAATATAGACTTACGATAACGAACGCGACACACTTTGAAAATCAAAAAACAGACATATGTTGTGATTCTTATGTCACACTAGTTAAAATTACAGAATATTGATATTGAACGATCTCTAAGTACCGATAATAAACGAGGCTTTAGGTTCAAGAACGACACATTTGTACATAAACAACCTCAAGTAAAAAATTTACTTTTATTCAAGCTTTGTTACGCCATTTTTAATAATTTGTTTTTGTAACTAGTAGTAAGATTTCATCAAAATTAATTTAAAAATTTTAAAAGCACTTTGGTACACTGCCATTATCAAAACTAAAGGGACGTTATATTTTATTTGTTTTTCTTTTACAAATGATCTTAAACAAATGTCAGAAGAATATTTCATATTTTCATTCGATTTTTGTTTGCTATGTTTTGTTGAAAAGACATTTTAGTTTTCTTTCGCCTTTTTTGATCTAAACATTTAAAGCAGTTTCAAGTGATTATTTATGTATACCTTTGGAAAAGTTCTATATAATTAGGATTCTGATTAGTCGAAAAAGATATTGCAGTTAATTTTTGTTTTTCATTGTAGAGTAAATGCTTGTAAAATATATACAGTGGCTCACAGCTTATTTTATGCAGAGAATTATTTGTTTTCAAAGCTCCATAAAAAGAAAACTAACAGCAGCTTAAAAGAGTATAAAATTCTCATTCATTTAAAAGAAAAGTCTAATAAACAAAAACACGTTTGCACAATACCCGATTTGTGTTTTGAATCGTTAGCCTAGTAAAATCAAAAATCTGATCCTTTAAAGAGGTACTCTGTTCTTTGCAACAAGTTGTTCTTCAGAATATGAAGGTGCTTAAACTTGTCCATGATTGTTTCAATAAATTTTAAATTCCCAGTGCCAGCAGCTGACATACAGAATCAAACCTCGACACTCTTACCACCATGTGTTATTGTTGCCATTAGGCTTTCTTTGTTGAGTTCTGTATTTTATTAAACTTGGATTCATCGGCGAAGATGACCGAATTCCAGAACCAAACCACAACACTGTCACCACCATGTTTTAGTGTTGCCATTAGGTTTTCTTTGTTTAGTTCTGTATTTTATTAAACTTGGATTTATCGGCGAAGATGACCGAATTCAAAAGTGCAGATTCCTTGCAAACATGTTCTTTGGCGAAATTTAGCCTACACAGTCCGTTTTTCGTGTTTATTAAGAGTTTCTTGTGTGCAACTCGGCTACAAAAATCATTTTGTCGCAAGACACGATGAACAGTTTCAACGCTACATTGTTTGCCCAGGTTAGGTTCAACTTCGGAGGCCAGTTGTGAAGCTGATGCCTTTGGATTTGCTCTTATTCTTCTAAATATGTGTCGCTCTCATTGAATATTTTATTTGGTGCCTTTTTGACTTTGTTATGGACCCGATTTTCATGGATGTAGCTCTCAATGATTTTTTGGACTGTGGAATCTTTAATGTACGCTATTTTTGCTGTGAGTGGCTACTTTGAAAATGGTTTAAAACCAATTCTCATTGTTCTATTGTTGTATGCGGACTCTTTTGAACTATTTAAAATTTTCATTTGACGTTACAAAATCGGACTCGCAATTAATCAGGAAATGTTGATAGAAGTATAAAAAAATAAAAACGAAGAACCAACAACGCTGCATTGAGCTATGGGTACAGTAGAAATTAACTGCATAAAATAAGCTGTGACGTAAAAATGCAAGAATTGTTTTGTTTTTTTTTTAGCTTTAATATATTTTTTTGCAATAAATGTTTTTTGTTTGTTAGACTAATGCTAGATTTACATAACTATTAAATAAATAAATTTTGAAGAATTTTTGCAGTTTACACGAGTTTGAAGCATTTTGAAGAGCAATTTTGAAGAAAATTTCAATCGTGTAAATCTAGCTTTAGTTCCTGTTAGTTTTTTTTTTTTTTATTGAGCTGAGAAAAAAAATATTCACTGCAAAAAATAAGCTGTGAGCCACTGTCATAGATATACAAGAACACTAAATGTCAAAAGTTTTATATGACATGCTGATGTAAAATGTTTAACGTATGCGTTGCATGTACATACTTACTACCACTACTCGCATGAATGTTCAGATATGGCAACAGCCAACAACTCTTGAGCTGTTGTTGTTGCTCTAGACAAAGTATTGAATTAAAGGTAGAAAATTCTTGGTACACAACACCAGCATGTCACAGGAGCAGCACAGATAGACGACAAAAAGTGAGACATACTTACACAAAGTTAAAAGTCTTTTGAAAGTCTTAATGTACGAATAGATGGATTTTAGTTTTAAACTTGAGGCGAAAAAAATCATTTGCAAAAATATTCACACAGAGATCTGCATACACAAATATGTACACGAATACATGTATCCTTGGTTAGACGCATACATTTATACAAACCCTCTTTGGGATGTAGAGTACAAGCGTTCAAAAAGAAATAATGATACCAAAAGGAGGCATAGCATGAGTATACCGTGTGCCTCAGTTTGGTTGATATGTAAAATACTTTGAAAATTAAACAAAATACTGAGTACAACAGCTTGTTACTGGTTTTGCAACTTATCGTGTACATTTAAATGATGCTGCTGCTAAACACACATTTACTAAGAGGTGTCTAGCACACAAACATTTTTCAAAGTCTTCTCTTCAAATATCACATGTGATATAATGTAACAATGTTTTGTGTTGTTTCTCCATTATTTGATTGATGTTCTAATGTTTGTTTTGGTGCTATTGATGTTGATGCTGCTGCTCCTCTGTTGCTTCCTCTTACTAATGTTGCCACGTGCCCCCAAAAACAGACAACACAATACTAGTTGTACATTACATTAATGTTTGAATTACAGATTGTATGCAGTTGAAATAATAATAATACAAGGGTTGACTAAAAAGTCTGCTAATCATATACATATCGAAATTCAACCAAATCGTTGCACCATGGTTAAAGTTGGAAGCTTTTTCGCACTTGAGGTGGTCAAATTATAAGTTAAATATACTCAGATCCCAGGTCCTACTTTTTTTATTATCTCTATTTTTTGTTTAAATCAGCTGTTTAGAAAATCTTCTTTGAGCAAATAATTTACACAACTATTGTTTTAAACATCGTTTCAACACTTAGGCAAGTTTTTTAAAATGCATTTTCAAACTAACCTTGCATTACAACGATAGTGTGATAGTGCACTAACTGTTCGGTAAGATGGCATTAGAAAATTAAGTGAAAAACAAACTAAAATGCTGACAGTTTTTCTAGTTGTTTTGTTTTATTTCCATAACACTTTGTTAATTTCTGTGGCACGAAAAGGGAGATAAATACATATTTCCTAAAATACTTATCCCCATAGAAAACTACTTACACCCACGTAAAAGTTCACACATACATATATGCTTATTTATATATGTATGCATGTGTGAATGTATATGATTTTGTGTTAATTTATTTTGATAGATGATGAGACATTGTTAAATACCGAAAAAAGGATATAGCATTTTGTTTAAATAAAAATCAAAAAGTCAAAAAGTTTTTGAAAACATTATGTGATTATAACATATTCTTTCATCCGACGACTGATGCTCGTGTAAACATTTAACTTTTTACAAAATTTTTGTTTATATTTCGTTTTATCTTTTGGCTGTTGATACACACGAATATTTTTTCTTTACTTTTTGTATGATTTGAAATAATATGTGCATTAGGATGGCGCCGACAAAAATAATAGTTTATGTTCTCTCTAAATGTTGCAAAATTAATGAAAGTTTGATTTTACTGCTGTGATACTTAGTTTAATACAATTTAATTATACTGTGATATTATTTTATTTATATTTTTGCATTTGTTTTGTTTAATTAAATTTATGTTTTATGTTATGTTTATGTAAAACAAAATGTATATAAAATATTCTAAATGCAAAACTATTGACGAAAGATTATATATCTAATAAAATATCCCTGATGATGTTGGGAATCTCCAACGAAACGTCGGAAAAATAAATTATGAAATAATCTTTTATTTGCATAGAATACATGACCTTAATAAGCCCGATTTAGAAATTTCTAAACAAATCAATAATGAAAGTCTGATTTATAATACAATTACTTAGGAACACTAAAGAAGCAATAGTCTATACTGTGGATTACTTGAGATGTGTAAGTAGCTCTGCTTTGCATTACAAAGAAAAATTAAATGATACAAAAAATATCTAAATCTACTTCATATGAAGTAAAATAGTCACCAAAGATAAGTATAATTTTACTTTAGAACTTAGTTACAGACGTAATTGAATTGACTTTTTCCTAAAGTAAAAAGAACACACAAATTTAAAACACCCTACACTTTAGATTACCAAGGCACACTAAGTGGCAGTGCAGTAGATTACTTTTTTGTACTCTATACCACCATAGTAGGGAAGGTATGTTGGGTTTGTGCTAATGTACCTTAAATTATGGCGTTCGACTTAGAATTACTTTCTGAGTCGATTTAACGATGTCCGTCTGGCTGGCTGTCCATGTAAAGCTTATGTGTAGAGTACAGATCGCAATTTTGAAGATATTGCTATTCAATTTGGTACATGATATTTCTTTGTTAGAGAGAAATTTCACCTTCATTATTTCACCTAGCCCCAATAGCAGTGCTGGCAATTTTTTTTTTTTTGGAGAAATCGTCAATTTAAAAAAAAAATCGTCAAAATCGCCAAATTAAAAAGAAAAAAATCATCAAGACAAAAATACGTTAAAAATACCAAAAACATTTTTTTTATTAACTTTTTAAATATTTTTATTTTATTTACATGTAAATAAAGTTATTATTTAAAAAAAAAATAATTAATTTAATTTTGGTATTATGTGACTTTACTCTGGTACATTTCTGTGTGACATTATTTTAATAATTCATTTTTAATTGCTATATTAAAACACTGAGATTTATTTAAATTAAGCCAATCTTTTGAAAACAATATTCGTTGTAATGTTGAAGAATCCAAAGCATTTCTGGTTTTTGTTTTACATATTAAAATTTACAATATTAAAAATTCTTTCAACGTTGGCCGACGAATGTGGTAGTGACATTAAACTCGAAACAAATTGTGTTAAAATTGGGAAGGCCTGTGCATTATTATTTAAATTAGAAACATTTTTTCAAAACGCCAATGTTTCGAGTTCGGTAAATTTCATATTACGTAAATTCTCGAACTTCATTATCAAGTTGTTGATATTCTTTTCCATTTAATAAATTTGGAAAAAAATTGGCCAATTGTAAAATTGAATCATTTTTTTGTTTAAAGCTACGCTTGTAGGTTCAATGGAGTTTAATCCTTCTAAAAGTTTATCGCCAAAATCAAAACGTTTTAAAATTTGTGAAACCAATTCAATATAAAATTGGACGCAGAATTCAACAAATATATTATATTGACTATATTCAATATTTAAACTAGATTGGTTCTCCTTCACCTAAATGCCAAGATACACTTCATCTTTATTTAAAAATATGTCGTCGTTATTAAAACTTTGGATTTCAAAATTAACCAAATACTCTTCTACAAAAAAAATGTCCAGTACAGATAGTCATGTACTACTCACTCTACCTCTTCAACCCCTCGCCAACAAGCTTCGTCTGTCTGCCTTTCAATTTCTACATTGCAAAAGGGGACTTACAAAATTTTAATTTTATGAAAAAGGTTACCATATGTTTTGCTTTTAAAAAATCGTAATTTTTGTTTGCGGGAAAAATGAAAAATCGTCAATCGTCATTTTAATAAATTTGACTTAAAAAATCGTCAAAGTTGGCAGCGCTGCCCCATGGTATCCAAATAAGATTTAACAAATTCATATAAGAATTATGACACCTAATTTAATAACGATTGGTTCATATTTGATCAAAGCTCCCATATAAGACCCGCGTTGAAAATCACTTTAACATGTATAAATCTTTTAAAAGTGTTTATATCAAGATAATATTTGACACAAACAATATTTATATTGGTTCATAATAAGCAATAGCGCCAATTTCTGAAAAACTGTTTTTACACATATACTGGGTGTAGGGCTTGATCGACTATACTTTCTTACTTGTTTTATTATTTCTTAAGTGAAATTTATACAAAGTTTCAATTGACTATACTCTAGACAACTTTAGCACACTAAAGTATCTATTGGTAATACGCTAGATTGCCTTTTTTCTCTAAACTTTAGAACTAACTCTATGTTGGTCGAATATGGGACTATAGAACCATGGTTATTCAATATATAGTAGTTAAAATGGTTTGTAGCTAAAGTGAAAGTATAAAATTGAAACATACTACTTTTGGTGATTAAAACTAACTACCTGCATATTTTTGATTTGATACAATAAAGTGGCAGTTGACTGAACTCTAGATTCCAATAAAGTTTAAATTGAACAAGAGACTCCACTTATCATTGCTTCTGTAAGTACCTACTTATTAAGAGGCATATAAAGCCCTTTCAAACTAACTACTTCCTACATTACTTACATACAATAAAGTGAAAACTAACTCAACTCTAGATTACCAGGTATGTTTGAATTGACCCATTGAGAGCTGGAGAAATGTAAAAAAACTGTACTACCACTGTAGCCTGTAAATTTTTTTGGGTCCTAAATAACAGAAATTTCTACAATACTAATCATAATCAACTAAATGCGTAAACAGTTTGTTTAAAAAATATTGAAAATTTATTTTACTCCATAAATACTAGAGCCATCCTAATTTTGTTTTATAATATTTAAAGAAAATAACTAAAAGTTATGCAAATGTTGAACTAAGCTTTAGTAAAACTTAATATCTAAAACATGCTATTCCCCAAAATATTTAAATATTTAAAAATTTAATAATTCATTATATAATAGAATAAGCAACCAAAAATTGTTTCTGGTTCAGCCAACTAAACATGATTCTTATCTTTCTATAAATATTTAAACTATTTAAACTTGCACATAAAGTATTAAACAATAATTGCCTAAATTTATATATAAATAAATATTTTATGCAATAATATGATTTTAAAAAGGATTAATTTATGAATTTTATAAATCCCAATGTGATTTAAAAATTTAAAATAAAAACTTATATCAAAATGCAATCACACAGAATAAAGAACAATTATATAACAAAGTAACCCCTTTAGGTTAGACAACCTAAAACAAAAATCAATATTTTTCAGGTCTGTGGGTTTG
The DNA here is from genome assembly GCA_950370525.1 of Bellardia bayeri. Taxonomy (NCBI): domain Eukaryota; kingdom Metazoa; phylum Arthropoda; class Insecta; order Diptera; family Calliphoridae; genus Bellardia; species Bellardia bayeri. Next base: position 59,993,715 of record OX493266.1, on the reverse strand, counting down.
CTTTCACTTTTCTTTGCCAAAGCATTTGGCTACAATTTTAGTTTTAAAAAATGTTGTTACAAGAGTATAACACCAACTATACTACCATCCTCTTGGTAACACCCGGTTGATTTGTAGCCAACAACCTTTAAAACTCAAGGGAATATTAAAAAAAAAATATGAAATAAAATAAAGCCTTATATCACGCACTTACTACAACGAACCACTGATTGTTAGCTAAAAACCTAATAATAAAAATCTAAATCAACGACTACAACTTATGAATATTATGTGGGAAATTGCATATAAACTAAAAATCAATTGCCAACAGACACGCATCTAATATAATGTTTCGTCCTCCCTTGGCTTTCCCTCTCTCTCTCTCTCTCTCTCTCTCGTAATTACATTAGGAAAAAATATCTCACAATGTGAAAAACTTTAAAATACAATAGACACACTCACATACCACACAATAACCACACCACTTTAATTCAATTAGATTCCTTCAACAAACATTGTGCGGAAAAAAGTCACCCTTTAGTATTTGTAATTGTAACACAATTGTGGCACAACTGTGCTTGCTGTATGTTTATCAAAATTTATTTCAATAGATTTTTTTCTCCAGATTTTTCTAAACATAACAAGACATAAAATGGTTTTAAAAACCACCCATGTAATACATTGGTAACATATCTCTAATGCCAGCATGAAGAGTCTGTTACAATTTTGTGAAGATTTAATCAAACAGCATTAATAGATACAAACAACGGTTATACACACAAACACACTTCATTATAACATTTATTGCACAGGACCATCATCATCCATCCACATGCCACAAACGTTCAATTTCCTTCCCTATTTGAGGTCTACCCCCTGCTTATTTGCTATCATAACTAGTGATGAAATTTACATGAATTTTACATGACAATCCCTTTTTTAAATGCTGCTGTTGGCTGTAAAACCATAAATTGTGTACAAATTTCCAAAACGCAAGAACATATTTTTGTGACTGACTAATGGTTTTTGTTTCCCTATAATCACCTATTGACAAAATTTTATTTATTACGAGCTGTTTTTTTTTTCAGCGAAATTAAATAAAAAACACTTTCTGTTGTTTTTTTTTTAACATAAATGTTCATTAATTTTTATCAATTTCGTTTGCTCGACACATCTGTCACGTTTATTTAAGTGAATATAATTTTGAAAAATTGCAAACATTTTATTGAAATACAAACTTGTGGCAGAGACTCATAGAAAAATGTTTGTTGATATGGATTATTAGTTATATTGTATATATTTTGTCGTTCTCATTTTTTTGACATATTAAATATTGTTTGACAAGAGAACAACAGATTATTTTTTGTATGATATTTCTGTTAGTGTCAAATGTCAATTTGAAGCAGAAAAGGTAGACATATTTTATTAAAGCAAAAAGAAAATTGTGTTTCTTTTTAAAAAATTTAGTATTTTAACGTGTCGGTATATAGGAAAATTAAAGCAAATGGAAGTAAGTTTTTTAACTTGGTGCTTGAAAATCTTCTACAAATATGTCAGTTCTTTAGTAAAATGTTTTAACAGTATTACATTTTTTTTGTAATCTGCATATACGAGTACATATCTACAAATTGTAGATATCAATTGTTTTAAACGTTAGTCCCGAGACTTCTGAAAATAGTAAATATCACATAATTTGTCTAATTATGGCAAAATAATGAATACCTCAATGATAACCGTAAGCCCCAATTTACACGAAGCAATTTTTATTGAAAAGATTAATACAATTTTTTCCTTGTGTTCAATCGGCACAATTTTATTACCTAAATCGCTCGTATTTTTACTTGAGAGTATACACACATTTGTATACACATATGTAATACGAATCACAGAGTTACACGAATTGCTAGTACAATCAAGTGTGTAATCGTCTTATCTTCCCCTCTCCCCGATGTCTAAAAAGTAATCAGCTTAGCTAAGATTGTTGACTTATACCATTATTATGAATGAATTATAATTTTAAAATTTGCTCTCCCTAATTCGGAGAATCAACTGATACTTTTCTACAACTTTGGCAGTAGTTGTAAATAGATAACTCATACGTTCAGACATTTTTCAATCGAACGGTGTAAATTTTTCGGTAAAAACCCTAACCGAATTCCAACTAAAAGCCAAGAGAGAGAAGATAGTTTGTGCTTTTCTGTTCCAGTGGTAATCGTAGACCACTTGAGCTATATTCCAAACAACCAGGGCTGCCAGATGAATTTCGGAAAAAATCGCCAAAATCCCGATAAAAAAGAAAAAAATCGTCATTTCGAATTTTAAAAATTGGAAAAATAAAAAGTCACTATTTCTAATAGTATTTTGAAATTTTTATTTAAACGAAAATATAATATATATGTATATCAAAATTCATAAATTTCAACTTTTTAAATAAGAAATCACAAAAAATATAATGTTAAACACAACTTGTGTAATATTTTTATATCTTAGTCTGCTTTCACACTCTTCAATTCTAACTCGTCAAGGCAAGTATTTTTTGATGAGAAGGGAAAAGAGAACACAAGATGTACAAACTTGACGGTAATAGTCAATTTTCTTATTTCATTTTGTTTATTCTCTCATTCATGTTAATTTGCAGTAAAATGTACGAAAATTGAATTGACGTGTGTAATTGAAAGGCAAGTTGAACAAAAACTGGTCAGCTAAAACTGAAGAGTGTGAAACAAGACTTACAGTATTTTATAAATAAATATCTGAATTTAGCATATTTTATTAATTCAGGTTAAATTACAAAGTCAAAACAATTTAGTTTATTAAGTTTTAAATAACATTTTGAGTATAGAGTACATCATATACAGATACTTATTTTCAAAGATTTCCGTATTTTTGTTATTTAAATTTATTTGGCTGAATATTCTTTCGTTTTGTTAAAATATGAGAAGTTTTTATAGAATTTCCCTGTTGAAATTCTGAAATTGTTTCCTTTAAAAATTTTAGTTCATGGAATTCAGCACTTAAAATTGCTTTTTATGTTTACAGATAAATAAGTAATTTCTACTATTAGTTAGGAAAACACTACTATTACTTAGTTTTGTTTTTGAAATATGTCATGTTCTTCTTAATATTTATGATATTAAATGAGAAAAATAGTTGCCGTCTCAAAAAAGAAGATAATTTGGTAACAAAAACATTAATAAAACAAACAAATGATAGACAATTTTTATAATTCAGAAAATCGTCATATTCAATAAAAAAAAATCGTCAAATCATCACTTTGCTATTTTTGAAACAAAAAATCGTCAAATCTGGCAGCTATACATACAACGTCAGGTCATCAATCTTATACGATACTGCAACCTTCTAAGGACGAGCCGTTTGTTGCAGCTGTCCACGCAGTTAACAGCCTTTAAAGTGTAGACCAACTGTCTCTTTAAAGGCTTAGTCAACCATATTTTATACCTCCTAGCTATTTAATTAAAATCATTGCCAAAAAAAAAGCTATAATTTTTCTAACAACAATATATAACTCTATATTAAGGTTACATCACTTTCCATCGCAATGGAAATATGCGAAAATATTAATGATATTAAAATCTAATAAACCAGAAAATAATGTTACCTCCTATATACCAATTAGTTTATTGTCCAGCTTTTCAAAGATTTTTAAACGAATATTTCTAAAGAGATTACTGCCAATTTTAGAAAAACAACAAATTATACCTGATTATCAGTTCGGATTCAGACATAAACATGGCACACCTGAACAATGTTATAGAATAGTCAATACCATTCCTAAGGCCTTAGAAAGAAAACTATACTGTTCTGTAGAGTTCTTAGATGTTGAACAGGTCTTTGAAAGAGTGTGGCATGTTGGATTTTTGCACAAATTAAAAAAAAAAACTTATCCCAGCCCCATTTTATTTTGTGCTAAGAGCATATCTTAATGACAGATACTTTTTTGTCAGTGTCAATGAAAATTTTTCAGATTTTGGTGGCATAAACGCAGGTATTCACAAGGAAATGTGCTGGGACCAGTATTGTATACCATTTTTACAGCAGATATGCCTACAATGAACGACTTAACCTTTGCTACGTATGCGGACGATACTGCAATATTAGCTACGCCAGTCATGGCTTCTGAGTTGGTACAAAATCAATTGAATCTTCTTCAAGATTGGCTACAAAAATGGAATATAGAAATAAATAATACAAAATCTGTTCATGTTACATTTACACTAAGGAGAAACGATTGCTCGCCAGTATCCAGTATCCTTAAACCGATTTGGACATATGGTATTCAACTTTGGGGAACAAGTAGTAATTCCAACATTGAGATATTGCAGAGGTATCAATCAAAAACTCTCAGACTATTAACAAATGCGCCATGGTTTATCAATAACAAGAACATACATAAAGATCCACAAATTCCAACAATCAAAAATGAAATTACCAAGTTAAGTGAGAGATACCTAAATAGACTCATTTATCATTCCAATATATTAGCAATTAATCTTTTAGATGATAGCGATGAAATCAAAAGACTTAAAAGGTTTCATGTACTTGACCTACCCCCTTCAGTAAATAGAAAAATGGAAACGAACTAAATGACTATTTTATTTCAACTAATTAATTAAGTACAATTTTTGTATTTATTTATTTTTTTTAGAGTTCAATTGGAGCTCAATATAAGAGTATTTTTAAAAAATGTTATAAAATTTGCTCATTATTTTTAATTTTTGTAAAATAGACTGCAAATAAAACAATAAACAAAAAATAGCTGATGTCTTTCATACAGTTTCTGGTGCGTAAACAATTTGTCTTTTTTATACTTTTATACATATTAGAAATATAAGCAAAATAAACTTTTACGAGTATATTTACATTTAAAACATGAAAATACTTCTTCTGCTGCTTGTTGTAAAGATGTTATTTATTCAACGCTGTTCTTATTATTAGTCTAGACTCTAGACACATTTAATACATTTTGTTAAAGTAATATTTGCTTATTTTCAACAGCGAATAGAAGCTACTTTTCTAAGTCTCTTATAAATAAATGTTTTGTACAGCCAAAAATAAACGAACAAAATAAAACAAACTTTGTTGTAAGCAAAAATAATGTTTCATATTTCATGGCTTAAGATTACAATGAATGAGTTTTGTAAAACAAAAAAAAAACAAAAAAAAACTTTCAGCATTAATTTTGTTGCACCAGATTATAAAAGAAAGCCTACTTTGATGTGTGTATAATTGTAATAACAAATTAGTTCATCGAAAATCCATAAACAATTTATTAACACAAAAGTTTTTCAAGAGTAATTCACTCAATGGACATTTGAAAGACTTTACAAAAACTTTTACAATAAATTTTGCTTCAATGAATGTGCTTGCCTCAATCAAGTGAGAGGCAACAAAGTAACAAAAAACTTAACTCCTAGTATCGTTTATCATCAATAAAATACATTTATCAAGTGTTGTGTATACAGTTTAAAATTAATGCTTACATTTGCAATTGATTGAATATTGTCTATAGGGAGGAGGTAACAGCAGAAGAACTTTTTCAATCACCTTGGTAATATTGCTCAAAATTTCTTTCACATTTCTTTGTCAGAAATTCATTTAAGATTTGCTTTTAATAATAATAATAACAATAACCAGCAACTTTCTTTGGTTGTTTATATTTTACTAATTAAATTTTCCGGGAAATTGCTCAATTATGATTAATGTAAGTCATATGTTGTTTACTTAAGTAACATAAACATAAGAATTGTATCGGATGGTTTTTCTCAGTTATTTCAAAAGTTAATTAAGCATGAAAATAGCCTTAAAATAAACTAAAAACAAAGTTTGTGGAAAAACATATTTATTTATATATTTTAGTGGCCAAGCTAAGTGGTCAATACTAAGAGTTTATAATTAGTTAGTTTGAAAAATAAATTCATAAAATGATGAATCCTTTACAGATAAAACACAAAGTTTAATAATAATAAAACAGGGTTTCTCTAAACTTTACAAAATTTAATAAGTTTTTAATTAAATTTAAATTGTATCACAGAAATTTTATCTTATGTCCGAAATTTCTCTTTCTATTTCGTAGGACTTCTATTGAAACTTCTAAATGTAATAGAAAAATATAGTTGTTAATATATGTATATACATACATCTATGTTGTGGATAGTAAGGCCAAATATTACCCCCTGGCTCACGATGTCGAACGATGACGTTCGCTTAAATAAGACTTAAGACACAAACTTTTTATCGTATCTATTTTTTTTTACTCAATCAAGTTTGTTTATTCCACAATCAAGTTTGTGTCTTAAGTCTTATCTAAGCGAACGTCATCGTTCGACATCGTGGGCCAGGGGGTTAAATTGTGTAATTGCTACTTTTAATTTCAAGTTTTAGAAACCCATGCGTGCCTGCATAATTGAAATGTACATTTTGGTAATACATTATTTCTGTTTGTCGGACTGTGACATTTTTCTTTTAAATAACACCAATTTATTTTCTTAAGTTCCTATTAGTTTTCTTTTTATGTAGTTTTTAGAGCATAAAAATTCACTGTATAAAAAAAGCTGTGAGCCACTGTTTATTGTAAATTGTGTAGTTTGTTAAAGAATTAATATCAAAGAAGTTTATTAAAGCTTTCAGCACATTTTACTAATATCAGTCTGCTTTTAATTATATAGAATTTGCCAGAAGAATCAAAGTTTTGTAAAGCTACAATATTCACCTTTGCAGTCTTGATGTTGTGGCCGAAAATAAAACTTATAAGTCGTGGATGTAATGCTGCACATCCTTACTGTATATATTCGGATTATCGGCACTTTAATATGGGTACTTCTTGTATTCTTATTTCGCTGTTGTCCAATTAGCCAGGTATTTGCTGTTCATTCCTGGTTCAGGATAGTACTAATACCGGGCGTTTAATACTAATTTTAAGACGGATAAGTACGCAACCTTCAGCTATAGCTGTTGCTTATTGATACTTAATGATACTTATTTTTTTGTTCTTTTTTTTTTGGAGATAAACGTTTATACGTGTATTTGTCAGGTTTTTAGTTTTTAGCATAGAATAAAAGCGAAAAAACTAACTCGTGCAACAACAAAATAAATTCTAAGCAAAGAATTTTGTTGTATTTATTTCTTTCACCTTCACTCCCTATAGTTTTTTGCATGATATTTATGTAATTCCGCTTTCGCTTCAATTCTGACTCGTCAAGGCAAGTATTTTTGGATGAGAAGGTAAAAGAGAATAAAAGGGGTACAAACTTGATGGTATTAGTCAACTTTCCTTTTTCATTTTGTTTTTTCTCTCATGCATATTGATTTTCATTAAAAAGTACGAAAATTGAACTGACGTGTGTGAATTAAATGGCAAGTTTAAAAGAGAATTAAAGACAAACTGATCAGCTAAAACTAAAGAGTGTGAAACAAGACTAAGAAAAACACATACACCTAATTCTGTTTTTACGCATTAGATACGTTCCTCGAAAACTCGCGTAAAAAAAGATAGAGTATCCATATGAAATGAGGGAATTGGTTCTATGTATAAAATATCAGGTAAAATAAGATAAATAATTCAAATTCATGTTGCTTTATACACATATTTTATTTAAACAAAAAACAATAGAAAAGAGAGTTCATTTAGAAAATTACATCCATACATGCAATATCTTTTCGTCTTTAACACTTACATTTGACTGAATTCTTACACTCTTACTTTCAACTAAATTTATTTGAAAGAAACAAGGGAAATCCCCTGTTTCGATAGTGTTGTTTTTCGTACCAGACGATTTTTAGTGCTGCCAACTATGTGTTTAATTTAAATTTCTCCAAAACCAGTGCAAACAACGTTTTTCTGGTAAAAATACATACATTTTTAGATCGCGTTAAATCAAATCTAGTCGCATAAAAACAGAATGAAATATTTATTTGGAAACGCGTTAAATCAAATTCGCGTAAAAACAGATTTAGGTGTATTGGATTTGTGATGATGTTTGTAACGTCCAGAAATATTTTTAAAGTATACCAATCGATTCAGAATCACTTTCTGAGTCAATTTAAGGATGTCCGTCCATCTGGCTGGCTGGCTGTCCATGTAAAGCTTGTGCGTAGAGTACAGGTGGCAATTTTGAAGATATTTAGATAAAATTTGGTATGTGATATTTTTTCGGACCAAGGATGGATATGATTGAAACTGGTGAAAATCGGTCCATTATTTCACCTGGCCACCATACAAATGTCGTCCCAAAATCGGGGTTTACCGATCATAAATGTTTGAGTTATGCAAATATCCTAACAAATTTCATCACAAATAAGTGGTAAATAAAACCAAATCACACCTACAAATTTTGTGCAGATCGGTCCATAATTTATCATAGCTACCATATATGGCCTACTTTCGAAAATCACTTTAAAGAGCATAAATCTCTTCAAAATGTTGGTATCCAAATTCAACAAACATAAGTTTCGTATATACAGAAATCAGGACACTTAATTTTGTAATGGTCGGTCCATAATTAGTCGAAACTCCCATATAGGACCCTCTCCGTAATTCACTTTAACTTCCATAAATTTTTTTAATGTATTTATATCGAAATAAAGTTTAACATACATAATATTAATAGTTATAGAAGTGATGGCAATAAATTTTAGTATGATCGGTCCATAATAGGTTATATCTCTCTTATAGCGTCCATTTCTGATATCTGTTTTATAAATATACTGGGTCGGGCTTGACCGACTATACTTTTTTATTTATTTTTACTTATAAAATACTTAACACAATTTTGAGTTACAAATCTAATATAAAATTTTATTTCTTAATTTCAATTTGTGTTTCCCAATGTCACTTTGCTTCTCTGAATTTCAATTCTCTTTTTCTCAGTATCAAATTGGATTTCTGAATTTCAAATTGTATTTTCTCAATTGCAACTTAAAAAGGTGTGGTTTATTGTAACAAATATCAAAATATAGAAATAAATATGTTATAAACATTAAAGCAAGTTCCCGTTGTCTTTTAATAACATTTTTGCTTTCTTTTTGTTACAATCTGTGCTTAAGATTTGCTTGTATCGGCTTAGAACAGCCTTTACAGTACTTTTTAGAAGCATCAGTTTTATTGTAATCATTGAACCTAACAATGGAATGGGTTTTCAAGGGATTTCTGCGCGATTTTTTATCTTTTAATAATTAAAATTAAAAGCTATTACACTGTTTTCCATGCTGAAAAGTTTCACATACTTAAAGTTTTCAGTTACAAAAACTTATTGCAACACCCTTAAATTAAAAATTATCCATATGCTGGCCATTTATACAAATCTTATCATCTGCGAGGTGGTTTAAAAAAAAATAAAATTAATTTATATCCTTGATATTATCATATTTATAATAACAAATTATTATCATATACAAAACATTTAGTCCTCGTCCTTTGTAAAAAAAAAAAAATACAAAAAACCAACCCCCTTTTGGCACCCCTGCAATAACTAAAGGCGTCGCAAGTTTATAAAGAGAAGAAGCTTAAACAAATCACTTATAATCTCGATAATAAAAAAGCCAAAATACAAAATAAGCAACCCACAAAACTTATATCCGCTTAAAATAAACTAAATGAATGTTAAAATACCAAATTAAAATACCAAAATAAGAGAATACTTTAAACACATTTGTGTTCAAGAGGAAAAGGAAGGGGAAAAACGTCATAATGCATAATTTTCACATTTCAAAAACACACACAAATAACAATAATAACAAGGCAACAAAGAACAAACATGCAGTAAATATGTTTGAGTTTTCCCTGCCACAAAAAACCCAGTATCTAGAAAAACAAATTACTACCTTATCAAAAGGTATGTTTATTAAATTCTTTACTAAGAAAAAAAAAACCACAAACAAAAAATAAAAACGTTTTTTAGATTTTCAACAATTTAAATCTGGAGAGGGGAGGAGCCCCTCAATGAAATTGAATCTAAAAGTATACATTTTCATCGCTTTCATTATGATTTGGTTTTGGCATTTGCGGAAAAACTCAGCCTTAAGTAAACCACAAACAAATTGTTATAAAACATGATTGTTCTTCTTATAAGCCATACAATTTATGGAAAAAAAAATAAAAACGCCAGTAAATATTTTTTGCACTTACTATAAAAATTATGAAAAAGTCTTATGGCAATTTGGCATGATTTAAAAAGGCAGCCAGAAATAAAATCACCTTAAATACGTAAAAATAAAAAATACAAAAGACTTTATGTTGAGTTAATCTTTAAAAGTAGACTTGAGAAATTGCAGTTTTATTTTTTTATTGTATTCAATATATTTACAATCTTTATTTTCTGCTAAATCATTATTGTGTAGCTTTGTAAGACTCCTTAAATTACAGGCTTGCTCCTGTAACAGGAAATTTTGTTAAAATCAGGAAAATAAATTTTCATTTCCTCAATTGTTAAAATTATTAGAAACATAATTTAGGTTTATAAAAAGATTTGTTTTGGGCTGTCACGACTTTTGTTAATAAAAATGACTTTTCATAATTTCAGATATTTTCTTTTCAAATTGTATGGTTTAACTTTAAACGTTGATAAGAATGATTTATGAATAATTTTTCCAAATCTCCTGCTGAGTGTTTAATGCACGTATGTAAGTTTGTCAATGTGTCTTTTCTGCAGAGATATAGAATTTATCCCAATTGCGTTTGGTAAAACAGCAGGCTCGTGCTGATTTTTTTACATTTGTCATGTAGTTTTTTTTTTTTTTAATTTTTGTATTGTGAAGGGAGTTTTAAATATTTTAAAAATATTAAAGTTATAACTATTTTATTTGTCCTAATGTAATGTAATGAAAATAGTCGAAGCCCGGTATTATATAGCGATTTTGCTGATGTTAAACACCAAACAAATGGAATAAAACAATGTTCACATAAAATTTGGTTACATAAATGTTTTAATATTCAGCCCAATCATGAATAAATATTCCGCGGGAGTTTTCTTTCCCATTTTTGCTATTCAAATTCAATGTTAAAGAATAAAAAAGGAATTTTTATTCATGATTGGGCTGATTGAATTCTTTTGAAATAAAAACTCATTTTTAATATTTAAAAAAACCTAAAACTTAAATTAATTTCCTTTTATAAAAATGCATGTATTTGTTTTGATGGATCACATTCGATTCACCTGCGCAGCATTCTTTTTTTAAAATCGTCACGTCAGCCTAATTTCTTTGGTGTCAATTGCTTGCAGAGATCTAAATCGGGCTAAAATCCCCTCGGCATCTCCTCGCTTCGAACCAACATCAAATTTAGGTTCCGGTGGCTGTTTGAGGTTCAGTTCTACATTTGTTTAATCATCCATAATAATTATTGCGATACTTACACTGGTGTTGTATTGTTTTGCGTGGCTATTGTCGGAGAGATGTGGATTTCGTTCCTGGTTTCCTTAAATAAGATTTTTGCTTTCTCTTTGTTGGCGTTTTGTGCTCAAGATTTGCTTTTATCATTTTATAATATCATTTACAGTACTTTTTGGAAGCTTTAGCTTTTTACCCCCTTATTCATAAAAACTTACAACAGGTTTATAAGACAAATTTCCATACAAAATCTGTTTTATAAACCTCTTATAAACCTTTTGTAAGTTTTATAACTAAGGGCATTAGTAATTACTGAACCCGACAAAGAGTTTGAGCAGTTGAGTGAGTTTATTATATTTTGTTTGTACCCTACACCACCATAGTGGGGACTGGGGATGTGTGCTGATGTTTAAATATTAGTCGAATACCCACCTTAAATTATACCCATCGACTCAGAATCACTTCCTGCGTAGACTTAACAATGTCTTTCCATCCGTCTCTCTTGCTGGGTGTTTATGTAAATTTTATGCGCAGAGTACAGGTCACAATTTTGAATATATTTCGATAAAATTTGGTATATAATATTTTTTGGCTCAAGGACGATTGGGATTGAAATTGGTTGAAATCTTTCCATTATTTCACCTAGCCCCCATACAAATGTCCTCCCAAAATATGGGTTTATCGGTCATAAATATTTGATTTTTTTTTTGTCATGTCTACAAATACCGCCCTTTTAGTATTTTGTTCACTGTGTCGCTATTTTTAGCTCGATCATAATATTTTGTATACCGCTGTTCATGGCTCTGTAAGGGCTATATTTGTGTCCTTAATAATATTTTACTTCCACGTCAAATTCTAGCCATGACTTTTAAAAACTCGGTTCGTACCCACAATAATGCTAAATATTTTTGTACGAAAAAAGGGCCGCGTTATTTGGAATTTGACGTGATTAAAAACAGAAATGTAGAACACCAGCTTTTATATAGCGTCAATATATACACATATATCTATACTGTAAGGTATTATATGGTCGGGCTTGACTGATTATACTCTCTTATGTGTTCTTCTATATATTCCGGATGAAACATTTTTGGCAGATTAACGATAGCCGTCTTTAAAAATCAAATCACTAAAAAATTACCAATTAGCAATATAGATTGTCAATTCTTAGATAAGTATTTCTGACATCAAATAACAAACTTTTCATACCCATATTTCAACACCTTTGGTGATGTAGAATATAAAAAAGAAAATTTTATTTTAAAGCGCGACCCTACTTAAAAAACACAGAAAATTCAAATTTAATGGGAAATGTTTATTATCAATTGAAAGAAAATTTTTTAGCATTTAATTTTTAAAGATCGAATATTGGCCGTTCCTACGTCGCAGATGGTCTATCCGTTGAGTCCAATTTTCGATGACCTGTTCGAGCATTTCAACTGGTAACTGGCGAATGACACGCGTGATGTTTTCCTCCAAAGCGGTTTTATCCGCATAAACTTTAGACTTTACATATCCCCACAGGAAAAAGTCTAACTGTGTGATATCACACGAGCTTGGTGGCCAATCGACCGGCCCAAAACGTGAAATTATGTACTCACCGAAGTGTTCTCTCAATTAATACATTGATTGATACGATGTGGGGGAAGGCGCCGTCTTGATGAAACCAAATTTCACCCAGATCACGAGCTTCAATTTCAGGCATCAAATAGTCGGTTATCATGGCACGATAACGGTCGCCATTGACGGAATCGACTCTCCACGGTCTTAGTGTATACTCTCAGCTACGGCCGCTATTTATTATTCACAGCGTGCTGGACGTGGTTTATTCGGTCGAATATTATCCAATAATGAATGCTGGGTCTCAAAATGGGTGATGATGTTGCAAAGAGTACGCTCAGTAGGCCGATTATGTTGACGATAAGTTGAGCGAAGTGCACGAAACACATTCCTCACGTGAACGTGAATTTTCGTAATAAAGTTGAACGATTTGTAAACGTTGTTCAGGCGTCTTTCCATTATGAAATGCCAAACAATACTAACCAAAAATATCATGACATCATGACACGACTCACACGTGATCTCTCAGAAAGAGGCTATTGAAAAAAGTATCTCTATATGAATCACCCGTTACTATCACTTTATTTAACAAAGTTAAACAAGGCAATTTAACAAAAATCATGCTGTTTATATTTAGAAAAATGTAATAAATATAATATTAGCGTAATATTACTAAACAAATACGAGTGTTTACCTCAATAACACAACTGACTGATTACACGCACAATTATTTCAATATGATGGTATTGTTAAATCAGCTTTTCTCATTTATCGTATTACTCCAAAAAAAAAAAATAATCATATTACTAACAAAATCTACTCGTAGCAACTTTTATCAAAATACAAGTACAGATATCAACAACCATTCTCAACCATTTTATACTTTAAAGTTTAAACAATTGAGGGCTTTGTTTAATGTGTCACAGACACTTTATACATCAAATGCATCATGTGGGAGTGTAAATAAAAATCCACTTCTAGACAATAAATTAAAGAGAATCATTAGGGAAGTTTAGATATCAAATAAAATTTGGATCATTAAGCCAAGAGAAATAATTCGTATTTTAGATATTAGTTTAGCTTTATTATCAAATTGTACTATTTAAGAGTTTAGTTTTTATGCCACAATTATTTGTTGTGATTATGCTTAATACTGTTTTACTTTAAAACTATAGATTTGAATATGTCGAATCTTATATACCCTTCAGTAGCGATATAACACCATTTGGAGATACATACATTCTTTTAAAGACTGCTGAACCAAAGATAAATTAAAACTCTCACATACTCAGCTTCTTATTGTAACTTATTTACTTTAAAACACACTATTCATGGTGAAGAATATATCAGTTTTAAACTCATACTTAAGCTATGCCTTTCTTTTATTATCTACATAAACGTCTCGATATATTGATGTATCAAACATATACACTGCGTTGCATAATTATAAATACATAAAACTTTTCTGAATTTTGTATGTTAAAAAAAAAGCTAAACAGTTAAACCTACATGTACGTGAAACGAACAAAATAACATAATTTCTTATTTCACCTCTTGAAAATGTATAGAGAAATTAATTACTGTTTCATAACTATAAAAAAACAAATAACTTTATACTTTAATAATGTGAATCAACTCAAAGATTCGATTCGATAAAAATATCACCAAATTTAATATTATATCTTCATATATAGTTATCCAATCATCTATATATTATTTTAGGTGATAACTATATGCTTCCTTTCGGTTTTCAGCATAAATTCGACGGCTTACTATTCCACAAATGTTTTCAATGGGGTTCTGATTTGGAGAACTTGCGGGGCATTCAAGTACGACGACTTACATGTATAGGTGTGTTGTCATTTTAAAAAATAAATTGTCTTTCATGACTATTTTCTAATAATACTAGTCTAGTCTAGTAATTTTCTGTGTTCAGATGAATCCATTTTAATTTTTGAAAACGCCAAATCAAGCATACTCTCTTTACAGATATTTTTTCGTGGTTCCTTCCGTAGGCCTCTCCAATACCTGTTGAAACCATCTGGACGATCAAGATTGAATTTTTTCGGAAAAAAAAATCACCTTAAACAAATATATGTTTAAATAGTGCAACTATTAACAAAGCTTATCGGCTTACCTGTTTCCAGTAAGTTTGTAAGTTTCCTTTTGCGAAGTAATCATCATCATGATGGAAGTAACTACAACATGTGACCGATTTATTTTTTTGGGAATTACTTGAAAACTTAAGACACTTTTTATATAAACTAAAAACTTACCTTTTTCAAAATCACTAAGTTCCAATTTACACGAAGCAATGTTTATTGAGAAGATTGATAAAATTTTTTCCTTGAGTGTTCACCCAGCACAATTCTTATTGCTTTAATCGTTTGTATTTTTATTTGAGAGTCTAGACACATTTCTATATAACATGAATAAGACAGTAAAACGAATTGCAAGTACAATTAAGTGTCTTATCTTCCTCTCACCTCGATGTCTAAAAATAATCAGCATAAAGAATTACTTCGTGTGAATTGGGACTAAGGTACGAAAATTACGCGTGGAATTTTATAGCAAATTGTTGAAAATTACATAATAAGAAAAAATAACAGTTATTCTTTTGTTTTACTAGTATTATTCTTTATTTGTTTATTATAAAATGTAATTATAGTTATGAAACACTAACAAAATACTAAAGCATAATTTCTGTCTTAAATTAATGAAGTTGTCTCCCAAATTTTGGATAAAAAGAGATTATTTTTTTATTTTTTAAATTAAAAAACTGTTTGTAACTTTAGTAAATATCAGTAATTTAATACTTTTTCAAATAGTGGTATTTTAATACGTTTTTAAAAAGTAATATTTTTACCATGTTTAAAATATCGGAAATTTGAACAAAAAATTAAAATTTTAAAATGTTGTATACACTCAATTCTGTTTTTATGCGATTTTAAACTTATGCTGTTTTTTAGTACAATTTTTTATACGATTTTAATTTAAATATTTAATTTTTGTTAAAATTGTTAGTTTAATTGTCGACCATGCACCATCATCCAAGTTGACAAGAAAGTCTGATCATGGTGCAATTATACAAGGTGAGTGCAAATCGACAACAAATACAACACAAAACAGAAACAACAGGCATTTTGTTTGTGTTAAATAATGTACTACGGTGAAAAATACTTAAAAAAGTATTACCTTTGACATAAGTAAATTGTAAACAAAGTCAGTCAGCTGGGATACTGCACTCCCCTTGTATAGTTGCACCATGAGTCTGATAGTGTAGGGGCTAAACGGTGGCAGACTTAAAGTTTATCAGATTTTGCAGTTGACAGATTAGACGTCTAGTGTAACCTCACCTATATACAAAACATTCATTACGTAGTAAAAAACATAAACAAAAACGCACCTTCTTAGGGGAATCCCAGTTTATTATGATCTGCAATTTTCTTTTAATGGGAATTCCAGTTTATAATTTTTATTTTTTCTCGTATAATGTACGGCGGTTGTGCACATTTCTATTCGGTCTGCTGTGGTTTAAGTCGATATCAGTGAAGTTCTTCCCTGGTGTAATTTGAATGTGTTTTGTTGTTTTTATTAGAAAAGGTAAAAAAATATCAAAAATTATTTTTTTTTATAGATTTAAATTAAATTGAAATGAAATTTATTTTTCTAGAAATTTCTAAATTGATTTTATCCGATGGAAAAAAAGATTCGCATACCACGAAATCTTCGCAAAGTTTAATAACGGATTGTTGTCAAAGAAGCAAAACCACCAGTCGTTGAAATTAGCACTGGGTCTAATGAGGGAGAATTAGTATCACCCGAATTGTTGACTAGCTGCAGCAGCGATGATAGCGATAACGTACCAGCTCAGTCACGGGCATTGTCAACAAGTGAATATAATGACTAGGTATAATTATCATTTAATTTCTAAGAAAAGTGTAATAAAAAACTAATTTTTTACTCGCGATTTTAATTTGTTTTAAATGTGCTTATAACCCTCCTTTCTTCAAATACCTTTAGGTGGGTAACATCATTCTTTTTAAGCGATTTTTTAGTTATTTATTTGGTTTTACGCGGTTTTCGAGAGCTATAGAACCTATCCCTATTTATTCAATGTAGATAGTGTCTTTTTTTTATGCGTTTTTTAATGTGTTTTGCTCAGGAACGTATCTACCGCATAAAAACAGAATTGAGTACTTTGTACTTCTTCCAACAACTAGTACTTTTGGTACTTGTTCCAAAAAATAGTATTTTTGGTACTTTTTCAATATAGTATTTAAAAATTAGTAATTATAATATGTCTATAAAAGGAAGTATTTTTAATACTCTTTAAAGTAATATGTTTACTTTTAAAAGTACTATATTTAGTAAATTTTGAAAAATTAGCATACAGTTTTGTATGTTTTTAAAACATATTATTTTCACTGCATTCTTAAAAACTTGTATTTTACTACTTTGTTTAAAGTAGTATTTTTTAAAAATATTATCACCTTGGTTCTACTTTTTTAAAATGAAGTTCATTAACCCCCTGGCCCACGATGTCGAATGATAACGTTCGCTTAGATAAGACTTAAGACACAACCTTGATTGTGGAAGAAACAAACTTGATTGAGTAAAAAATAGATACGATAAAAAGTTTGTGTCTTAAGTCTTATCTAAGCGAACGTCATCGTTCGACATCGAGAGCCAGGGGGTTAGTTTATGTTCTAATTTTTGTGAAAATTATATGAAAAATAAAATATCATTTTCAGTTTTGTTCATCTTAGAATTAAGTTTTGGTTCTATGTGCAATTAAAAACGATTTCAGTTTCACTACCTAGTGGAATATAGAACCTAGGCGTATTTCTGAATTAAAAATTCAGCTGAGTTTAAAAAAAATGCTTAAATTCCAGAGCCTCAAATATAAACAATATTTCTAAGTTTAGCACCACCACAAACAACAAAACATTTTAAAAATCCTTGCAACAATATTTAACAAAAATATTTGTTTATATATGTTCTTTTTGTGCAACTAACTGAACATAAAACAAAAAAAAAACTAAACTAAATTCAAACTATTGCTGCATCAACCATAAATATACATGCAACATTGTCTAGTTTGTTTTTATTTTTTTGGTAGTGTTTTGGTAAAAGTGTGACTCTGACTGTAGAGTGTGTGTCACGCATACAAACGTACAAATAACTAAAATACTTAGATACATATATTTATGTAGATGTTGCCATGTACTAGATATTTTTCTGTTTGGTTTGTAAATTTGTATGCGGTTACACTTTACAATTTTCTATATTGAGGTGACCAATGTTGCGTGAAAAAACATTTCCGTTTTCTAGATTAACTCATGTAAAGTTGGGTTTTATCGATCTTTTTCCAATGTATAAATGTTTAATTTAAATAATATTCATATTGTTTCTTTTTTTTTTTTTTTTGAATTAACCACCAAAAAGCTGTTAGATAAAGTATGTATACAAAATAAGTAGCAATATATATTGGAATGTAACAACGAATTTAAAATTTTTAATGAAATTTCAATGTAATTTAAACGTTGGGAGGATATAGGATTTTTCAAACGTAGAACAAATATTTGATATCTATATTGAAAAAGCTAATTGTGATAAATTTCCTACATCTGGCCAACTTAAGTCTAAATATCTATATATCTTCTATTGTTTAACCACAAGTTAAAAGAAGAATTGCTTTTCATTGCGACAATACTCCGGCACTTGTAGAGTAAGTGCTAAAGTTGTGCATGCGGAGAAGGAAAAGTTGAAAAACCAAAGTGTATTTTAAACACTACTCAACATAACACAACACCAACATAACAGTATCAGAAACACAACACATACAATGCACTCATATACTAAAAACCATTTTAAACTATGACAGCAATAAGTTGTAACGAACAAACAAACACTGGAAGCAATAGCAATAACAGCAACCAGTAAGAAGCAGCAACAGCAGCATCATCATCAACAACATCACCATCACTAAAAATAACAGCAAAAATACTTACAATAAAATAACAATATCAACAACAACATCCACACAATACTTGCTTACTTTCTTCTTGCCACATTATACTCTCCTGTGTTGCAACAGTATGTATTTACAAAATAATATTGCTGCTAATACAACTACCCTAGCAATTTCTACTTTTACTTCTACTTAGTTTTACATATACATACTTGCTTACCCATACATTTAAGGTTGCCAATGTATATACATATGTATGCATCAAATGCTAAACTAAAACTAAATACAAATAAACTTTAACTTTAAATATTGCATGGCAATTTTGTATGCAAATGTTGTCTAAAGTTATCCGGTTTATAGTGTGACCAACTTAAATATTGTTACCAAGAAAAAAAAAATAAATAAAAATAAAACCTTGAATCCAAACACCAAACCCAACCTACATTTATTTATAATACAACATAAACTCCAACTTTAAATGACAATTTTTGTAAGGCAAACACCCTTCAACCCAAACTACATTTTTCCTTAAACAATTTTCTTAAACACGCCAATCAGCTCTTCAGTCAGTCAGCAATGGCCAGCAGAAAATTCTTTACTGGGCTAAATAACAGTTTCTCCTTTAATGGCCATAAATAAAAGTTAAATTTTAAATTATTTGGGAAACTCGATAAGAACTTTAAGTAGTAAATCAGTTTATGTGTATTCAGATGCATTTCAACTGCATTTACTGCTACAATTTGTTGCCTTACAAAAACAAAATTAAAAAGTTGATAGAGAAATTAAAACTTTTTAATTTGATTTGATAGTTTGAGCATGAGTTTTAAGTAAGTGATCGGATTTATTTGACATTTTAACTGCAGTTCAAACTAAAGTGTCTTTTTGGCAAAATCTTTATCACACACGATGTGGTCAACGTTTGAATATTAAATGTTCTAAAGGCTTTGGTACTTATCTATAATTTGCACATATAGTTTTTGTTTAATCGATAAAAAAAAAGATTTATTATTATAACTTGAAAAATATTTTAGTTGCGTATTAGACCAAAAACTACATTTCGTCCAGTGTACTTTCCACCCTAATGTACTCTAGATTACACCGATTGGGAATGTATTGTGGGAAAAACTCTGAAAAAAATGTCCTGGTTTTCCATTAATTAGAGAAATAATTGAACTAATGTTATCTTTTTAAGAAAAAAGTTTTATTCTTTCAGGCTAATAGTTCGAATTTTTCAAATAATTTCATAATTTCCATGAAAGTCTAAAATTAAAAAAAAAATAATTTTGAAGTTATTAATTAAAAATTATGTATATTAAAAAATTATTAGTTTTTATTGAATTCTAGGCGAAAAGATCTGTTTTTGGTGGAATTTTTTTTTTGTTTATGTTGAAAATAAGGAGTTTTCAACTTTTCAAGAACTTTAATTTTAATTTCCACATTTAACTTGCTGGCATAGTAGTAAAAGCTTGGACAATTGTTACAATAAATTCAACGTGTAAAAACTGCATTTTGTAAAACTTGCTGATATTATTGACGAATATTATCGTCGTTCTAGGACCGTTGAAGCAGTATAAGGTAAATAAAAAGCAAATTTAAGCTACGTATAAATATTTGCCTAAGTACAGTTTTCGTCTTACTCTCGACCATAAAAAGAATTTTTCAACGAGAAACATTTTTATAAAAATAATTTAAATTATTGATTGGAAAGAGCAGATTTTGATAATTATAAATGAAAAATGCTTTTGGACAGTTGTCCAACTCGCATACAGATGTCGGGGTTTTTATCAAAAATTTTAACCACGTTTTAGCAAAATGTCGGATCGTGCACGTGATGAATTTTAAATTCGTAGACCGGTAATTGTTCGGTAAATCGTAATAGTTAAAGTTGCCATTTATGAACAATCATAAAGTCTTTTAATAGGACACAAATTCCATATTGTGGTTTTCTAATCAGTAAAAAATTATAGGAACCGTACAAACAGAAACAATTAATATCAAACCACTTCGTAATAGGACTCATTTTCTCATCAGTGTCTTTCTAAGACCGCTATTAGGAGTTTGCCCTGATCTTGTGATTTAATATGACTGGATGACTTTTTGTCTTGGCACTGCGCCAATCGAATCAATTAAAGCCTCAAAAATTAAAATCCTTTACGCCATGGAAAATTTTCATAAAAGAATCTACATTATATTTATGATCATGGTGGACAACTGTCTAATATAATTTTTCATTTTAATTGCCAAACCATAATCTCTGCAGTACAATACACATTTGAAAGATTTCATATAAATACTTTGTTTAACTTTGATGGTATTTTGTAAAACAAAGTTCTCATTCAAAATATTAAAATAAGTTTCAGATTAGACTTAATATTATTTTCAAGTTTGCTCTGCAAAATAACCATTTGATCTTTATTGAATTTTTATCTCCATATTATGGTTCAGTATGAAGAGATTCCATTGTAGACTTTGAGAAATCACACTATTTACAATTAGACAGGTACTAGAAATTTGCTTAAATAACATTTATTTATGCATATTTTAATTAAATATTTAATAATAAAAGAGATTTTAAATAGTTAGTTATTCAACGAGCCCGTTAAATATTGCAAAATCCAAAAAATTTATAAATTTTATAAACAACTTAAACAAATTATAGATTTTGAAGTTCAGAAAAATAATGGTTGCTGTATTGAAATGAAAGTGTTATGACTTTCTGATCTACATATTTATTCAAATAAACAAAGCATCAGACTAGAACAGTAGCAGTTAGCAGCAGTAAAAGTGGAAAGAAAATTAGTAAAGTAGTAAAAGTATTATTTTATACAATAATAATACGACATATAACCAGCAAAATCAGTCATAGGAAAATATAAATAGTGTGGCAGTCGTTAAAGTAGCAACATAAGGTTGCTACATGGCAATCGGCATGTATGCATGTATGTATGTTTGTATGTACTTAGATGTCGAACAATAATATCAAATGCTTAACATCATGAACAATGTTAGTTGTTTTTATTTTTACTTTTTTTTCGATTTGTTTTGTTGTTCATTCTAATTTGTGTTGCTGCAAAAAGAATAACAGCAACACAGCACAAAAACACATTAGAAACGGCAACGCATTGTTGGTATGTTTTAATGGTATGTTGCATGCTAGTCAGTCACATACACAGCGGATATAAAGTCAACCTTATTTGTGCCACATACGTAGTAAACTAAATTGTTTTTGTGTTTTGTATTTGTGCTGTAGTAAAAATACGGCAAAACAGAAAAGAAAACAACAAAAAAAAAGCACACAAAACATTAAAATGGGTTAAAAACATTACAACACTAACCACCGAAGATATGAATGAATAAACGTACTTTTGCACAAAAACTGAATGGGTATAAAACATTTTCTTGTTGATATTGAGAGCAGTGCATGTATGGATGTAGTTGTTGATTTTATTTATTTTTATTCACAACTAACATCAATGGTAAATACAAAAAAAAAAAGCAAACAAAAAATATGTTGTTGCCAGTAGTCACCTCATTTTCAAACTCTCATACTCAATTTTCATCTCAAAAAAATCATCTTCTTTATCAGTTCGTTTGGTTTGGCTTAGTTCTAGTTCGTTTATGCTGTCCTTTTTTTGGTGTTTCTGTTAGTATATTTGTGTTTAATACAAATACATACTTACTCACACACTTACCTATATCCTGGCACATAAAGGAATTGTAAGTCTGTTAGTGACACTAAGTGCTGCAGAATTGAGAACAACTTGAAACTGTTTTTACAGCAATAACACCAGCAACAAGATGAACGTCATCAGCATCAGTATCACCAACAACAACACGGTATAACTAAAAAAAAAGCCTTTTAAAATTATAACAGCTCTACTATAAACTCTTATTTATTCACAAAATAAAAACAACATTTTGGTTAGCAAAAGTTTGCTAAAAATATAACGGGTGGTTGATATGCAAGTATCATTTGTATTTGATAATAATGCAAGACTGTAACTAACAAATTCCATATTGTGGTTTTATAATCATTAAAAAATCACAGGACCCACTTTTTGGAATCGTACAAACACAAACAATTAATATCAGACCACTCCATAATCAGATTCAATTTTTCATTAATGTTTCGTTTTAACAAGTCTGGGAAAAACTGCTTATCATCTGCCAGTAACTAAAGATCATTCACATATGTTTAATAATTTACAATCTTATTCGTTTTTAAAGATCGGTGAAGTAAATCATAAATAGTAGAGGTTCTAAAATAGAAACCTATTGTGTACACAAAAACAACCAAAAAGTTTACAAAATGAATAAAATATGAAACAAAAAAGACATGTATGCAAAAACTTTGTACGTCATATTAAAAAAGGCAAACAAACTAAATTTACTAACTTTAGTTAAAACGAAGGGCCTTTCTTCGTTAAATTTAGCAAACAAAAAGATAATTTCAACTTAATATTTAATTAATTAACTCGTATTTAGATATACATACATACATATATTTTGTAACTTAAGAGGGGAAGCCTTTAAAAGTGAACATTTTTAAAAGACTCTAATAATATTTTAAAGCTAACTATAAGAAAGAAATGTGTGTTCATTGTCTAAATTTATCCAGTTTAGATGGTTCTTGATACTTATTATAAGCCATAGAAAGACTACAATTTTAAATGTTTAGTAGGGCATCTCATAATTCATGTGATGTACTAAAAGGGTTGTATTTATTTATAAGGCACTACTAACTACATAGAGTATTTATGGTATATATAGTATATGTATGTACTACATATGGATGTATGTATATTACAAGTACACAGCATAAATATCATCAAAACATGGCAAAATTCATAAATTGCAACATGCATGTGAACAACTTTACACAAAAACAGTGTTGACAAAAATAATAAGAACAGCTTTATTATTTTCAATGATGCGAAGACGACTAAATGTAAAAACTATAAACTTTGTTAATTCTTGCTTTAATAGTTAGAAGTTAATTGCCTAAATTCGATGAAAAATGCTTCTATGCTCGGAAAAATTAAAATGAACGATATTTTTAATTTTGTATTTAAGACATCATTGAAAAATAAAAAAAATGTTTAAACAATTTTTAGTCCAATAAAGTGTTAACAATGAGTCTAGCAAAGCACTGTGCTTTATTTGAAACAAGGAAAATGTATAAATGAAATTACAATACTAATAGATTGTTTCCAAACAAAGGTTCTTCAAGCAATTCACAGAAAAATAAAGTCAGTGGTAAGGGAAGAATGCGAGAAACAACGCCACATTAGTTTAATCAGTGTTTCAAGTCATCTGAAGAGCTCAATATTTATTCATATGCATAGACTTAAAAGTCTGTAATCCGAGAAAGGTACCTTTGTTGACTAAATATAATGTTAAAGAAAAAATAAGTTGTGTTTTGCTAAGACATACATATCTACACCGAGAAAATTGGATAATGAGCTGGGGTAAAATGAAAGGAAGATATATTTGTTTGGAACTGATGGCAAAACCTTCATTCGAAGGCCATAAAATAAAAATTTCACTCCAGGTAAATAAAAAAAAAACATGAAACATGGAGGAGATTCGTTAATGATCCGGGATTATTTTCATCATCTGGTATAAGTCCAATTTTTTGTATAGTTGGAAAAAGTAAGCTGTGGAATACGTAGAAATATTGCATAATCAAATACTACCCTATGACAGAAAATAATATGCCGCTCCTTTGGAAATTTATGTATAACAATGATCACGAGCACTCATTTAAACTAGTTAAGTCTTGCTTTAAGCAAACCAAAGTGCATGCTATGGAGTGGCCGTCACAATCCCATTACATTACATAAACGTAAAAACAAAATAAAAACGATATGTGGTAAAAACTCAAAAGGAAATTATCTCCCGAATCATGTTCATAACTTGTGGGATCTATGATAAATAATAATTAAATAAGATCTATTGTTCTTATTATTTTTTCCAACACTATAGGTGTGCGTGTGTTTTTATACTCGTGTTCTCCAAAATACAAACAATCCTTCTTTCTATACATTCATACACAACATACAATACATATTTGCAAAAGTAATTAAAATGTTTGGCAAATGATTTGAAAATAATTTCATTAAAAAATACAAAACAACAACACACACATACTCACTCTCTCACACACACACACACCCAAGCACTTTTATTGTCTCTTAAGGCAAATGTATGATGATGAGTTTATGCACGTATGTATATGTATAGTAAGTAAGTTATAAAATGTTCTTTGGCTGCATCTGCTCCCTCAGAAAGTGCATAAAATGTTACCTACACAAAAAAAACAGTAATAAGAATAACAAAGTATGAGTAAAAGTAAAATATTAAATTTCATAAAATTATTTAGGTGTTCAGTTTTTGAAAAACAAAATCCCCAATAAAGAGTACTTAGATAGAGAAAAGATAAAAAGTAATAATAAAAAAAAAACCTCTCAACAACCACTGCCATAAATATATACAAATACGCAGTGGGAAATATAAGGGGTATTCAGGTTGCGACTGCAGTTTTAATGGCAGACAATATTGTTAAGGAATTAATATTACTCAAACTTAAAGTATTTCAATAGAATTACAGCAGCAACTTGACAAAGATTATAAACAAAATCTGTTTTCTAGTCAAGACTTTGTGATATGTTATATGTAAAAATTGGACCTCCTGAATGGACCACGTAGAACATTTGTATGAAATTTTCATTAAAAAGTATATTTGTTTTGTTAAAATAAAAACGTTTAAATTAATCACCATATATACAGGTTATACAGAATATCCATAATATTGTAAATACTCCTGTTTATGAAGATTTTTACATAAAAGAGCATTGGCAATAATGGTAAAACAATTCTTAAAAATAGTTAAAGTTTATTTTTAAACAAATTTTGTTGTTTTTCTCTTTCAAAATCTGGGATGTAATAAAAGTTCAAAAAGTCGAATTTTGTAGTTCGCATTATCTTTGATGCTTGTAACTTTCTTTCATAAAAAAAAAAAAAAAAACTTCCGGCATACACTGGGAATAGATTGTTACACTTTGTTTGTATAACTGGCTAATAACATGTTTGAATGTTTTTCTTTTATTTCCGGAGATCAATGAGACATGGTCATGATGTTTATTAGTTAATTTAAATGGTCTTTTGTCCTTTGAATTGTCTTTTGAATTAAACTTAAAATTTGCTCGACTTTGTCTTACATTTTAGTTTAAAACTTTTGTAATAATGATCCAATTTTGATGTGTGTGAAGATAAATAAGCCGAGTTAAATATGTTTCGACGTAACTTACATATTTAACTTAAAAGTTGACGTAACAGCATATTTAACTATTATATATTTAAATATGTAAAAATTTGATAAAAACAAAATTAATTTTAAATTAATTAACGAATTATTATAATTTTAAAGATTTTAATAAAAACACCATTTTGAAAATTTCTAAATTTAATTACGCATTATTATAATAAATCTGTGAATGACTTTTTGCGTATTTGGACAATATTTTTCTCAACCATAAAAAACATGTAGCCAAAAAAATACACCATCAAAAAATTTAACATTCAACATCGAGAAAATCAGTGCTTCTCTGAAAGCTTTTGAGAATAGTTTGACAAGTCCTTATTTGTCACTCATATAAGCCATATGGTCTATATGAGCGACAAAGAAAAATTTTTACAAATATGCCAAATATTCGAGTTAAATATGTAATAACGTAAGCTATTACGTCGAAACATATTTAATTAGGCATATTTATCTTCATACACATCCAATTTTGCTGATTTTCAATAGCAATCTGATTAAAACTATCATAATAATTGTAAAGAAATTACTTTAATTTTGGTTATATATTTTAGATGCGAGCATGTTTTACACACACTTTACTTTAAAAGATATTATATGAGTATTTCTTAATGTTGTACAAGGAATAACCAACATAAATCTTTACAATATAAATGACACATTTTAAGTATTTACAAATATGTAACAATATCTCTTAATTCAAAACAAATTAAATATTTTAAGCCAGCTTAAGTAACCAGCTTTTAAAGGTAAAGCATTTACTTTTTCTTTGTCATAATTTTTATATAAAACCAATTATCATTTGATCAGCTTAGACGCATTCAAGCTTAACACTACCAACAATAAATGTATGTACAAGTATATATTTTTTGTATGTGTGTTCTTTCTTGCATTAAATTTATTAATAAGCCCAGCAACCCAACCCTTAAATTATGTTTTTTTTTTTTTTTTATTAATTTTGTTTAAAAACCTTTTAACAGTTTAAAGAAGTTCTCTAGAAGAGCAAAAAGTAATAAATAAAAATAAATGCATTTTTGTTGTAGCAAAACACTTGAAAACACTTACATATACACAATATACATACATACAATATATGTAAATTTACATAACTTATTACAAACAATGTATGCATATAAGTACATAAATATATGGAATGCTTACAACTATGATAAATGTATAAATTCATGTAGGTATTTCACATTTTCATCAACGCCATTATCATCATCGTCTTCATCATCGTATCACTCACTCAATACTTATTAACAGCAGCTGTTTGTGTGTAATGCACACTTTTACTAATTTAATGCATGCCTGCATTGCCTTGCTTCAGGCAATGTTTCACATTATTCCTTCTTTTCTTTTCAATACCCACTACATACATCAATGATTTAATATAAAATTTAAAACACCAACTTATGGCGCGCTTCTTTAATGTTTGGGTTTTATTTAAGGTTTGTTTATTTACCAAAAAACCAAACCAAACATTAATGGTTAGAATACCACACGGAAACCTTCAAAACGTTGTAATTATTAGAAAAGTAATCAATAAATAATAATTATTATTAATAAATTGTTTTAATCTGGACACAGCAGATTCTTAGAAAATCAACAATTTGTCGGATCAGAGCCACCCAAAAAGAGAAATGATTGAAATAAAATTGTAGATACATTTTCTATAAAACAACACAGATTCTTACGACTAAAAAAATTTTTTATACTAGAGTAAAAAGCAGATTATTGTTGTGCACCGGAGTTATATTTCATTCCCATTGGCAGATGGATTGAAGTATTTTTCCAGTGTAGAAAATACTTCACTCCATCTGATCTCCATCTTTACACCACCTATATTCGACCGAAAATGGAATACAACTATCTTGTATGAGCCGGTGCTTCGAAGTCTATTTTGGAGTTGCTCGACCGCGCACAGGAGAGGACGAAGATGCTTATCGGTGACAGTAGGGTATCCAACTGTATTGATTCATTGGAGCATCGTCGCAATGTAAATTGTGTTTCACTGCTCTATCGATACTATAATCGAATGTGTTCTGCTGAAATTAGGTAACTTGTTCCCGAAACACAGGGAAAATTCGTTCTTTAGCCGTACTCTCTGCATATGGAATAAACTACCAGCAGAAGTATTCTCAATCCTCCCTCCCATAACCTATTTTCTTAGTTCCAACATAATGCATTGCATAAGTAGGGGTCGTCCCCTGAGTGCTAGTCCAAGCAAAAAAAAAAAAAAAAATATGAAGTTACTTTTAACTTAAAGAAAATCGATTCATCACAAAAACAAAATTCAATTAGTATCAAATACTCAAATATTTCTAATACACCGGCAAAATATTCACACTCTTCAGCAAGTTCTCTTTTGAACTTGCCATTTCATTCACATGCGTCAATTCAATTTTCATACACATTTCATGCAAATCAACATGCATGAAAGGAAAAAAACAAAAGGGAATAAGAAAATTGCCTAGCACCGCCAAGTTTGTATCCCTATATTCTCTTTTCCCTTTTCACCCAAAAATACTTGCCTTGAAGAGTCAGAATTGAAGATATTACTTTGCTATAAGTCCCCTTTTATTTGCAAGGTTTCTCCACCCTTTCATATTTTAATGTTTATATGAATAAGTACTGATTGTTTCATCACTATCGCAGTGTACGACTGCACAGTTTTGTTTTTTTTCCTTATCACTTCTCTAGTCGAGCATACAATTTTTGCATAAATTATTTTTGAACAAAAAATAATAAAAAAAAAACGGCAAAATTCTGTGAAAAATATTTAATTTGGATTTGTTATACAACTTTTACCTCCAAACATTGTAGTTTTATTAATTTACATATGCTTCGCAACACATACATATGTATATGGTTACACATAATAACTATAGGGTGTTTTTTAGATGTATAGAACTTGAATTTGGCAACACTTTTTTAACTGGCGGTCATTTTCTCCACTGTTAAGTGATTTATGTTTGATGGCACTAGTCTACTGATAAGCCCGGAACGATTGACCAACTGGAGGACAACATTCGCCACGTAATCGAAAATTTGACCTCCAGATTAGACTACGTCCGAACCAGTCATATGCCAGTAGTCATAGTTAAATTATAATGCCACAAGATTATCTTTCGAATAAAGTAAATTGCATGGCAACTTAAAAAAAATCATCATTGCTTTATTCTATTTCAAAGTTCTATACATCTAAAAAAAAACATAGAATCATAATTTTCATGCGTCTGTCTCTTCATGTTCAAATGCCAAACCAAACTAAACACATTTTGTAACTTTTCAACTGACAAAATGGCCGCCAGTTAAAAAAGTGTTGCCAACTTAAAGTTCTATACACCCAAAAAAACACCCTATAGTTTAATCTCTTACTTTTTATTTATATTGCATACTATAAATACGGTTTTTTTTTGGAATTTCAATATATTTCAAATTGTAGATGGTGTTATAAATTCAGAAGTTTGTTTGCAACTTTATTTGCAGCTGAAAAAAGAAAAACAGAAGCAAGCCTCTTCTTGCATTCTTGTGAGATTGGAGTCGCTTTAGATATTTTCCTAAATGGAAAAGTTACAAAATTTGAAAAGCAGTTATTCTGTAATTTTATATTTTTCTTTTAATTTGATATTTTTTTGAAATTAACCAAGTTTTCATTTAAACATGCTTCAAATCGATGTTATGTAGACGATGACCTGCGGGAGCTCATGTCATATGATAGTGGAAAAACAACCATGTTTTGCAACTGATTTTCTATGCTTCCTTAAAGCAGTGGTCAACACTAATTACTAAGAGGGGCGAAACACGTTTGGTTTTTTACCTGTACACAGTGCTGCCAACTTTTTTTTGGAGAAATCGTCAATTTAAAAAAAATCGTCAAAATCGTCAAGTTAAAAGAAAAAATCGTCAAGACAAAAAATACGTTAAAAATACCAAAAACATTTTTTTATTAACTTTTTAAATATTTTTATTTTATTTACATGTAAATAAAGTTATTATTTAATAAAAAAAATTATTTAATTTTGGTATTATGTGACTTTACTCTGGTACATTTTTGTGTGACACATTTTAATAAGTAATTTTTAATTGCTATATTAAAACACTGAGAATTATTTAAATTAAGATAATATTTTCAAAACAATATTCCTTGTGATGTTGAAGATTCCAAAGCATTTCTGGTTTTTGTTTTATTTAAATTTACAATATTAAAAATTCTTTTAACGTTGGCCGACGAATATGGTAGTGCCATTAAACTCGAAACAAACTGTGTTAAAATTGGGAAGGCCTGTGCATTATTGACTCTCTTTAAATTAAAAACATTTTTCCAACACGCCAATGTTTCGAGTTTGGTGAATTTCATATTACGTAAATTCTCGAACTTCATTATCAAGTTCTTGATATTCTTTTGTATATTATTATTATTTAATAAATTTGGAAAAAGTTTGGCCAATTGTATAATTGAATCATTTTTTTGTTTAAAGCTACGCTTGTTGGTTCAATGGAGTTTACCTTCTAAAATTTGATCGCCAAAATCAAAACGTTTAAAAATTTGTGAAACCAATTCAATATAAAATTGGACGCAGAATTTAACAAATATATTATATTGACTATATTCAATATTTAAACTAGATTGGTTCTCCTTCACGTAAATGCCAAGATACACTTCATTAAAACTTTCGATTTCAAAATTAAACTTTAAAACTTTGGATTTCAAAATTAACCAAATACTCTTCTACAAAAAAAATGTCCAGTACAGATAGTCATGTACTACACGCTCTACCTCTCAACCCCTCGCCCACAAGCTTTCTCTGTCTGCCTTTCAATTTCTACATTGCAAAAGGGGACTTACAAAATTTGAAAAGGTTACCATATGTTTTGCATTTAAAAAATCGTAATTTTTGTTCGCGGGAAAAATGAAAAATCGTCAATCGTCATTTTAATAAATTTGACTTAAAAAATCGTCAAAATGACGATAAATCGTCAAAGTTGGCAGCGCTGCCTGTACACAACACGAATGTCAATAAAGTTATTGATTAATATTTTGTATTGCTGGATCAAATTATATTATTAAGCTTTTATTTTGTGTTGCCCATTAAGGATTTAAGAGGCAACACAAAATAAAAGCTTAGTCAATAAAGTTCTTACAAATTTTAAGAGACTTGTATCACTTTACAGCAACTGGTTAGATTACAACAGAGAGAGAGAAAGTACTTGCCGGCCACTGCTCTAATGATTTACGGCAAGTTCTTTCTAAAGAAAAGCGAAAAATGCAAAAAAGACAGCACGAATAGTATTCTGAAATTCACCCCGCTTTCAAGTAACAAATGTGTCTTCCTGTATTCAAACTATCTATCTATACGATATTACAATTGAGTTAATATTCAACTATGAATAAAGAATAAGGACACTATATATTCTGCTATGACCAACTTAAACTTAGTTTTTAAATTTGCTGTTGCCCATAGACACTTGTTTTCTTATTTATTAAACATTAAACAAATAGTTTATTGATTATTTGGTTGGGAAAAAACACAGTTAAATAACAACTAAAAATGTTATTTATGTTTCAGCAACAAATAAAATGCTACACTTAAATGCACTTTATTTATGTAATGTGGGAGTTGCAACGTTCCATTAGCAGAGGGGGCCAAAGGTATAAAAACAATTCCCAAAAGTTATTTTATAACAAACAAATAAATAACTAAAATGATGAAAACTAAATAAAGTCAAATAAATCGGTTTGGCTGGCTATACACATTTATTATATTTAGGCGATTAAAACGGATTGAAAATGAATACTTTTTTGCAGATTTGTTGCAGATTTAACAAAATATTCTTCCTAGTTACTGGTTATAATACGACAACAAAAAACTAGCAAACAATAGTTTTAGTTAATAATATTAAATAATTAATGTAAAAACTTAACAATCATCCTCTTAACATTTTCGGTTTCATTGTAATTTATACAATTTATTATAAACAATAATTGTTGTTTATATTAATTTTATTTTATATTTGTTGCAAATATGTTTTCCATCAGATTTATATGACATTATTATTTATTGAAATATAGTTTTTGTGTAGTTCATACCACATTTTATTTTAAATTCTGCTGATTTTTTTTTGTTAAACCACAATTATTATGTACATATTTTTGTGTTGTTTAAATAAATGTTTATTTTTTTATTTAAATAATTAGTAGCATTTGCTAGCTCAACCACGAGATTCATTAACAAAAATTATAAACATTTTGAAATGATAAACTGAATTTCAATGGCATATTATATATAATGTTTACTAAATAACATTTGGCATAATTGTTTAAAGTTTGTGTAAGTTTTTTCGAATTTTCATATTTTGCAGGCTTCGAAGGTATTAAATAATATTTTATAGCAAAATGTTTAAAAAAAAATTTCTCAGAATTTTATAAAGACTAAGTTATATCTGGAAAAATTTTCTATAAGTTTCGAAAAGTCGCGAGTAAAATCCAAAAATTGTTAAAAAGCAAACAAAATGCATCCGATGATGCTGTTTCGAAAAAAATTGATTTTACTTTGCGAAACTATATGCTATTACATAACCAGAGCCAAAATCTAAACCCAGCTAAAGCTGATGCTCCAGATCATATTAAACTTAAAATGAATCCTTTAACAAGTGATACAACAAGTAGTGAAATGTACAGAGAAACATGTTTTAAAGAATGCCTGTTAGCACGTAATTGATTTTATATGAAAAGCTTCGAGTTTTGCAGAATTGCAATCAATAAAATACTCGTCATTCTCTTCTCTCCTCTATAGTTGACACTAAAAGTTTCCTTTTAATACACTGATCAACAGATCAACAGATGTCGACGTATGTATGTTACGACCGTTGTCATTACCGAACATGCTTATTTTGGTTGCATCGCCATTTCTTGATATTGCGCCATTTGGTTGGTATTGCGCCATTTTTTCTCACATGATGATTGGGACAAACTTATATGTCTTCGCGAGTCCAGTCTTGCCTTCAAATTTTTTGCCGAAGCAAAGGCACTTTTCTGGCTATTCGCATGGGTTAGCGACATTGTACAACACACCCAATATCGCTCGAAATTTCCTTAGATGATGCAAAAGGGTTCTTTTTAGCGTGTGTTACAATCCTCTTATCCGTTCTTGGATGCGTTTTTTTATCTTCCACGTCTTTCTGAACGTTTTTCTGGTTTTAATGCGTTTTGAAAAAAAAAGAGTGACCTATCCAGGTATTTGGCAATTGATCGCAAAGTTTCTCCTTTGTTCCTTAATTTAAACACAAGTCTTTGCTCCTCCGGCGTACAGTGTTTACCACGACCCATCTATCAACTCAAATTTTATTCGTCTTAATTATTTTTTTTACAATAACAAACCTTTTCTAATAAATATTAAACTCGAAGTAAATTATTATAAAATTAAATATGTACACAGAAAAAAAAATCATGTTTTTTTTTCAATTAAACCTTTAATTGATTTTAAAATAATTTTCTATTAAAATTTTAATTGATTCAATTACTTTTTCTGATTTTTCTGATATTTTCAATTAAATATCAATTTTTTTTAATTGATACTATCATTTTGTTTACAGGTCCGATTTCAATTAAATTTTGAATTTTAATTGAAAAACATATTTATTTTTTTCTGTGTACTTAGTTTTTTTTAAGCAACCAAAATACGCACTTTAAAAATAAATCAAAAAGTAACGGGACTTTTGCAACCATTTTTTATTTAAATCAGTGCTGCCATTAGCCATCATTAAATTGCCACATTTAATTAAAAAACATAATTGCGAAATTGTTAGATAATAACAAAACGGATATATACAGTGAACTCGCAGAAACGTGAACTAATTTTTACCGAGGGAGTTCACGTTTTCGATATTGTTCACGTTTTAGATTGCATTTTTTTTAGTTTCTTATCTTTTATTTAATTTGAAATAAAGTATGTACGTTATTTTTTACCTATGAAACATATTTTGATGCTTCTTTTTGTACGTTTCATGCCATATTTTAATATACTACTCGTACATAGCTACTATTGTTTGCAAAAGGAGTTCTAAGATACTAATTTCTAAATTATGTTATTGAATTCATCAAAAATAGAGTTTAGTTGAATTAAAACTACTATAATTATAAATTTGTTTATTTAGTTTTTATTGAAAAGGAGCAACGATAACTGCAAAAGAAGCTACTTATCATGCAACAAAAGTTCTTTACAACAAACAAACTACGACTACGAAATTCTTCTGCAGGGAATGCCAAAATTTTTAAAAAGGCTTACAGCCTATGTTCACGTTTTAGAGTAGTCTACGTTAAAAAAAAATATGTTCATGTTTTTGGGTAGTTCATGTTACTGGATGTTCACGTTTCTGCGAGTTCACTGTACTTATTTTTTTTGCCCATATGTGTATATGTACATATAAGTCAACTGATATTATTCTAATCGTGTATAGAAGACTTGTGGCTAAATTCACAGTATTTAGTTAGCTAATGGCAAAGGCTTAACTAATGATTCTTTATTCGCAATGCTTAGTTTGCCATAAGAATAACAAGTAATAGTTAAACAATAGTTAGTATTTTAGTTTACCAATGGTTAACTAATGACCGAGAATTCGGCCATTAATGGTATTAAGGTACCTAAGTTAAAGAAATACCGACATAAAAGTCCTTTTCAAAATGGAATAACTAATGATATTTTTTCTATTTTCTGAAAGTTCTTTTGTAATTTTCTATAATAATAGGCCAAGAATCATGAAATAAATCATATATATTTGGTAGTGAGTTAATGAGAATCTTTATGGTAATAAAACTTTTTTAAATAATTTCTAATGAGGAACCTAATATCATTAGTCACATGACATGATCAATATTAAAAGGAACTTAAAAAAAAAGCTGGAATATAGCAGTGTCAACTATTGGCGAGTTCAGAACAAAGTGAATTTTGGGGCAGCAAAAAAAAAAAAGGTTGGATACTGAGATGGCATGAATTCGCAAAGTATTGCAATTATATTTTAATTAATTTCTTTGTATATTTATTATTACTATATATGTAATTATGTAGTTCTTTTATTCGACCTTTTTTCAATAGGGTGCCCCGATAGACTAGGCGATAGTGTGCCGGACTATCAGTCAGAGGGTTGCGGGTTCGATTCCCGCCAAAGACTCTGTGTTTTTTCTGCAGACAAGCCAAAAAGCTTCGCAGTTTGTGTTTGTTTAAAAAAAAATCTATAATTAATTTTTTCAAACAATTAGGTCAATTTTAATATTTATATAAAAATGTTCTATATATTTATATATTTGAATATCCAATAATACAATTTTTGAATTATAATAAATTATTATTTATAAATTTATTATAATAGCGAAATATTGGATATTAAAATATGTATATAGAACACTTATATATATATAGTAAAAGTGACCTAATTGCTTGAAAAAAATAAATTATAGAATACTATATATATAGTTAAATGTACAAATAAACAACTTAAAAAGTTATTGTTCGATATTGGTCGAAACTTCGAATTTGCTATTTGGGTTTTATTTTATTATTTATTCTAAACAGTAGCTAATATTCTTCTGAAAATAAGTGGACTCTTTATTTTTGGTCTCCACTACAAAGACACTTCAAAACAAGACTAAGATTTGTAAAAAAATAATTAAAAGCACTTAGTTAATTAATTAATTTTTTAATGGTTCGCTAATTAAACTAATTAAAATAGTAATTTAGTAAATTAATAAATTCCAATTTCTAGTTTGACTTTTCACTCAACTTTTGCCGCTCTGTTTTACCGAAAAAGAAAATAAATAAATAATAAAAAAAATGTGTACCTAAGTAACAGCTACTAAAAATCATTTTCAGCAAACTAATATATGTATTTCATAAATGTTGATAAAAGTTTTAACCATCAAATTTGTGTAAAATGTACATGCAAGTATGAGAGTTGCAGCAAATTATTGTAGTGTAAAATTGATTAAAATATTCCATCATAACATATTTGTATTTGCCCTAAAACACCGTAAATGTTATTTACAAATAAATTGTTATGAATATCATTTCGCAATAAACTTTTAGTTTAAAAACAACCAGCCATTGTTATAATAATATGAAAAATGTTACATGTAAAAACTTTCAATAGCGAAATGTAAAAAAATACAATATGAAATAATATTTACTCACATAACGAATGCAAAGTTTCAAATTTTTTCCATTTCCAAATTTATATATATAGTGTGCATATACACCTAATTCTGTTTTTACACGGTTTTGTTATAACACGGTTTGAAAATAAACAAATTTTACATTTCTTTTATATGTTCATATCACAAATTTAGGGGATTTTCATTTTATTGGATACAAGCATTTACTGGTCAAAGCAATTGTAAATAGCAAAAATTTAAGGGAATTCCATTTTTTTTACATTACTTTTAAGCTTAGAGTGCATATATTTTTTTCTATAATAACTATGCTTGTGTAAAATCATATTGTGTATGTGATTTAATATTATAAACCTGAATAGTTGTTTTTAAAGAAACTTGTTTTTCACTAATTTCAAAATAAGGAACCAATTTTGCATATGATCAATGTCTTTTTTTACACAGTTTTTTTTTTACATGAAGTTTTCCGGAACCAATTACCGTGCAAAAACAGAATTAGGTGTACATATAAATATTATTTTTTGTTTCATTAACTTATGTGGTTAAATTTTGTTGATTTTTCTTTAATGTTTTGTCACACATAATCAAAATAGTGTAAAAGAAAATAATAATAATAATAATAATTGTAAATATATTTCGTGTTCTGTGTCTGTATGTGTGTATTTATTTAACAATATTTTTGACACTAGTTTAAAACCACAAAAACAATTTAAAATTTAACAACACACACATTCATACATATATGTATGTATACTATTTGAGTGTGTCCTTGTTTTTAGTCACACTCTACTGAAATGTTTAAACATGTCCTTAATTCTCCAGTATACAAATGATATTTATGTAAGTATGTTTGTTGTTGTTGTTTTTTTTTTTTAAAAAGAACATAAATATTTTTTAATTAACATTTCTGTCGGCATCATGTTAAGAATTTATTTTATGTGTTTAAGAAAGTTTGTGCGTACAACAATAAAATTGTTTGTCTTAAATTTAATGCAATATTTCTGCTGTATTTATTTTTTGTAATCTTGTTAAATGATAAGATTAAATTTGTTCAGTTTTTTGAGAAAATGATAAAATGTGCTAATTTGTGGTAAAGAAAAATCGTGTGATTGTAAATTCCTAACAGAATTAAATAAAAATTGAGCCAGTTATAAAAATGTAATAATTAACACCAGTAGACGGTATTCGCAAAATCAATCCAATACTCCAGCTGGCTCCAATCGTGATCTTCAGTGACTGATTTATCCATACGTCTGATGGTCGATGCATTAAGTTTTGACTGTAAGTTCCTATATAAATCTTTTAAGAAGATACATTTCGAAATTCGAATGTTAAGGTTGTAATAAAAAACACTTAAAATGTGTCTTCATCCAATAAAAAAATGATCCGACATGAGTTTGTTACTTTTAAATTAAAATCATTAAGGGTAGAAACTATCCCCCTTATTCAAAAACGTTTATTAAATTTAACAAACGTTTATTAAGCAAATTTTTATATGCAAATCTGTCTTAATAAACGTTTGTTAAATTTAATAATCGTTTTTGAATAAGGGGGTACGTCATTTAAATCGTACAAATATCAAATGTAAATTTGTTTCTTTTTGGAAATTCGAACCGTCAAGGAAACAAATCGTATTTATTTGTATGTAGTACTTTTTTCGTAAATACGTTTTTAATAAATTGACATTTTTTTGATAATTATTATTCCAATTTTTGTATATGGTAATGCCGTCGTAGCTCACTTCCCACCATACCATTACAGATGCGGGATGGTGGCCTCTTTAAATCCTCGGAACGATCGTTCTGTTTATTGAATGATTTTTCTACGGTGAAGATTTTCTCCTCAGTAAACAGAATTTGTCTATGAGTGTTCTTCGCGTATTTTCGCTTCCGTTTTTCCTTCAATGCGGCCGTGAGCAGATGTCCACTGTGCCGCTTAAACGCGCTGAGTCTCAAATCTTCTTTGATGATGCGAGATATGGATTTTTTTTGCGAAATTTTTATTCCCCGCGACAAGATTTTCTCACAGTGTGAGGACGGCTGGATCTTTGACGGCCTCGTACTCCACCAGTATCGTCAAACAACTTCGCACGATACACAAAATTGCGTTTGATTTCAAGCGGACACAACGTCCTAAAGATATTGCCTTTTTCATTTTGCATATTCGTAGGCCAACTACGATTTTCGATGTCGACTCTTTTCATGATTGTAAACAATTAACAAACAATAACACAAACTTTTTAAGTTTCAATGAAGAATAAATGTCAACTGTCAAATCGCAATCAATACGAAATGGATGCGCCCAGTGTTGCATTCGTAATGAATGTTTTCAGTTGTGTTGACTTGACTTAGTATTAAAAATATTATAAAATGGCAAAAATATCATTGGACCGCATATTTTGTTTGTTGATTATTTGTAGTTCATTACAAACATTTATTTATTAATAAAAAAAGAACAAGTAAAAAACTATTTGTTGTACTAATGAATAAACGCACAAATGCACAACAATATATGACAAACATATTTATTTCTACAATATATTTTATATAAGTTTACAATGTAATATAACAATATATGTCTGTATGTTTTTTTATGTTTACCAATATAAGAATAAATGCTGTACATTCTGTATTTATTTAACGATGATCAAATATTTATTAAATTGCCTTAATCAAATACAACAAAAACGTACATATATATTTTTATTAATACCTATAGAGTATTTGTTTATAAACTAATTCTTTTTCTTTTTCACTTGTTTTTTTTTTTTTTTTTTTTTGTAGATGGCCCACAATTACAGCCTCCTCGTTTTACAACACAACCATCATCTTCAGGTTCAATAGTGAGTGAAGGACGTACAAAAATTCTACAGTGTCATGCCTTGGGTAAGTTCAACAGAAAATCCAACAACAATACCTACAATTGTGCCTTACTTTTCATAACTGTTTTTCTGTCCCTTTATTATTATTACATTTTCTACTTGTTTTTTTTTTATTATTATTTTGTTGTTGTATTATTTGTATTTGTTATTTTCTTACCGTGTACTCTTTGGAATTAAAGGTACATAGAGAATAATGGTAAGAAAAGAATGAAAATAAACACACAAAGGAGTTGTTTTGGGTAGGGCGCCAACATATTGTTTGGGTGTATTGATTCGTATTGAAAAATGATACCAACAACTTTTTTCAACTAAAAAAAAAAAAAAGAAAGAGAAACATTTTGCCAAGATAATGAACTAGAAAAAAATAATAATAACTTTTTTTATGGGGTTTCTTTCGAACAAACAAAAAAAAATTAAAAGAAATATATAACTTCTACTTGTATAATAAAAGAGTTCTTGCAAGGAAACTTTCAGTTCTTACTTACTTACTTTATTACAAAAAAAAAAAAAAAAAAACAACTGACTTGTTTGTTGGTTGCTGCTTGACCACTCATTCCTGTCCAGCGTACTCGTGCTGCAGCAATTGTATGCGCAGTAATGTGGTTAGAGGCACATTATTTTCTTTGAAGCTCACTATTTTCGCTTCGCCCTTTTTTGCAGATGTTATTTTCAATGTTCGTTTATAGCCTGCCTGCCGTGAATGCCTGCCTGGTTTTAGGTATCAATTTTTCATTACCAGACCAACAAACCTTCTCTGCTTCATGCTATTGCAATTTTTTTCTTGTGATGTGGCAAACCCATGTATTTGCCACATATGTATCTATGTAACACATATAAGAACATGAACCCAAGTCGCACAAGCCTTCTTAGTTTTATTATGTTCCATTTTTTCTTTCCTTCTGTGAGATTCCTACATATAGAATACTCGTATTGAATTTCTATTTCCCTAAATGACAATTTTAACCTGTTAGGTAATGTTTAGTGTCCAAGAAAAGAGTCTTAAGTTTTAAGGAATATACAAAATGTATGTACAATTAAGCCTTTAAGTAGACAAGTAAATTGTGTATTTACCATAAGACGTGGAATAAAAGAGTTACAAAAGGATTAATTTGGGTTTATGTTTAACCCTACTGGTGTTTCTTTTGCCAGATATTTGATTAGGCTAAAGACGCGCTTTTATATAAGTTTACCTTTATTTTTATTACTAAACATTGGATTTTAAAAGAAGTTCGTAATATCTTTTAAGAAATTATGAAAAATTTAAAGGGAAGCAAAGAAAGAAACTATTTTTTAATTAGCAATTAACCCTCCGATGAGTGACAGTTCTGAATTTCAAGGCCGTGTGAAAAGGTGCCTCGTTTGTAAATCATGTTTTTTTCATATAAAAAATTTTTTTTTTTGTTTTTTTTTTTTTTTTTTTATTGTTTATAACTAAATTCTACATATAAAAATAATTTTTTCAATTGTTTTCACTCTAAGACATTAGGGATGATGATAAAAACAAAAAATTCTAAGAACTGGTTTATTGCTAGTAGTATAAAATTAAAATATTGTGCCTTTCCTTGAAAGCAATAAAGTTCATGTCTTCGAATTTTTCTTAGAATTTTT
The DNA here is from genome assembly GCA_950370525.1 of Bellardia bayeri. Classification (NCBI taxonomy): domain Eukaryota; kingdom Metazoa; phylum Arthropoda; class Insecta; order Diptera; family Calliphoridae; genus Bellardia; species Bellardia bayeri. The sequence continues at coordinate 59,952,881 of OX493266.1, read as the reverse complement.
TTTTTTATCATCATCCCTACTGTCTTTGAGTTTAGGTCTTTGTGTTCAGAACAAGTAAATTATGTGTTGAAACAATAAAAAAAATTATAATGATGCCCAAAAACATGCATTTATTAGTGAAATTCAGTACAAGGTCCATACGGACCTATTCACACGTCCGCGTACTATTCTTACTAAAACCTCAATAACTTCTAAAGTAATGATCCGATCGGCTTGATTTTTTTTTCCAAAAGATGCGCAACAAAATACTTTTGGAATACAGAGTAACTTTGGGGGGGTTGTAGTTGCCGAAGTAGGAGGAATTTCAGTTCGAAAAAGCAAAAAGGTCCCTAGGGACCTTCTCACTCATCGGGAAGGTTAAGTTTTTCGACAACGATCGTTAGCTCTGTTACAGATCAGTAAAATGTGTCAAGAGTATTTCCAAATATTTCGATAATTAAAACTTATTGAAGACCTGTAAGGATATCGAAATATTCTAAATAAAATTGGTTTATAAAATATGCCCTAATTAGTTGGAAACGATGTTGCAACTGAAACCTTTTTATTTTTTTACAAACAGGTAAACAGTTTTTACTGCATATTTTAATCAGAATGAGATTTTCGATACCAAACTCAGAATATTTTACCTAAATATATAGAAACCAAATTTGATTTTTTTTTATCAAAAGTTAAAAAAAAGTTCCTAATTATGAAAAACGATTAACTGATAAAATATTCGAAACCGGTCAGTTTTTCCAATAGAAAAACAATTTAGAAAGTCCGACAATATATGTGTAAAAAGAGTTTTTCATAAATGGGCGCTATAAGAGACAGATCATCCAAAAATTTAGTCACATGACTTCTGTGCATATAAATATTTTTTGTAATAAATTTTATCTCGAAAGTGATTTTCGAAGTAGTTGTTATATGGGTGCGTTGACTTATTATGGACCGACCATTATAAAATTAAGTGTCATGATATCTTTATATTTATTTGTGTGAAATTTTATTTGGATACCAAAATTTTTGAGAGATTTATGATCGGAAGTGGGTCTTATATGAGAGCTATGGTCAATTATGGACCGATCTTGACAAAATTTGTAGTTATAATTAGGCTTCAATACGGACATAAATCAAACATTTATGACTAGAAAACCCCAACTTCCGGAGGACATTTGTATGGGGGCTATATGAAATAATGAACGTATTTAAATCAATTTCAATCCCAAACTTCCTTGGGCAGAAAATATATCACAAATATCTTCAAAATTGCGACATGTACTCTACGCACAAGGCTTACAGATCTACAAATTGATAATTGATCATAGTTCCCATATAAGACCTACTGCCGAAAATCACTTTAACGACCATAAATCTCTGAAAATTTTTTGTATTCAAATAAATTGTAAACTTTACATGTACAGTCAGCCAGACAGACGAACGGACATCGTTAAATTGACTCAGGTAGTAATTGTGTGTCGATCGGTATGTTTTAAGGTGGGCATTGGACTAATATTTCTGGACGTTACAAACATCAACACAAATCCAATAGACCCTCTCCACGAGTACTCTAGTACTTCACTAATGGTTCGGAATTTTGTACCCAAAATTTGTCTAATGCATGTTATATTACATCGTATACTTTGTAACCGCGCACACAAAGTGTTATTTGAGTGTTTTTTTTTTTTTTTTGGTTCCTGCTAGAAAAATTACCTCATATGTCTCTATTGTTTTTAGCAGTCATTTTGCTACTTTTCATTTTCTAATGAAAAACACACAGAAAAAATTAAAATAAGAAGAAAAATTATAAAAATAGCAGTACAATTGAAGTGTATCATAATGATTTTTTTTTTACTATTTTCTGTTTAATTTAAAAATGTCAGAGAAATTGAAATTGAAGGACATTTGAAACAAAAGAACAACAACAACAACAAGAAAAAAATAAATGATAAAATAAAAAACTACTGGCATGTGAACTACCTACCCATGCAGTTTTATATGAAAAATGCCAGAAATTTAAGAAATTTTTAAACAGTTTCATTTACATCCACAATTTTTGCCACTGTCGTCATTTACTGCGTTCGGTCATTGTTCATTGATATGACTTCTTTTCGTTGTTGTTTCTTGTTGGGTCTTCTTAAGACAGTGTCAGTTGTATCCTATGTGCTGGATACTCATGGATACTTTCTATTATATACTTTTTTGTTAATTTATTTTCTTGTTGTATGAAATATTTATTATTAATTGTGCTGCTTTACCTGCAAGTCTTCTGAAATTGTTGAGTTGAGTTTTTCCCTGTTAAAAGTGAACTTTGTGTTTTATTTAGTATCTATGTTTACCTGCTGCTGCTCTTCTTCGCATTGAAACTTTTGGTTTATTTATCGATTAAACGAAGTTGATACTTTTACTTTAAAAAGAGAAACCAAAGTACTTGTTTTGTTGTTATTGCTGTTGTTGCTGTACAGTTTACTAATGCTACTTAAGGGATTTTTAAAGTGGTTAGTTAATCATTTTAGCAAGAAAGCTAATAAAAGACACACAAAACTGAAAAAAAAAGTTTGCTGTTAGTAAAAATTTAAACAAGAACAGCAACAAGAAACCGAAAAGTTAACACAAGTTCTGTTTTAGTTACCTTGAACTGATTTTTCATTTTCGTTTAATGTTGGTGGAGAAAATTAAATATTCAAAACTAAATAAAAACAAAGCTAAAATAAAACAAATAACAATAATGTGGCAATATATATATTTCTTCGTCACTGTACAAAAACAGTTGAATATGTACATAACGATAATTGTTCTAAACACTTAGCATAAAAATAACTAAAGTAAAAAGCCTTTTGTAAAGCGTGATCCATTTCGATGTGCCCTACTTTTTTAAAGAAAAAAAAAAACACAGAAAGTTGAAATTTAATGGGGAATGTTTATTATCATTTGAAAGAACATTCTTTGTCATTTATTTTTTGAAGATTATGTCTATCGTTGCTAAGTCGCAGATGTTCTATCCGTTGAGTCTAATTTTCGATGACCCGTTCGAGCATTTCAACTGGTAACTGGCGAGTGACACGCGTGATGTTTTCCTCCAAAGCGGGTTTATCCGCATAAACTTTAGACTTTACATATCCGCGCAAGAAAAAGTCCAACGGTGTGATATCACACGATCTTGGTGGCCAATCGACCGTCCCAAAACGTTAAATTATGTGCTCACTGAAGTGTTCTCTCAATAAATCCATTCATTAATGCAATCTTGCTGAAACCAAATGTCGCCGAGATCATGAGCTTCAATTTCAGGCATCAAATAGTCGGTTATCATGGCAAATGGTTATTCCGATTTCATGCTTATTTCCGGTAATATCGCTGTAAAAATGTTCGTTATGCCTGAAATTCACTGTATAATTTTACTCCTTTAAACATACGACAATTTTTTTGCATGTTTTATACATAACATTAGCAGAAGAAATGGTTGTTTGAAAATTTCATAGAATAAATATTTCTTTAGCACCTTTGTTGCATTAAGTGCATGCAAACACTTCATTTGAAATGTGTCAACAAATTTCAATTAATTACACAGTAGAACTCTGCTGTTATTTGTATGGCAATTTATACAATTCAAAATGAGTAGTAGGATTTCATGAGTATGAATAATGAGAATAAATTCTAAAAAATTTATTTTAATTAACTAATTTAGTTTGAGCTCCTAGTAATTAGAAATAACTGAGAAATGAGGGCTAAGACTTTTAGGTTTACCACCATCTTAAATTAATTCTCGAAATATATTTTCTGATTTCATTTTTATCAACCTTTTAAAATAAGAGTACTAATGAGTTTGCCTAAAATTGCTGTTTGTGCAATTGAGCAAACTTGCGCGAGTTGTTTCCCCTTTTTAAGTTTGTTTTGTGCAATGTAACAACGAACGTCAGTTTGTGAGAAAAAGGTCAATTCAAAAATAAATAAAATAAATTGAATTTAAAATTTTTGTTTTAAAAAAGATATTTATTTTTAAAAATGCCTAATGAAAGCCAAAAGACGAAATTGCTCAGATTATTTAAAGAAGTTACCGTTTGTGGTATGAGGGCGGTTTGGAAACTTCTTAGCCTAGCACAGAAAGAGCATAGTTAGTTTTTCAAAAACATTTTTATTTTTCAATATAATCTCCTGAAACTTCAATACACTTAGTCCAACGCTTATCTAACAATTCTATGCCTTGATTAAAATAGTTTTTCTCAAGGCCTTCAAAATAGTGATTTACAATTGTAATTGCATCCTTATTTGAGGTACAACGCTTGCCAGCTAGGAATTGTTTTGGATTTGCGAACAGGTAAAAGTCACTGGGAGCTTAATCAGGAGAATAAGGTGGGAGGTCAAGCAACTTGTACTTTAATTCGTTGATTTTAGCCATTTTTAAAACACTCTTGTGCGCTGGTACGTTGTCTTGATTAAAAAAAATAATTTTTTTGTGTTGTAAGCCAGGACGGTTTTCTCGAATTTTTACACTTAATTTATCCAAAATGTTGCAATAGTACTCTGAATTTATTGTTTTACCCTTTTGCAGATAGTCAATCAATAAAATAAATTTCAAGTCCCAAAAAACCTTACCTGCCGATTTAATTGTTTCTGCCTTCTTTGGGGCACTTCCTCCAGCTTCAGTCCATTGTTGGGCAAATTTACGAAGTATATGTAAATAATGTTTCATGTAATTTTTGACTTTTAAACGATTTTTGAGGATCCTTACTAATTACAAGACAGTGCTTTTATTCTGAGAAAAAAATCGTTTCACTTTTTTTGAATAATTCCACTTTCAATCGAAATATCATTCTGTGAAAAAAAAAATAACTTTATGGAAATGAATTTTTATTTACCCTAAATCACATGTTTTTATACCAGTCATGCAAAGCACAACAGACATTTGTTGCTAAAGTTGAAACTGAAACCAAAGCTGTTGATGGATTATTGAAGAAAATTTGAAAAGCAAATTTTGTTTAGCAAATTTTGTTTAGCAAAAATACGAGAAAATTCTTAATAAATGTAACTTCCACATAAACTCAACTATTTTATCTGAGCATAATGCAATTATAAGTAGAATGCTAATAAATATCAATACGACTATGTAACATTGCAGTCATGTGTTATGGACACACAAGTCACTCACTTACTCCTATTACTCGTCGTCAATTTAAACTCCTGCTGACATACAAATCATTACATGTTATTAAATGTGAATTTAATTGGACACACACAGGCCAGCAAACTTACTCACTGACTGACTAACTGACTGACTGAGTGACTGGAACATAATATGTGTCGTCTCTTTCCTTTATCCATTCATTGGTTCATATATATATTTCGGTAACACAGCAGTGTTCAGCTCGGACACACACATGTTTTAACCAAGTAAACGCCATCATATTAAGTTGGTTATACACTAGAGCCCCGATTTGCGTCGTTAATAGGGACCGGAGAAGTGCGACGCAAACCGAAACGACACAAATCGAAACGATACAAAACAGATTGACACAAAATTTCAAAGTCGACGCAAATCGCATTAAACCAAATCGGGGATCTAGTGTACTGTAAATGAAATGGACATACAAATGTATAACAGGCAACAGAGAGAAAAAAAAAACATAAAAAGATTTTAAATTGTAGTATAATTACATTGAGTATTAACACAGTTAAATAATATTAATTAAATGCAAAAATAGTTTTTAAACTTATTAACAAAAACAACATACGAGCATATGAAAACATGTCAGCCAGTCCATAAACAAATGCATTAAATTCCATTAAAGTTAACAATAATTGCAAAAAACCAAACAAAAAGACAATAAAAAAAAATAATGAAATGATGTTAATGAAAATACAATTCAAGATAATGATAGTGATGCTGCTGTTGCTGTTGCTGCTGATGCGCCAAATGATGACGATGATGAACGATAATGGAAAGCGCATACATTTCCAACACACAGACACATTAAAAATAATTGTTTTAATTGAATCTTATTAAATCAATGTGCCATTTAAAGATAAATTTTATGTTATTCTTTGTATTGTTTTCTTTTTTATTTTATTTATTTTTTTTTTCATAAATATAACATTAAAATTGTTTCAATATCTGTGAGGTTTTCTACAGTTTATAAAACAATTGAATTTGTTTTAATAAACTTTCAACATTAACAATATGTATGCAATCACATAGTGTGTATGTACATATGTCTGTACGTATCCCTAATGGGTTCCTACAGGGTGTTTGCAGTGAAAATGTTATTTTTAATGAACATCTGAGTAAAATGGTAATTTCAGTTACCAGCTACAAAATTGCTTCTCTTTTATTAAGACCCTACTTACCTCTAGACATTATTATACATATGTATGTACACATGTATGCATACACAAATCAATTTTTCTATCTATCTATATGTTTGTTTAATAACCAACCGGGATTTTATGTACATTTCTGTTACTCATTTAATAACAATAAAAAAGTAAAATACAAAAAATAAAAGAGAATAAAAACAAAACTAAATAATAAAAACCAGGCGGCAAAAAAAAAACTGAATGAAAACAAATTGTTCCAATGCATCTGAAATCTGAGAAAACAATTATAATTGTTTTTGTTATTGTTATTTATATTTTATGTTGTTCTATGGTTTGTTGTGGGGCAAAAACAAATTGTGGCAACGTTTTAAAATATTGCACATATTCTACAATCTGCTTAAGTTTGTCTTTCACTACCGCCATTGTTTGAAATTTATGTATACTCGTACATATATTTATATGTACATACTTATATATGTATATAGTATGTATGTTGGCAACATATTTTCCATTGATTGCAACAATATAAAAGCACCTCATTTGTACAACTACTATAACAACAACAGCAACAACGGAATTAATAATTTTTAAGCTTACAAGTGTCTTTACCAATTGTGGCCATGAATGTCTTTAGGTGAACTACTGTTTGATGCAAGGCCTCAAACATGCGTTGTTTAAGTTCAAATAATTTTGCTGTTAATATTTTAGTATTTTCTGAAAATCTCGTTTTCAGAGCAAGTTTATCGCCGTGCGGTACACAGAAAAAATTAAAATTAATTTTCAAATAAAATATTCGTAAATATAATTAAACATTTAATTGCAATTGGACCGATGAAGGACTTTGTAAAAAAATAATTAAAAGTAGTTTTAACTAAAAAAGATATTATATTATTTAATTGAAAATTGTTTTTCAATTAAAAATGTAATTGATATGATTAAAAGTTTAATTAAAAATCAATTAAGACTCAATAAAAAGTTTAATTAAAATTTGTCGGGCAATAATTTTTTCTGTGTAGGCTAGCTTAATATTTTAAAGTTAGTAAGAATAAACGGCTTGACTTCTTTTAAAACTAATTTTGTAATTACGTTTTTTTTTATATAAATTTATACTTTTATAGTGGAATATCGATCGCTTATAATAAATATGGACTATCTGCAGTTAAGATAAACCTTTCTAAATACAAGCTTTTGATATGTTCCACTACAAATATTTTTTTTATTTTTATCAAATGAAATAAATTGAAATCCCAAAAAATTTAAAACATTTAATACTGAAGAACTGATTGCAAACTTCTCACCTGATCGGATACCTTATCGTACTTACTAGCTAATCTAGAATTAAGTTATTACTAGCAACGACTTCTATAAGTCCTTCCGATTAATGTGTAATTATATACACATCCAACTAGTTATTTGAGTGATATTAAAGAAATAACTTATTTATTTCCCTATTCAAAGGGAATTAACAATTAACATTCTCAAAATTTAGAATGCTTATACTTTTTTTTTTTTAACAAACACAAACTGTGAAGCTTTTTGGCATGTCTGCAGAAAACACCCAGAGTCTTTGGTGGGAATCGAACCCGCAACCCTCTGACTGATAGTCCGGCACAATATCGCCTAGTCTATCGGGGCACCCTTAAGGAATATTGGGATAATTAGAAAAAAAAAACGTTACCCTAAAGGACTTTGTTATAAATTCTGTCTTCCAGATAAACCTACTGCGTTTTAAGCTGAGGAACTGGCAATTAGAAAGGTACTATAAGATAGAAATATTCTTGTAGGCATCTAGGCAGCTAGAACTCTCTATAATCAGTTATTATAAATAATAGCTTTGTAGGTTATATGTTATATATGTGACATCTGATACTAGTTTGGGACCTAGGCATAGGTACTACTACGGTAATTAGCAGGAGGATGAAAAATACGAGTTAGAACTATCAAAAGTGGAATCTGCAGACACATCTTCACTCGGCTGATAATATTGTCCTAATTCAATGAGTAAAGCACTATACGTTATCAGTATTATCGGTAAACATGGACTGTTGAAAAATTATTTGTATACGTTTAGTGGCAAAAAATTACCCAGCAACACTTAAAAAAAGTAGACTCTCGAAATTTTAAAATCTTGTTTAGAATGTCAAACAGCCAAATATTTTAAAGCTGAGTAATATACTGTTCACAAAAAGCTTTATATTACAATACTTTTAATTTGTTGATCCGTATACAGATGCAACAAAATTAATACATATATTCGGAAGAGTATTAATCTACTAAACAAAAGACTTTAGCTAAAGAAGAAGCTCCAAAATCCGTGGCAAAATATTAGTTCAAAGATTTTGGAAAATCTTGCGAATATGACAGAATTAATGCAGAAAAAACTCCCGTGGGGGTCATACCTAATCAATAGGAAATTTCGCAGTTTTTTGAAACAAGGGACAAAAGTGTTCACAACGAATTCATATTAAAGTGTAGTTTTTCAGAGTGAAATTAATTTTGATTTTTTAAATTTTTTATAGTAGATTAATATTCTTTTAAATATATGTATTGATTTTTTTCTTTAAATCTGTATATGGGGAAAAAATAAAAAATATTCTTATTAAAGCTTTTGGTGAACAGTTTTGTCTTCCACTGTATATCCAGATAGGAACTAAAAACGAAATTTATCCTGGTAAGTCAACAGTTGACGTCTTAATGAAAAACAAAATATATATTAAAAAAAAAATATAATTGCCTGATAATGGCTGACAAAACATATTGCAAAAATTTGCACACTTAAATTAAAGCTGAAGAATCCAGGACAAGAATTTTTTGCATACCATAAGTGTTCATATCTTAAAAAGTTCGTGGCAAACAAATTCATATTAATGTTCATAAAAAAGATTCGCAAGCTAGAATTTCTAACACTAAAAAAAAGAACAAGATTTTAAAAAGTTACTTTAATGAAGAAATGTCTGAAAATGTCAACTATTGTAAAAGTTCAGAACTAAGTTGAATTTAGCCAATGAAAGTATAATGCAAACACAATGGAACGGGTTCGCAAAAAGATGATACTTCAGATATGGCTAAACTAAAGCACGATGGCCATGTATCAAACTGATTTGACAAACTCAGTTTTTTTTTGATTGTGTTAGTGAAAAAAATCTCACACATATATGTTGATGTGAGTTTGACGAAAGTAAAAACAATTTAGATTTCACTGCCGCCGCTACTTCAAACTAAATATTACCAATACATATTATTTGACAAATTAGTTTTATACGTGGCCATCGTGCTTAAAAATTAAAATTAAAAATTTCTCAAAAAGTACAATATTTACAAACTATTTGTTCTTAATATTCATAATAAAAGTTTACAAATAACAGTAAAATTAAATTGCCTAGAATTTCAACAACTAAAAGAAAATTCGACAGGTAAAAAATAAACTTTAATGAAAAGAAATATGAGAATATCGGCCCTATGAAAAATGACGCCAGGAAAAATGGCCCCAAAAAAAAACCAAAAAAGGTCCAAAATTTGGAGTTACATTCCATTATGAAATTTAGCCCAATTTTTTTTAAAAAAAAAATCACCCCAAAGGTTATTAAAAAATAATTTTATAAAATACATACATATTTCTAAATAGTAATAATGAAAATCCACAAAATTTTGCATGAGTTTTTGGAGTAATTTGTTTATAATTTTTATTATTTAAAGGCCTTATTCATATCAGTTTTTAAATTTATTACAGGTTTATAAAACCAATTTTGTATGGAAATCTATTAATCTATTAAATCTATTATAAAAATAAAAATTGATTATGAATAAGACCTTTAGTATGTTTTACAATATTAACGAATGAAATTTAACCCCAAAGTACAAAAGCAAAATTTCTTGGGTTCATTTTTTATTTCTCTTTAAATGCCAAAATTACCCCAAAGAAAAAGTGCATTATAGCCCCAAAAAGTTGGTGTTTTTGTAATCAATGTAAGTTTGGTGTTTTTTTTTTGCCATTTTTCCTGAGGTAATTTTTACAACGCCGCGAATATCAACTTTTAAAAAGTGGAAAAAGTGGATTAAAAAGCAACAAACAATATGAAACTTCCATGCAAGTACAATGGGATTCTCATAAAGTTTGCTTATCAATCATAAGTATGTTTAGTTTTTTTGTATTTTTAAATAACTGCAGATAATAGAACTAATCAAATATTCACATTATGCACAAAATCGGGTTTTCGACTAGATATTCGGGATTATATAGACTGGATAATCGGATGTAGTCGAAACTTTTATAAAGAAAAAACTTTTATTGAGTAATTTTAAAAAAGCTGCAAGTTGAGAATGTAATAACTCAAATCCGATATTTTATTATAAAGTTTATAAGAACACAAGTACTGAAACGTAATTTAAAATTAATAAAATTAAAGTATTTCAAGAATTCATATAAATGTACTAAGTTTTATGCTGTTTAGGATAAATATTCGGTTCGAGCGGAAACTAGTAATAATTAGTAACTAGTATTGATGTAGATAGCTACCTCACAAACCAACCAATGATCGCTCAACAATAATTTTCTAAAAGGTCTTGATGAACTCCGTTTAGATCATCTACTCCCGAGTTTAGATCATCTATACACAGAAATATTTTGGGTGAAAACTTTTAAAAGGGTTGCAGTACTCTTTATTATCAAAGTCTAAAAGCTCTTGATGAACTCCGTTTAGATCAGCTACTCCCGAGTTTAGATCATCTATACACAGAAATATTTTGGGTGAAAACTTTTAAAAGGGTTGCAGTACTCTTTATTATCAAAGTTTATTACTAATTTGCATAAATTTTTAAAGGTGTGTTTCATACAAAATATATATTTTCTTTTTTTTGCTTTTTTCCTAACTGAAGGCCCCTTTTCTATGCGCATCACTTCCTATATGTATTTTAATACCCTTATTAATAGTGCATAGTAAACCAGCAGTAGTAGTAGCAGAATTTTAAATACATTCTCTACATTACCGGAAGAATTTTGAGATTTCTTATATATTTTTATTATTTTTTTTTATAAATATCCTGGTTTATTTTTTCCACAATAAAATTATTTCTCATTGTTGCAAGGATTTTGTGAAAACAGGATGGCATACATTTAGCAATGAGCATACCTTTTTTTAGTATATCTAGTTCCATTTGAAGAGAAAAACCAGTACAACCAGAACTACAATAGAAATAAAGCATTTTTACTTAGTTCGTCTTATAACTAGTACATATTTTTTTTGCCTTTCATTCAATAATAAAAGCTAGAGAAACTCATGGAAAGAAAAATAACGGTGAATAGAAAATGTTTGCACATGCATTTGAATGGTTGATAAACAAAAAATTCATATTGTTTGTTGCTGCTTTTTTTTTTGTTAAATGTACTAACACTTATTTTCCTGTATTAAGAGTACACGAGGAGAACAACGAGATATTTAACTAAAATTCTTCATCATGTTTTATTTTATGGTTGATTTTCTTTTCTAACAAATGCACAGAAATTAAAGTGCAACTTCTAGTTTCTTAAGTTTTAGTTTTACATTGCATGGTATGCATTGGCAGCACCCTGCCATCAAACTTCCCAGAATGTTTTGTTATATAGTGCCTGTTTTCTTTTTATGTTGGCAAAAACTAACTATTAAAAGAGACATGTACATATATACCTAGCAATATATACATAGGTATGTATGTATGTATATTTTGTTTTTCTATGCAGAAAAAAAAATTCTCATGCAAAAACAAATTTTATTTCTTCATTTCACAAAACAACAATTGTTATTTGTTCAATAACAATTTATGTTTTTATTTGTGTTGTTTCTTCTTTCAACTTCCATATTTTCACTAACAACATGATTTCGTACTTAATTTGGTTAAATTTAAATGAGATACATTTTAACGACTCTATAGGAGAAATCTTCTATCTTATTTTGTCTGTCATTTGCTTAGGAAATGGTCTTGATTTATTGGCAAAAATAATGAAATTTATTTTGCACAAATTTACCCAATAAGCATTAGAGTTAAAAAAATAAGTTAAGCACTTCTTGCTGCATGCTGTTAAAATAAAAGTGAAATATGTAGTAGTATTATTTTTTTAATTCACAAGTGATGTTGTATTGTCGTGCCAGTTGTAAGCTGTCTATATTTACAATAGTTGTACAAATGTTGTTGGTGATTTTTATATAATTATTTTGTACAACACCTAAGATATTTTTATTACATGTTTTTCGAATGTTCAAATATGTATCTCAATCAAAAAATTACTCATTTTAGTTTAAAAAAATAACCAAACGGTAAAACTCAAATCATAAACTGATCGACAAATTTAAAACAAGAAAATAATATTAATAAGCAACAAATTTAAATAATGTAATGTAATTGTACTTAATTTATGGCAAACGATCAAACATTTTTAATACTTCACTTAAAAGTCTGCATTATATTTTTCACGCAATGCAGAAATTATTATGTTTTTCTCACTTTTAATTTAAATGTTTTAATTTTACTTTTGTCATTTTGAAGGCTTGACAACATAAACATACGACTTTGCTCAAAATTGTGTTCACAATCAGATAGTTGTATCATACAATGTACAACATACAACATTACATGGTGTAACTATACAAGGTGAGTGCAAATCGGCAATAAATACAACACAATACAGAAATAACAAGCATTTTGTTGGTGTGAAATAATGTACTACTTTTCAAAAACAATTGAAAAGTATTACTTTTGACATATGTAAGTAAATTGTAAACTTTACCCACCTTGTATAGTTACACCATGCAAATGGAAAATGTTTAAATAATGAATTATTTTATTTTTTTAAAGCCTTGTTCACATAGAAACCAACTACACTACTGAAGATTAGTTTAAAAACTCTTTGTTGTTAAGTTAAATATTTTGAGAATATATTTGTACGATGAAAATCTAAAATAAAAATCAAATCGTGTCATATTTCTTGAGAATCCTAGAAAATTCCCACATTGTAGTGAAGCACAGAAAAATATTTTTAACAAAATTCAACAAACAGTTTTATTATGGATAAGAAATGGATCTCAAACATCTATCGATACCAAAATTTTATGTTGTAGCGAAACGAGGGGATGTCTACCTAAAATTTAAATAAGAAATTTCCTAATATGCTAAAAAGCAATGGTTTGTCAAACAATTTTTCGCATCATCAACTTCGACTTCGGATAGCTTTTTTGATGTATTAATAAATCAGTAACATTCTATCGTTCAAAAGTATTCCATTACTTATTTTTTGTTACCTAAATATTATAACTTATATACCACCCTATCTTACAATAATAATGATTTAATAAAGTTATAATTTAATACTTGAGGCTGTCTTCAACACTTGAATTGCACTTGTTTTCATTTTCAATTTCTTTCATTTCAAAAATGCCTATCAGTTTATATTAACATGCATTATTAATTTAGTTTAATTGGTATATGATGATTTTCTAATTTTCAAAACTATACAAATATTTATGTAAGAAAATTTGTGACAAATTTAAAATATTTATTGAAAATAATCTTATGTGTATTAAAGATTCCATTGATTCGTCACTTACTTTAAGATGCAAGATTATTTAGTTTAAAATTAAATTTATAAACTAACAAATGTAAGAGTATTAGTGACACAAAGAAATTGTTACACACAAATATACAGCAACCATTCAATGTATGAAAAGTCAAAAACAAAAGATGCATTTCAAAAGGTTATGGAAATTTTTCACTGCTTACTTCTGCTTACACAGATCATATCATATCATTTCATTGCATCAATAATGTATTTTGTAATATTTCGAACAACAATTCGAGTATTTTCATGGAAATTTTTGTTTTAGCTTGAATTTAAACAGCAAACCTAAAACAAAGCACACACACAAACACATACTATGACTTACCAAAACATTTCGTAAAGTAAATGTAAATGTAAATGTAAAAGAAGTGGTATAAATCACTTGTGAATTTCAACGTATAGGAAGTAAAACACATTCCAAGGAGAAATACTCAAGTAAGAAAAAAAAAGTTGCACACATCTACAATTTACTATTGTATTTTTTATGCATTACGTATATTGAAATGTGCTTGTTGTATACCACGATTTGCATTTATTTCAAACAACGAAAAAGTAACTGAAAAAAATTACATAAAAACTGAAAGTAAAAGAGAATAAGGACAAAAATCCATACGTACAAATGAAAATTCCTTCAAACACAAAATTGCCAAATAATGAATTTTTTCTAATTCAAATTGTATTCGTGTTTTTTGTTCGATTTTTTGTTTTGTTTCTCCAATTTTTTCCTTTTTTCGCTTTGGGTTTTTGAATTTTATAACTTTAACTTTGAAACAAAGAATGAATATAACCAAAATAATATAAAAACTACTTTGATTTTTCTCAATAAACTTTTACTCTAGAGAACATTTTACATTACTATTTTATAGATAGAAAATATAAAATTCGTATACACATACATACGTACATATGTAGATACTACATCATGTTTGTAATATATATATTACATGTTGTAGCAGCAGTATTCTCTATGGAGAAAGTTTTAAATAACTTTCAAAAGTGTACGAGTGCATACAAACAGTTAGTTAAAATGAAGAAAAATCTTATGAAACTTAAATTGTAAACATTTTATTCATGCATATCGTTTACATGGAAGAAATTTCAAATGTCCAACCTAAAAGAGGACATATGAAAGAAAGAGGAAATCTATTGATTTAAGATTACGTTTATAATTTAAATTTTTTTTTGTTTGTTAAATTATTGGAAAATGTATTTATTTATTTTACAATATATTGGCAGAAATCTTAAATGAAAAAATTAATTCTTTAAATATTAAAAAAAATACATATAGATTCTAAGTAAATTTTTAAGAAATGTTAAAATTGTTCACAAACTTGTACAAGTGAAATTTATAACATGTGGTATGTAGGCGTATGAGGAATATTTATTTATTTGATAGTAAGTATACGAGTACGTACAGTAGTACCATAATATATGTATACATATATAAATTTTCTGAACTACTATACTACTTAGTATGGGTAGGTATCAAAATTTATAATTTGATGTTAAATTTTTCAACTTTTTAAATTAGGCCAAATATGAAAAACAAAAGCGCTAATAAAGTCAATTTCAAAGCTTGCAAGACTCAATATTATATTTCAACATACAAAAGCACAATTGCATATTTTGCTAATTAATATGTTTGAATCTCTTAATGTGTTTTTGGTAAAGGTTAAAAACCCAATGTCACTTCTAAAATATCTCGATCACAAATATTTTGAAAAATCATCAAAGCGTTAACTAAAACAATTTTGTGTGGTTTTTCACACAAGGGTGAGAAAAAACCAATGTCACTCCTAAAGTATCTCGTTAATAAATATTTTGGAATCTATCAAAAGCGTTTTCTGAGACATATATTTTTTTTAATTTAATTTTTTAATTATAATAAATTATAAGGTTAATTTTAGTCTTAATTTAGAAAATGTCTGAACTATTCTATGTTACATTATCTTCTTGCTTTTCCTTTATGATCTGATAAGATTTCTCAGAGTACCTAAAATGTGGAAACTGCAATTGTTTTTATTAGAACGTAGAGGGAATAAAATTAAAAAAAAATAACTAAGCTATCCTCTTCAGAACGTAATGCATCGATTTTGCGGGTGAATTTCGGTTTCAATATTTTTGCTTCTGTTAACCCCGTTTGAAATAGACTGACATGCATCGATTGTGCTGATTGTTTTTTATATTTGCTTCTCACATTTCTCTTCTGTTTGATTTGCCGTTGCTTGAATTATTGCTAAATTCTTCAGTCACATTTTATTTTTAGCAAAATGAGCTGTGGACGTAAGTATTTGTCTTTAATTACAAAAGTATTAATCTTTTACAAATAATAAAGTGCTAAAAAAATGATAAATTTTAATATTTCAAACTAATTGAAATCGTGTCATGCAATAAAAATGTGTTTTAGTTAAAAATATTATTAAAAATCGACCGAGAAGCATCAAGTGTGCGTGTCCTGAAAATCCTTGAAGGATATAATATATTTTCAAATGCTGTAGAGATCACATATTCCAAAAATTATAAATTTGCGTCAGGTCTGAAAGGGATATGGCTGTTTTAGGAGTCATTTTGGTTTACGTAATATTTTGTAATAATATGAAAATCTACCTTTAGTTATTTCAAAATGTCAACTGCCTGGAAAAAATAATTGTTCAATATTTTTTGATAATTTTTTCCCGTTCATAGGGAACACTTTGTGATATTTTATCTTAGACGGCAATGAAAGGTAGAGAAGTGTTTTTTTTTTTTTTTTGAAAGGAAATAACCCTATTATTGATAACATTTAGAAAGTTTAGCATAAACTATTATATTCATCTTAATGAATCTGCTGTAAACTGCAAACTTTGAATTTTACTTGCGCAATTACTCTAATTAATGTATTCAGAAATGTGTATTCAAAGTGAATAATTTCATAGAAGTAATCTTTAAAGATTATTTCTTTTAATTAAAGTTCGTATATATTTTAGTGTTTTCAATACCCTTCAAATTATATGAGTTTCCAAAGAAAAACACTGTCATTTTGTTTTCAAATAAATTTGGGGTTTTTTGATTTTTTATACAAACCAAGAAAAATAAGATCATAAATTTTGAAAACCAGCACTGAAAAACGCAACTATCGAAACTTTAAACAACTGTGGAGAAAACAATTCAAAACTGTCCCAAAACTGAATATTGAAATTAAATAAATACAGCAAAATACTTTTAACTGAAAATGTATTAATTTGCAAAAGATGAAGATATATTAGCCAACTCAAATCATAAAATCTTATTTTAATTAGTCAAATAGTTCAGAAATGTTTTCCAATTCCATAGTTACAACATTCGTAAAATTTTGCAATCAAAAATCTTGCATCGGCTCTTGAGGTTTACCACAGCCGACTCCATAACTAAACATGTGTAACATTCACATAATATGTATGTATGTATGTATATGCAAATTGGTACGTAAGAACAACTATTGTACAACTACATCTTCAGATGCATGTTGATTATGCCTTTTGGTTACCATTAAAATCAATACTTAACGCTTGTATTCATTCATCCGTTTGCAACTCAAATACATACAAAGACACATTAACATTCAATTGCACTCATAGCTAGATATGTATAAAATCTTAGTTATCTGCTCATATACACTATAAATACATTATAACTATACACTACGAACATCTGTTGTGATCCTCTTTTAAACTACAAAAAATTTAACAACAAAATATTATGAAATTTTTGTTTACAATTGATTTTATTTTTTCTTATTTTTATTTTTGTTCATGTAGCATTTCTTAAATATGATGGTGAAACATACGATAACATGACAAAATAATTGTATAAACAAAAGAATTTAAATAAATTTTTCTATAACAAAATAAAATAAAGGGAGATTTACATATGCAACATGAAGGATTGAAAAAGTAATGCCAAAAATAACAAAAACATTATAAGTTTCTTATTCAATCATGCGAATGACAAACTACTTTGTAAACCATATTTACATACATTTACAATACCATCATCATGCAAATCATGGTTATCTCGCTTCTCTAACTCTTGTTTGAAATGTTCTAGGGATTTTAGGTTTTTTACCCCTCATCCTTATCCACAGACTTTGTTGAAAAAAAAAACATTAAACAAAAACATGTGTATGTTTCTTCAAATACTATTATATCGTTTGCTATTAAAATAAATATATTTATTTGTTGTTTTTGTCACAAGTTGATAAGTAGTGATAGTGGTATGAATTCACGTATATTCATCAATGTTCTAATTTTACTTCTGAAAAAGTTTTATTATTGTTTTTTTTTTTTGTAAAGTATTTATTTTTTTGGCACTCAAACCAATAAAACTTTTCAATGCTTCAGATGATATCAGTGCTATTCGTTAAAATGTGTTTTCTTTACTTGATCTAAAAGTTGGGATATTTTAAGCTTTTTAATAAAGCACAAAGCACTTGAAAGTTAGTCGTATAAATGTTCTAATATCCATTTAACAAAGAAATCGATTGAATACTTTTAAACCACAAAGTGTTACTCATTTATTAATAGCTAAGAAAACCTAAACCTGGAATGATTTCCTTTTATAAAAATCCTTATTTTAAAACGCCATGATTTTCTAATTGTTTAGAACAACAGTACCATTTAAATTAACACTTCGTCTAAACATTCCTTTCACGAAAACCCACTATTTTTTAATTAGGGGATGCATATATTTTTCGATTACGTTGAACAGATTCTTCGATACCAGCTTCTGAACAATGACAAAGAGCTAAATCGGTGCAATTCAGTGATTTTTAGTAAGAATCAGCAAACGTTTTTTTTTTTATATAAATTTTCGAAGTTGTGAGTCGGATGGGGATTTCTCTGCACATTGCTTATATGTGTTTTGGGTATGCATTTACTCGTTCACTGTAGCATATAATGTTGTGTCATGAACAAAGCGTGCCCGTTTTATAGTAACACCATTCTGCGTTTCACCACGATTTCGATATTTGATTGTAATACAAGTTTGAACACCATCACCCATATTCTTTTTGCAGTACTTAGGTAGTTTTTTACACGGTAATTGTTAGAACGTAATATTATCTTTGTCGTTTTAAAACATAGTTTACAGTACTTTTCGGAAGTTAAATGTTTTCTGCAATAGTTGCATCTAACAGTTGGCATCACTGCAAATGTATTGTGTTCTAAAATGGAACAGTGAAGCAGCTGATGCGCAAACAACATAAAAACAAACATCACAAAAATGGCTGATGCAATAAGCATCACCATCAGCTGATTTGCATCAGTATTGCATATTAAACACGGGTGCCCATTAAATGCAGCGCGTGATGCATTTCCGAAGAGGCCCAATATCAGATTTTCAAAAAATTTGTGCGCAATTTCAATCATCTTTTAATTTTTACTTTCCTTTACTGATTAGTTTAACAATTATATTAAGACTGACTGGCCGGATTTTATGCGAATAAAGATTTTAATAGCATAAAATAACTGCATTTAAATTTAAATCATTCTTAAATTCCTGGAATTTGTGCATGGTGATCTTTTTCCGAAATAGCTTTTCCAATAAATACATTTTGCAGAGTGTAGTAAAAAAAAAGTAAGCCAGAAAATATTTTCATTTGAAGTGTAAGAACCAAATATTTTCCAGTAATTAAATAAAAAAAATTTTTTTTTTTTTTGTTACCTTCAAAAAATCGTATTTTTTTATATTTCATCATAAATTTCGAACAACAACATAAAACGTAGTACATATCAAATTCTACACACTCTCCAACCATACAGTTTAAGTCGAAAATATAATGCAATATAAAGTGTTACGATAGCTGAGATTTTAAGGACTTATATTTAGTTTACAGGCAAAGAGCTAAAAAAAAACATTAAATATTTTTACTTTATATCAATTTCTTTATTTTGATGTTTTCTATATTTTTAAAAGTGTGTATGTGAGAACAATAATAACAACAACAAAATCCGAACAGAAAAGCTGTCAATTCTTTTCAATATTTTCCACACAAGAATTTATACAACATAAAAGTGGTTGACAAATATTGACTTTAGTCTTGAATGCACTTGTCACGTCGTCATCCAACCAACCAACCAGCCAAACAAACACTACTGCTGTTTTTTGTTAGGATTTATCTGTCTATTTTATAAATTTAGTTTTTTTTTTCTTTTGAAAAATAAACTTTTCAAACGGCTCTATAGTAAAGCAATTTATGTATGTGCATTATAGAATTTAACAGCAAAATAACATTTATATACTTAAACACACTCCTTCACATATGACGCTATATTGCCATATACTTATACATAATACAGCCATCTTAGTAACTTAGTGGAAAAATTGTTATAGTTGAAAATATTTCAGGAAAAAAAAATACCAAGGAAGCGTCTAATGGTGTTATGTGCTGGTAAATGTGTTTATGGTATTTAACTTACTTACATCTTTATGCTCATACATTCACAAACTAAACATATAAATATTTAAGCAATGGCAAGTTAAATTGTTGTAACTTGGGTCAAATGCGATTAGAATTGCAATTTTTACTAAAACATACTTCATCGAACACTTCGAACGGAATTTTTTACAGTTTCAAATATGAGAGAAAGGGTGACTTTTAACATTTTTCAACAGTTTTTATTTTAATAATTTGAATCACTCATTCGATTATTGTAAAAAAAATTAAAATCGTAGTTTTTAATGTTATGAGGGTTAATCATCAGTCTGTTTTGAATTCTTTTTTTTTTTTATTTATTTAATATAAATTTAGTTGGTGGAGAATTAGTCCCTTAAATTGCCAGGTTATTCCACGATCGATTTCAGTAAGACCCAAGACGACCTATAGCTTGATATAGGAACTTGGAATGCTTAAATCTTATATTAAACAAAAATTATAGCATGTGACTAATGCACAACTTTGAAGAACCATAACGCGGTACAGTTAGAAGACGGCAAGCATTAACTAATGCAAGAGTGAGACGCAAATCTCTCAAAGGCAGCGAAAATAGGAAGGCTTGATTGCTCTTAAGTGATAATGACCATGACCCGCTAGTTTTTTCTCCATCCAGAACTGAATTCGGATTGGTTTTGAATTCTGATCATTTGGCTCAAATTTATAATAGAAAATATTCTGCACTTAGGCGTATGTTGAATATTTGTTTGCTTTAAATAAAGTATACGCATATTTAAATGTTGATTTAAATGTTTATAAATAATTTATTTGCTAATTACAATTAACCAACAGACCAACGAAGACCATTAAAATTACGATAATTACATTAAAAAAAACAACATGTCATAAGAATAAATAAAACCCTACAGACAATGACATTACAATGCACAGCGGGGTCCTCTGAAATAAAATTTTAATAAATACAAAAATCCTCAGCAACTAATATGATGTTATTGCATATGTTAATTAAAGATAAACACCTAGTTATCTTAAACATTTAAAAAAATACCAATTCATGGAAAATTTTTAATAAATTATTAAATTAAGAATAGCACTATTTTCTGAAAATGCTTCCTCCATTCTATACTGGTATATATTTTTTATTATTTCTTGTATAAGGTTTCTGACTGTACTTTCACTGCTGTTCCTTTAAAGCATTGCTCACATAAAGTCCGATAACAGTACAAAAGCTTTTTTGATAACCTGGTGACAATAATTTAATTTTTTCAGTGATTTGTTTTTTAAACATAACCACTATTATTTATAAGAAAATATAAACAGTCAGAATGTATTTATACGAGCGCTGAGCAATAGAAAATCAAATTAAATATAACCTTGTCGGGCCAACAATTAAATGGATTAAATGATGTTATGAAACGATAGAAGCACATATTGTAAACAAATTTTTTATTAAAAGAAACCTGGAACTTAAAAAAATACTACGTTCAATAAAGCAAAATGATCCGACAATGACCGCTCAAACAAATACTATTAGTGTTTAAATCTATCGTACAAATAAATACCCAAATCATTGTCAGAAGCAGAATGATGTTACTATAAAACGAAAACGCACTATTTACGACAAAGTTTTAACAAAATTCAACAATTGCCTTATTAATAAAAAATTTACCTTTACATATCTCAATTACATTCAATGAAACGAATAGCATTAATTGCTACTAACAAACATTTCTATTTCGTTATCCAATTCATTTTTCAATTTTGGATTTTTTTTTAAATCATCCCTCTTTCTTCATTTATGGTTTCGCCAGTTCATCGCTTAATATTTTTGATATCTGTTTGAGCTTAAATAAAGTCCAACATCAGTAGAAATTCATATCACCGGGAGTAACGCCTTCTCTGTTACTTTAACCGGATTTAAAATGACAACTACGAGTATTTGTTTAAGTAAAACAAATTGTTCATCTGTTGAGCTTTAAAATCATTTAAAGCTTTTTTTATAGGACATTCCAATTCCAAAAACCACAAGGCACATCAAATAGTGCGTTCGAGTTTGACAATTCAAAATTAATTTTTATTCTTTTACCTTTATTTCTTCAAGATGCTTTTGTCAGATTTCAATTGTATTTGGTGACTTTGTAAATAATTTTAAAATGCTGCTGACCATTTCAATTAGTGATTTAATGTGGAATCTATCATTAGATCTCTTTTATTTTCTCTTATTAAAAATAATAAAAAAGCATTGATTAATGTTAAATGAAGATGTTTTGTATTTGTGTATGCCAAAATATCAAATAAAAACAATTATACTTCTCTGGATCTTTTACACAAATACTAATTTTCGGGGTTTATTAATTCCGAAAAATCACAGAATTTTTTAAAACAAATCCCGGGATTCGGGATTTGCCAAATCGGGATTGGCATCCCTAGTGCCAACAGTATTAAGCTATTGTCAAAGGAAATTTAAATCAGAGTGGTATTAAAGATCTCGATGTGAAAGTTTTCAAAGAATGTAGAATGAAAACTTGTGCAACAGTTAATGTAATCCAAAACTCTAATTTTATAAGAGGAAATTAATTTGTATTTCTTTCTTTAGTTGTTTTTAAATATAACTAAATTATAATCAATTTGTGGTTCAAATTTTCCATCTATCATAGATTTATAAAGATTTGTTTAAAATTTTGTAAACACGATTTGTTTCAAACATGCTTCTATCGTTTTATGGCCAGTTTTTAACTTCAAAATTACAGTGTTTTTAAACTTAAGTTCTGTTTAAATATCAAATTAAATTTTATAGATCATATTTAAATATAACTTAAATCACGGACTACGTCCATTTAAATACAACTTAAGTTGTTCATACTACCATATGATTTTGACAGTTTTTTTATTATTTGATAAAACATTCAATAAATAAACTCGCCGCGAATAAAAACATTGTGCTACTGTGTTAATATCAACTAAAACATTGATTTTAGATGAAGAGGATATGAATGATGCAGCTTTTGTCCATTTAGTTTACAACAATTTGTAAACTTAATAGTAAATCAGCTGTTAAATGAAGAAGTTGTTTATATTTTTTTGACATTTAAAAGTGCTACCATACTTTTATCATAATTAAATACCAAACACAATTTGAGACTGAAAAAATGAAACCATATTTAAATAAAACTTAAGTTTAAGGATAAACTAACTAATTTCGTATTTAAATATCAAGTTAGAAACTGGCCATTAGAGATCAACATAGTATCACTACAGTGCGTATACTTAATTTCAAGCCAAATATATATTAAATATTACACATACGCCTATGTAACAAACATAGGCGTAACATAACTTTCTTATCTATTAAACTATTTAGAAAAATAGATTTTAATAACCCATAAATATACATAACTATATGTGACCCGGCCTATGAAAAGGTTGCTTATGACTCAAAAAAAAAATTGTTCCACCTTTTTTTTTTGGTTTCAATAGTTTTTGAGACGCTCTTTCACGTGGTGAAAACTAGAAAGTCCTAACTTGCTTAGAAGTGTACTAAAAATGTAGAGAAAGAAGAGCACAAATGAAAGAAAAACAGAATTTTATTGAAAATCCAGAATCAAGATAATAAATGGAATTGAAAAATTTAAAAACAGGATTGAACGCTGTAAAAACGATTTTACCAAAAAAGCTTATCGAACTTATCTCATTTATGCGCTTTTGCCTTTTTTTTGGTTGCCTTTTGGGCATGACTGTTTATAATGCAAAAGAAAAACTACTAAGAAACTGACGAAATGCATTGTTTATCTTTAACAGCTGTGTCTCGCAATTTCTTTTTTGAGTCATAAGCCACCTTTTCATAGGCCGGGTCACATATAGTTATAAATTCAATCATAAAAATTTATTTGTAATTTGATTCTCTCATTTTGATATTAAAGTGAGAAAATTCTCCGCAATAACATTGTTATATATTTTATCTGGAAATTGTTTTTATTAAATGTTATTATAATTTTTTTTACGTTTGTTGTGGGTTTTTTGTTTGTTTTAAGCTTCACATACAATTGAATTACAACGGCAGTTTTTGTTGTTGGTGTTGCTGTTGTCTTGTTTTGTAGTCATAGTTGTTTTTATTTACACTCACTTAAGCACCACTCTCAGAGTGTAGTGTTATTTATGTATGTATGCATGTTGTTTCTGTGAGTATTAATAAATAAATATATATAGGTATGTATGTGTGATGTGATGTGTGTGTTGTGTAGTAAATGAAAAGCCCATACATCAATATCATTCATGTCAGCTGTCAATCGCTATAAATGGCAAAATTAAGTAATAAGTGTATGAAATGAAAGTAACTACGCCAACAACAGCATTAAAAAAAAATAAAATAAAAACAAAACAATACAAAACATTACAGCAAAAACCAAAAAAACAAATACAAGGAAAAACATTTTGTGTAAATGTAATGTTTTATAAAATGTATGAAATAATATAAATGACTGATTGATGTTGTGTATTCGCTTTTTGTTATTGTTTATATTATAATGCCGAGACGATGTAATCTGTCGTTGTTATTGTCATTTATAAAAATATTCTCTGTGTATGGGACAATGTGTGTAAACTGTCAATGAAAAAATTAATAAAAATGTTAAATTTGTGGATGGAAAGATAATGTCTTGAAAATTTACATGTAAGCACAAGTATATGGTGTGAAACATTTTAACGTTAATTTTGCTTAGCTTTAGTGATTTTAACAACTTTTTGTTTCAATATTGCTTTTTTGGGTGAAGTATTTTAGTATGCTATTATTGCTGCTTTAATCATAAGTATTTATGGCTGTGTTTCTGTGCTTATAATGCTAAGCGCTTTTTGTATTATATAAACTGCCTAAGGGCAGCTCTTTAATTAAACGGAACAGATTTAAAAAAACACTTTTTGTTTAATTAAGTACAAGAAATACTAACATACGTAAAGAGAATTTCCTTTATTTAAATTTTGTACAAATTTAAATGAACACACAGTGGTGGACTTATAATTAGAAACGATGCTTTGATATAATAAGATTGTTGTGTAGCTTCTTTAAAGACCTACACTGTGAATTGTTTTTACTGTTATTCAATGAGCAAACAATCAACATTGTTGTTAATGCACAATCAACATTGTTGTTAATGCACAGGACTTTGAGTTCTAAGTTAAATTAGAAAAATAAAGAAATATTATTTTCACAATTGTTTTTTTTTTCTGGTCACGTAATTAGAAACACGCTTTTTTTTCTTCAACTTTTATAAATATTAGTGACAAAGTAAGTAAAGTTTGTTAAGCAATAGATTAACTTGTAATAATTTTAATACAGTTTAGTTTCGAAAATGTACTCCAGAAATGAGACGGTTAATTGTGCAGTGCTACCCACATGAAAGACTTTCAATGTCGGCTATTGCACAAAAGTTCTCTTGCTCAAAAACAAAATGGTATTTGGTGCAAGACACTTGTACAAAAATACAAAGGAGTTTGCAGCCACAGCTAGGAAACCTAGGACACGAAAGACCAGTTTAGCAAAAGATGGAGTTATTTGTACAGCCAGTAAAAAAATACATTTTTATCTTCGCTCAAAATAAACGCTGAAATTGGACAGCAAATAAGCGCAGCAATATCCACACGGACAATAAGAAGACGCTTAAATGAGTCAGGACTTCGTGGGTGCATTGCACAAAAAAAAACCTGGTCTCAAAAAAAATATCAAGAAGTTTGCAAGAGAAATGCTCAGAAAAGATACACATTACTGGAATAGGTATTTTCTGGAGCGACGAATCTAAGTTTAACTTGTTCCAATCTGATGGAAAATCGTATGGCAGACGTCCTTCAAATAAAGCCCAGGTACACTTCCAAAACAGTGAAACACGGTGGCGGGTCTAATATGGTCAATATAAAAACATTTTGGAAAATGTAGTGGAACTGTATTTTTTTGAGAATATACCCTTCCAATACATTTTCCAGCATGATAAAGACCCAAAGCACTCTTCACGGTTAGTGAAACAAGGGTTTTGTTAAACCTCACTAAGTTTTGTTGCATATATTTTTTTAGATTCTAATTATGTGACCAATTTGATATTGTCTTTTTTTTTGGGTTTAAGTTCATTTTCTTTAAAATAGTATTGATGCTGTGATTTTTTGTTATCTTAAACTTAATAATAATTTGTTACTTTACTATTTTTAGTTATTAACAAATATAATACTCGTATATGCTGAAAAGTCGTTTCTAGTTATAAGTCCACCACTGTATATAAATTTATATATATTTTTTTTCAAGCAAAATTTTGTTTTAAAACGATTTATACTAAAAGCGTTATGCCATTTTACACAGATTTTTGTTGAAATATTTAATATAGCTAAAAAAGTATACAGTATGTAATACTTACAATAGAGTAGCATTAAAATAATTGTTAAATATTTGCAACTCGAGTATTCAAAAACCGAAATCGGAAACCGGCCGGTTTATCAAACAAAAAATTGGTTAACCAGTTTCCGGTTTCAAATATTTAATATACATACTACATAATTAAGAACTTAATTTAATTAAATGCTTGATTTGCTGCTTGCTATACATTTTGAATATATTTTCTCACGCTGATCAAACAGAGCTTTTTTTAAAAGTAAACAGTTTTCGGTTATAATTGATATAGACATAAGGTATTTTATTTTATCAATAAATTTTATTTGAATAAAATTTTATATTTGGAAATACTTTTGATACATTCACGAACAGTTCAATTGTTAATTAAAAAATAATTTTAATTAATAAGATTTTTTTCTCTTTAAGTTGTTTTTAATTTTTAAAAATATATCACAAACATATACACCATGGTGCAACTATACAAGGTGAGTGCAGTAGCCCAGCTGACTGACTTTGTTTACAATTTACTTATGTCAAAAGTAATACTTTTTGAAGTATTTTTGACAGTAGTAGATTATTTTACACAACCAAAATGCCTGTTGTTTTGTGTTGTATTTGTTGTCGATTTGCACTCACCTTGTATAGTTGCACCATGCAATACACATTGCTTAGTAAAAAATCATATTTAATCTTAGATGGCAATGAAAAGAATAGGATTTTTAAATGAAAATAAACCTTTTATTCATACACAATAAAATCAAGCAAAATGTTTACTGAAGAGTGCTGACGCTTAAGAAAAGCATAAAATAAAGCTGCAGGCAATATTTTATATAAATATCCAAAGACATATTTAAAGAGATGAAACACAATCACAACTGAAAATTTGTTTTTACCAAATTTATAGCAACTTTTAATTCAACAATAATAATCCGCACGCATTCTTCTTGCGATAAATGCAGAGGTGTTGTGTTTTTTAGAGCGGTTATTGTCAGAGGGTCTCATATTTTGCTTTATTGAACGTAGTGCTTTCTTTGTAAGGTCCTGGTTTGTTAGCTTTCTGTTTATCAACAATCTGTGCTTAAGGTTGGCTTGTATCGTTTTATAACATAATTTACAGTACTTTTTGCCAGCTTTAGTTTTTTGCAATCATTGGAACCGACAATGTCGGTTTCTCAATTTGCGCACGATTTGCTTTTTATTTTGATTTTCTATTGTACAACACTCACACAAATACATACATATATTCCAACTGATTAAATTGTTTGACAGAAAACTAATTAAAAAACAAATGACTTAAAAAAAAACACACAGTTTTGCCACCAGGTAAACAGAATAATGGTGCTTTAAAAATACGTCACTGTAAATATAATAAAGGGTTTTCGACAGGTTTTTAAAAAAGATTCTGTATTATGGCCAGATTTTATATGAACAATGCATTAGCTCCAATTCATCTGCGGTCATCTTAATATGCACATAAAAGATTACCATCATAGAAATAAAAAAAATACCTGTTTAATTTTCGAATAAATATAACAAGAAGCAAAAGAATATAATTCAGCTATTAGATGCTTTTCCTTTAACAATAATTCAATTTAAATGATTTATTAAATGGAGAACTGTTAACATGTATCATCAAGCCAACGAGCAAATGAAGGTTTTGAATGCTCTCCTCTGAGCATGCAACGAAATAAACGAAAAATATTGCCAATGAAAGAATAAATGAAATAAAGAGCCGAGTAAATCATCATTATCATCAGCAGCAACAGCAACGCCAACATCATGATGAAAATCATTAACATTGTGGGTTCAAATACTCACACAAAATGATTACAATGATGTTGATGAATATGTGAGTGGCAATAAGTAAGCAAGCGGCAAAAGAGCCAACAAGAGTCAAAAATACACAGACTGCCGGACAGACAAACATACAAATAGATATACAGACAGACAGACGGACAGAAAAGCAGACATTAAGACTGACATGGTGTTGATAACTCAACAACATAACGTGCCAAACAAATTTTACAATTTTTCAGGTGCCACAGGACGCACTTAGGACAAAAGGAAATTGCAATTTTATCAAGTGTATACAACAGAGTTCGTTTAGTTGACGTTGCCGAAGCAGTAGTAGTAGTAGTAGGGGTGTTATAGAGGTGGCGTGTTTAGCAGAAATGTTTGCAACATTGTGAAGTGCAACATTGTGGCAGTATTATTAACCGAACACCTAAAGCTAAAACAAAACCAAAAACACTACAGCAACAATGGCAACAAGAACAACAATCAAAAATACTGAGGAGCATACCAAATATCACGCACTTCCACATTGTACGAATGAGTGTGTTTAAATGACTCCGGTATTTCTGCAAGGGATAAAAAAATGTTTTTATTGTGTTGGTGATATTGCTGCTACGTTTTTTGTCCTTTTTTTCTATTTTTTTTTTTTTGTAACAAAGCTTGTAGTGACACATGTTGTATTGTTTTGTTACAAACGTTGTTCTGTTGGCAAATACTGGCCCTAGAGATTATTTTTGCCATAATGCAGAATATTAACCACTACAACAGCCGTATATACATAGCTACTGCCCTAGCTATTGCTATTGTCATTGCTATGGCTACTAACTATATTATAGTACGTACCAAACCAGTATTATTTTGTATGAATGCAACTGGCAAAGAGGAAACTTGTTAAAGATGTTTCATAATCAGCATCTAATAAAGTGCAATTCCCATTACATCAAGTACTTTATGTATGAGAGTGCTTTATATTGCCAGTTGTATGGTCAAGAGTCATCATTTACCATTGTATAAAATATAATAAAAGAGATTGTCGGCAGTCATTAATCACTGAAAATTAAAAGTACATATTTTGTTTTACTTATTTGCTATTTGGTTTTTTGTGTTTTATTATTTATAGCGTGTTGACTTTGGTGGTAAATCAAATTAATTTGAAATACATAGTTACTGTTAATGGTTGCAACAATGGACAGCAGATACATCAGGGTTTGGCTGATTTGTGGGAGCTTTAAAAACCTTATTGATATATTTGTAACAATTATCTAGGCCAAAGACAATAGACTGGAGATTAAATTTTAATCGTGAACATGTCATATTTTTTAGAATTTTTAATTTGAAAATGTCTTTCTTTATTGCAAAATCTTTCTATAAATGTATCAAATATAAGTGAAAAATATTTCTTCAATTCGCAACCTTTCGCAGGAGTTTTAAGTTTAATGAAACTCACTTAAACACAAATATTCAGTATTTCTACTTTCTATGTGTTTAGAGAGCTTCAGAAATCTATGAAAAGCATCAAATATAGATTTGAAAAATGTATAAGTTGTAATAAATACAAAAAAGAATACAATAATTGTAAACTTATAAGATATACAACTTATACAGCGAAAGCTGTATGTAGCGAGATAAAGTACACTAAAATAAAACAGAGATCAAATAATAAAAGCTTCAGTCATTTCACAGTTTATAGGCCATCACTTATTATTTAACATTTACTTATAACATTAATTTATTTATTAATTTTATTTGTGCCAAAAATCTGTAATTTATAAATGAATATACACGTTGAAAACCTCTTAAAGCAAATTAAAACTTATAACTAATAATAAATGGTTTTTGTGACAACATTGCCAGTTTTTAAAATAATCACGAGTCAAAATGATATCCACCAATTTTAGATTTCCTAATTTACAAAATTCTCTAGCCAGCTTAAACTGACACAGAACCCCTATTTAGTTATTATCTTAAAAGCAACTTATCATATCACTCTCGTAACTTTATTCCCAATCAAAACATTTAACAAACTTTAAGAAAATTTGTCTTACAAATTGCTTTAAACAGTTTAAACTCCAAACAAAACTTCATGTTGCTTTGTTTGCTGTGTGGCTGTTGCTACTGCTGTTAAAATCTTTAACTTCGTTTAAATACATTTATTTATTTATTTAAATGCAGGAGAATTTTCACACTCAAGTTGATTTCCTTATTAAAAACTCTAAACGGCAGGTGTAGAAATGCAATAAAAAATAAAACAGCAAATACAAAACTAAACGGAAATTATTTCAAATGAATGCTAACAGGTGTGCAATTTTCCATACTCCCACACCTCTTTAGGAGCAACCATAAACCAAAATAACTGCTATTTTCATATTAAAAGAAGAAATTGTGAGAAAAAACACAACTAAAGAGCACAAGAAATATATTTTTAATAACTAACAACTCCAGCAGCAGGTAAATTGAACATGCTGCTTGCTGTAGGTGAGGAACGCGCTCCAGCAGGCGAGCGGCACGAAAAGCAAGCATTCAGTGACTAAAGTAAAATGGCACGAATCATATTTAACCCAGTTTTTTATTTATCTATATAGCACGTACATACATTCATATGTAGGTATTTTTTTTTGTACTTTTTCGAGTTAGTTTTTAACCAAATTCTATGCACTCTTATGGAATACAGACTATTTAAAGGAGTTATTTCATATTATGAAAAAAATTAATGTCAATATAAATTTCAGCGTACTTTTGAAAAATATCATTTGGAATTTTTTTTTGCAGAAATTTAAAAAAAAAATAAATTCTGATATTTTGTTTCTAAAAGAATATTATTTGGGAAAAATTCCAAAAAGAAATAAATTTTTGCGTATATTTATTTCTTGAAATTAAGAAACATTTATATCCCGATCATTCCTACTACCTTTAGCCTCAACATGTACCCTATAGGTGCAATTGGTATCTCAGGTATTATTCCAATAATTAGTTCATTAGAATTAGAATTCTTGTTACATGGAAAGAATTGTGGAATTACAAAAGTATTTTGTTACACAATTAAAAGTATTTTAAAGTCAAAGATAAATACGCCAACCGTAAATCCCCTAGTGGCGGACAGCAAAGGATTTTTTGCAATATATGCAAAATTTTAAATTTAATTTTTAGAGAATACTATGGTTGAACTTTTTTATATTTTATTATTAGAGAAAAATTTTAAATTTCATTGAAATTTTTATTCTCGATTTCATTTCAATTTTTCTCAATTTTTTTTTCAATATTTTTCACAATTTTATATTGAAATTCTTAATTTCAACTGGAGTTTGCTCTATATTAAATAGAAATTCTCAATTTAATTTGAATTCTTATCAATTTCAAATTGCCGTTCTCAATTTCATTTGAAATTTTCTCCATATCATCGTGATATTCATAATTTAACTTAGAATTCCCAATTAAAGTGTAAATTTGCAAACAAAAAATTTTGAATTTTATCAATTTCTATAAAAAAAAAAATGTACATATTTTAGACTTTCTAATAAACTAACCCGTCCTATAAACTTAAAAAAAAACTTAAAATCTGCTTATAGTACGTTTAAAAGTTCTGCATTATTAAATAATATTAAATAATTCCTTTAACAACGTGTGTAGGTGCCAGCATATATGCACTTGTACATTCATCTTAATATAAAAGAAACTCAGTCATTCATATATAAACATTCATATCAACTCACATACATTCATTTATATGCACTTATTTATTATGTACAATAATAACAAAATAAAAAACTTAACCATATGCCAAAGTACTTCAAATATTTTATGTTTTTATATATAAAAAATAAAGGTAGGTGCACATGTTGTACGAGTTGTGCTTATGTACACACAGATTTAGAAGCATTCAGGCATCTAGTGAAGTTTTTCACACGATAAGTTCTTAATATTTTTTTTTTTTTTTAATTATTTATACTCATGTTCATACATTCTAAAATGTTTATCTTTCTACCTCTACTTACTCAAACTCCCTCTCCATTCAGTTGCAATTTAACCTTTTTTCTAAAGGAAACAGGATTCATTCTACATAAAAGTAGTAAAAGTTTTAGCACTTTTTTCGGTCGTTCATTGTAGTCGCCTAATGAAGACATGAATAAAAAATGTGATTTGCTTAAGTTGAATGGTGTAAATGTATAAGTTACGTCCAAAAATATAAAAAGGCAAGTAGACATTCCCTTCCTTTATACCCTCTTAACTATGTTGACTTTAACTTCAATGTTGCTACTGCAACTACTACTATATTACTAGTCTGCCTTGTAGTGTGACTTTCCTGTTAAAGTTTTGCATCGGGATGCTGCATATGATTGGTTGTGTGACAATCTGCAAAAGAAAGTAGAACTACTCAAGTTAAAGTTTCCTTTTTAAAAATGAAAATGAATTTTATACTTTCTTTATATTATCCCTGTACATATTTGAATTGAGTATTCATCTAAACAATTTTATATACGGGTTATTTATACTCTACACCAACATTGTGTATATTAGGTATATTGGATTTGTGCTGATGTTTGTAACGCAGATAAATATTATCAGAATCACTTCCGATGAGTCGATTAAACGATGTCCGTCCATACGTCTGGCTGGCTGGCTGTCCATGTAAACCTCCATCTGTAAGCGCAGAGTACAGTTTGCAAGTTTGAAGATATTTTCATAAAATTTGGTACATGATAATTTTCTTTTTGGCCCAAGGACTGCTGGGAGTGAAATGTGTTGAAATCGGTCCATTATTTCACCTAGCCCCCATACAAATGTCATAAATATTTGATTTATGTACGTATTCAAACAAATTTCGTGAAGCCCAATCACATCTACACATTTTGTGCAGATCGGTGCATAATTGACGATAGCGCCCATTGCTGAAAATTACTTTAAAGAGCATAACTCTCTTAAAAATTTTGGTATCCAAATCATATTCAACATAAGCCTGTTTCATATATACAAAAATCATTTGGCCCATTTTTGTGATGATCGGTCCATAATTAGTCATAGTTCCCATATAAGTACCTCTTCCAAAACTCACTTTAACGACCATTAATCTCTTACATATTGGTATTCAAATAAAATTCAACACAAACAAATTTCACATATACAGATATCATGACACCTAATTTTGTAAGGGTCGGCTCATAATTACTCAAAGCTCCCATATAGGCCCCTTCGAAAATTACTTTAACATATATACATCTTTTAAAAGTGTTGACATCGAGATAAAATTTAACACAAAAAATATTTATATCCACCGAAGACATGTCACATCCACAGATCAGTCTAAAATTGCTCATGGCTGCCAAATAGCGCCCATTTCTAAAGAACTGCTTTTTTAGGGTGTTATATGGTCGGTCTTGACCGACTATACTTTCTTACTTGTTTTATTCCTCTATAGGAAATATCTAAATAAAACATACAGCTGCATACGTGCATTAAGAAAGCTGAGTTCAGGGTAGGGAATGCATGTATTTACTCGTATTAATAGATTTTAAAGGAATTTTGAAATGTTGCCTGCCAAAGGTTACAATCCTTATTAACTATACGAAATAA
This sequence comes from Bellardia bayeri, assembly GCA_950370525.1. Classification (NCBI taxonomy): domain Eukaryota; kingdom Metazoa; phylum Arthropoda; class Insecta; order Diptera; family Calliphoridae; genus Bellardia; species Bellardia bayeri. The sequence goes on along the minus strand of OX493266.1, from coordinate 59,918,861 downwards.
CTTTGTAAAATAAACAAGAATTTAATTTTTTGCTAGAAGTTTGCAAAGTTTTTTTTTTTTCTTTTGTTGAAATAAAAAATATTTTAACTTGATCGCATTCAAAATTAAGCGAATTACAATAAATAAAATACATTATTAATTAAGCTTTTCTCTTTGTCAAGTCATACGTAAAGTCATCACATATTTTAATACAAAACAAACAGTGTAATCCTTAATTTCGTTAACATTTTCAAAATTTACTTTCTGAACTAATATTTAAATTAGTATTATTTTTCTAAACATGAATTTTATTAACGCTTTTTAACGGCCTAATATTTACTGAAATTATTCTTTTTTTATTTTTAATTTATCATTGTCGAATAAATTAAAAATAAAAAGGCTTAACTAATGATTCTTTATTCGCAATGCTTAGTTTGCCATAAGAATAACAAGTAATATTTAAACAATAGTTAACTAATGACTGAGAATTCGGCCATAAATTAAAGAAATGTTTTACCGTGTTTCTTAAAAGTATATGTTTTCATTTAGATATAAATTAATGCTGCGACTGTGGTTTCTTAGCTGCAATTAAACAGAATCACGTTCCCTGACTATTACAAAAGTTAAACTAAATAAATACCGGTAAATCAAAATAAATCTAAAAGTCTTACGAAGTGGGTGTCATCAAAGACACACGAACCCACATACTAATAGACAAACACACTCACATACATTCACATAATAAACATAAATAAGTTTGGGTAAAATACTGTGTCTAAGGTGTTATCTTAAAGCCTCAGGAAGAAACCTAGTTTTCACTGATTTCACTAGAATAGCTGACTAAACGACAAACCGGCAGGCACATACATACATAAATCGAAAACGACAGGATGAGAAAATGCTTGACTGCATACATGTGCATTAATAACGGCACAAGTTGACTGTCTCTTTGAAAGTTGAACCAAAAAATGAGAAGAAAAAACTAGTTACTTGTTCAAAAGATGCTCGTGTCAATGAATAACCCAGTAGTTAGTAAAATTGGCAGAAGGTCAGACGGACATTTCAACTATTTGACAGACTATCAGACATGTAGTTAAACAACAAAATGTTTGACAGACCTACAAACCAACTCCAATAAACGAAGTGCTTATTTGCTGCTGTTAGCTCAATTTCTGGCAATTTACAGCTGAAATATCTTACACACAATCTCATTCAAACACACAAAGATGATAATAACAATATTAAAAACGACACGGCAAAAAAGTATGCTACAGAAAACTTGAATGAATGAATAGAGATGGCTGGAAGAATTGGCTGGTTAGTTGCTTGCTGGCTTCTTATTCAATTCACAGAGTATGAGATTTTTCTTCTTTTTTTTTGTTTCGTGGCTACGGATATTAAGTGAAACACAATTTCATTCATTCTTTCTTTTTTTCTTGCTTTAACGAGTGGCATGGATTTTCTTATAGAATTAAAATATAAATAACCAAAACTGAAGCATAAATAAGCTAAAGAAATACTCATACACAAATAAAATGCACACAAATGCGCGTTGTGCAGTTGTTAAAGGAAATGTAAATAAGAAGAAAGAAAAAACAACATATTCACACATATTGCATCTGTATATGCTATAGATGAAAAGATACTACATATAATATGAAATTCTTGGGTATTTTACGTATGAATTCATCAGATTCAACAGTTTGAATCTTTAGCCAAACGTAATAACATTTTCTATAAATTACTTTGTTGTGCAACGACTATAACTAGCATCCCTACACTTAATTTAGAAGCATTTCCTTTTCTATTTATAGTTTTTCTGTCATTATTATCCAATAAATACTAGATTTTAGAATGAAATTTTCTTAATAGTTTTACTAAGTTGAGCAAAGTTTCTTTAAATAAAATAATCAAGATACAGGGATGAGAAACAAAATGTTTGAATGGTTTTTTATATATACAATTACATATATCGTATACTCGTATGTTATGTATGAACATAAACACAACTGCATATGTTACACTCAAGTAGCCTGCTGCATTCCATGTCAAAATATTTTAGTTCTAGTGTTGTAGTTTAGTCATAGTAGCTGTAATGGAACGTGGTAACAATTTCAAACATGCATGGAAAACATAAATTTATGTGAACTGTATGCGAAACGAATGAAAAAATATAAAAAAGCATAAACTCTGCAGATAAAAACATGTAAAAAGAAAAAGGATTAAGTACTAAGTCAGTCAGTTATATTTTAAGCTAAAATGTCTTGAATTGAGTTGAGTATAGAGATAGATGTCTTTTTTTTTTTCTTTCAGTTTACAGCATGTTTTTATACCCTACACCGCCATACCCTGGATTTGTGCTGATGTTTGTAACGAGTATAAATATTGGACCTTAAAGTATACCGATCGACTCAGAATCACTTCCTGAGGGGTTTAACGATCATATATGTTTGAATTATGAAAGTATTCAAACAAATTTCACTAAAAATGATTGGTAAATGAAGCCAAATCACATCAACAAATTTTGTGCAGATCGGTCCATAATTGATCATAGCTCCCATATACGACACACTTCCGAAAATCACTTTAAAGAGCATAACTCTCTTAAAAATGTTGGTATCCAAATAATATTGGACATAAAAATGTTTCATATATATAAAAATTATATGGTACAATTTTATGATGATCGGTCCATAATAAGTCGTAGCTGCCATATAAGGCCCAATGTCGAAAATCAGTTTAAAGAGCATAACTCTCTTAATAACGTCGCCATCCAAATAATATATAACGTAAATGTGTTTTATATATGTATATACAAATCATTGTGTACAATTTTATGATGATCGGTCCATAATCAGTCTTAGCTCCCATATAAAGTCCACTTTCGAAAATCAGTTTAAAGAGCATAACTCTCTTAAAAAAGTAGCCATCCAAATAATATATAACGCAAATGTGATTTATATATATACAAATCATTGTCTACAATTTTGTGATGATCGGTCCATAATTAGTCGTAGCTCCCATATAAGGCCCACTTCCGAAAATCAAAATAAAATAAAATTCAAACAAATAAGTTTCATATATACAGAAATGATGACACCTAATTTTATAATGGTCGGTCCATTATTAGTCGAAACTCCCATATAAGACCCTCTCCGTAATTCACGAGAAAAAGTATAACATACATAATATTTATATTCACAGAAATCATGGCACTAAATTTTTAGATGATAGCTCCATAATAGATCATATCTCCCATAGAGCGCCCATTTCTAAAAATTGTTTTATACATATACTGGTTGTATGGTATTATATGGTCGGGTTTGCTGGACGTAGTAACATTAGAAATGTATTAATAACATTAGAATCTTTAGAAAGTACAGTAAAAATTGCTTCATCTTCTTGACGAAACTTCGTCTCTTCATTCACTAAGATGTAAATTCTTGGTCCATATAATTTGACGGATAGAATTTAGTACTAAAGTCATATTTTGTTTTGTATTTGGCCAAAATTCTTGTTTCTGCAAGTAGTCTGTAATGCATGAGCAATTTGAATGTTTTTCGAATTCATGTGAGAATTCATTCCTTTAAAGTCTACAACTCATATGCTTAAATGTTTCCTTTGAAATAAAACATGTTATTTACAGTTCAGTTGAAAGAATGACTTACTTAAGTCGTCATATTGTCGAGGGATTTGTTACATTTTTTTTATGTTTCTAATCGTTTTCTTTTTGCTGCTCAAATAGACAAGTAAAAGAAAATTCAAAATTTCATTCTACAACATAACATAACATAACAGAAAATAGTAGAATTTAAAAAGCCAATTGAATTTTATTAAATCTTTAGCTAATTATTCCACTCATACAAAAAACCCATCATTGAAAATTCGCTAGTAGAATCTTTTTCTTATTTTGTTTTTCTATAAAAGTAAACTTCTATGAAAAATATCAGCATTTAATAAAACTTTTCGGTATTTAAAAACATTTGTTTAAAGAATATTTCCTACGTATTTTTGGGAAAAACAAAATTAAACTTTATTGTTATTAGGTTGTTTTTCTAAAACGTCTTATAATAATATAATAATGATGTAAAATAAAACAAGTTGAACTGCTCTATTCGGCTGTGTTGTATGTTATATACCCTTCATCCTTGTATTAAGCAATAAAAATCAGGTTTTTGGTTATATTATGGCATGGTGGTGGTGAAATCAGAATATGGTTGAACACAATCATATTATGGTCGTGCAACTACATATTATAATATGTTCAATAATGTGATCATATACGCTCACTACTATAATTCGACAGCGACCATAAAATTCAGTCATATAATTACACTGTTCGGTAATGGTTACCACAATCATATATTTTCTCTAGGTGTTTATAGATTTACAAATGGATATTGTATTAGCAACAACATGATAAGGGTTATAAAAAAGTGAATTCAATCATTTTCTAAATTTATAAATTAAGGACTTCATTATGTAGTTCTAACAATTCAAAGAATTCAACCTTTTTCCAGTATTCTTTATACATTATCATCACATGTTCTAATTTTAAAATATTTTTCATCAACCAATTTTTTAAGATTTAAAGAGCCATTAGAATTTTTTTCCCGGTTTAATGATTTTGTAATGAATGTAAATACTGTAGCACGTTTTAATGACGAATAATAAACCAACAACATTTTGTAGCAATAACATGAAATTCAAACAAATAACCATCAAAGCAATAATTGTATAAAAATCTTGCATTTTTTTCAGTTGTACATTTTTACGAGTCTAGAGGTTAACGTCTCATTAGTTTTTATTTTAAGTGGGTCATATTAATAAAGTTTTAAGGAACAGCTAAAATAATCAAATGTAAAAGAAATTTTAGTTTTTTTTTTCTTTCACAACATGTACAAAAAAGGTTTAGTGAACTTTGCAAACTAAAACGTAAAAAGAGCCTTTAAAAATGTTATAAAGGAAAAGAAAGCCACAAAAACTTGTCACACCTGTTGAATTTAAAGATTTTTTCACTGTTTGCCAAAATTAAAATATGTAGCATTAAAGGTATTAAGTACTTAATGACCATAACTTGTTGTGTAACATTTGAGTGGAAATCGATAATGACTTGTAATATCAAATCCAATGAATACATATATAAATCATTAAGTTTTTCTTGCTTGTTGTTCTAATGAATGGTTGGTTGATTCGTTTATTGTTTTTTGTCGTACATTTCTTTTACTAATTTCCTTTTTATCCATTTCATTTCCAGTTGTATGTTATTAATTGAAACACCATTCTCAAACGTTCAACTGATTATATTTTCCAGATAATATTTACTTCATTAAAAAGTTAATGATGGGTTACTTGTGCTGCACTATAGATTTATTTTTCTATCCTTTCTCTCCAAGTCTTTTTTATTATTTTTTTTTTTATATTTTCTATAACTGTTGTTGTTTTGTATTGTCACATTGTGAATCGAGCCTACATAATAAAGGATATTATTTTGTGTCACAACAGACGCCTTTCATTTGCTTAAACTTCCGTTTGCTTTTCAGCAACAAATAAAAAAGGACAAAATAAACACAGATAACTATATTCCCATATATGAGGGATGTTTTAAATTAAAAAAATGTTTGTTTGCATAAAGAGATAAACTAAATGTATATGTAACTCTAACGTATGCTTTAAATTTTTCCAAAGTTTATAACCATTTTCAGGCAAATTATAGAGCAACCATCGTGCACAAATATTTGTGAATGAATATGCAGATGTTTATTGAAATAGTAGTATAATGCCAGGGCACTACTACACTATATCTTTTGAAAAGCCGGATAAACTATTATACTATCGTTTTCTATTTAGAAGTTGTTCTTTCGGTTTCACATATGTACCAGTGTATGTGAAGTTTTGAGGGTAGAATAAAAAGCTTTTCCTGTATTACTGTTGATTTGGCACACAATTTGCAAAAGTGTTGCCTGTATTTGAATGCCTGGCCAGCCAGACAATTGTCAATGTGTAGTATAATTTTTATTCAAGAGTATAAAAAAAACTTCGTTTATAAAAGACAAGAAGACAAAACATATATACAAACCATTTTTTTCATATCTAAAGCATTGTTCAGATAAAATCCGATCACATAAATTTTTGAATAAAGGAATTGAATACAAATTGACACTCATTAATTAATACTTAAGACGAGCTAAAAATAAACTATACACAATATTTTTTATAGAAAATGCAGTTATACACAAGATTTTCTATAAAAAATTTTATGAACAAGTTTTTTTTTGAAAAAACTGATTTTTCTAAATAAAATACTGCTATACACAAGTTTTTCTATAGAAAAAACTGTTATACACAAGGTTTTTTATAGAAAAAACTGTTATATACAAGTTTTTCTATAGAAAAAGCTGTTACACAAGATATTCTTTAGAAAATACAGCTATACACAATTTTCTTTAGAAAATACAGCTATACACAATATTTTCTATGGAAAATACTGCTATACACAAGATCTTCTATAGAAAAAACTGTTATATACAAGTTTTTCTATAGAAAATACTGCTATACACAAGATTTTCTATTGAAAAAACTGTTATACACAAAATTTTCTATAAAAAAACCCGTTATAAACAATTTTCTTTAGAAAATACAGATATACACAACATGTTCTATGGAAAATACAGTTATACACAAAAATTTTTATAGAAAAAACTCTTATATACAAGTTTTTCTATAGAAAAAAACTGATATACACAATATTTTCTATTGATAAAATACTGCTATACACAATATTTTCTATAGAAAAAACTGTTATATACAAATTTTTCTATAGAAAAAAGATTTTCTAAAAAACACTCTTACACATACGATTTTTCATAGAAAGAACTGTTATACACAAGATTTAAAAAAAAAAAAAGAAGATACTGTTATACACAAGACTTTCTATAGAAAATGCTGTTATACAGAAAATACTGTTATACACAAGATTTTGTACAGAAAATACTTGCATCATTTTATAATAGAACTTACAGTACTTCTTGGTATTTTCCGACTAGTGAAATTTTTTGACAGAATAATGGTATTAATGTTTAAAAACAAATCACTGAAAAAACGAAAGTTCATCTGTGTGGACTGATTTTATGTGAAGAAAGCTTCTGTGTGAGTAAATGATTTAGACTGGCCTGATACGATTTACCATAGAGTCTTGGTTTACAATTTTGTTTCGCAAAAAAAAGCACACATTTTTAAACTACAACAAAACTGTTAGTAACTAGTTTTAACACCCACCGAGAGTAATAGCATCTACATAGACAAAATGACAGGATATGCGAGCAACAACTCTTTAGAAAAAGAATCTCATTTAAAAGTATATGCTCGTAAAAAAATTTTGCATATACTTACATAGATATTTTTTATTAACAAATTGAGTTTTTGAATAACTGAATAGAAATGAATATTACTACCCTTTAAACTACATATAAATGAGAGATTTTTATCCATTATTCCTCTGGTTGCTATAAACTGTAAAAAAAATTTTTGTTTTGTATATTTTTTCATTGTAAGGTGTTTCCCTATTTTTACACACAGTTTTTTGTGGCCGAGGACATAAGAGACAGACCTTCTTTATTTTATTGAGGGACATTTACATATAATTTAGATTTAATTTTTTGTTCGCAGAGAAAAATTCAAACTTACTGATGTTATAAATGTCAAATAGATGTTAGTTTGTGGTGAATTGTTAAAACTATAAAAATAAGATTTTTTTAAAGGAATTTCCTGACTGAAAACTGATTTTAATGGATTTTGTATGTAAACGTTTATTTTTCGTGCATATGTACATATAAACGAAATTTCATTATAAAGTGTTTTGTCAGCAAAGAAAATATATTTGAAATTCTATTACAGTTTATACTTTCAGTAGTTGTTGGATCAAACATAAATTATTTCGAATGGATCAAACATAATTAAAAATTTAATGGGATTGGGCTAAAGTTTATATAAATATCTAAGCAAATATTGTTTTAATTAATAATTTGAAAGAATACAGAAAATTATATTTCATGAGACACATTATCAAAACGACGTAAAATACATTAGCTTTTCATAGGCAGAGTCTTGAATTAATTAAACGCTTAAGAAAAATTTACTTAAACAATTCAATCGATAAAACCATTCGAAAAAAATAGAATTCTTAATTCTTTGTTAAACTAATTTATAATGGAATTATTTCATAATAAAATTCATTCAAATTTTTTTGTTTTTGCTGAATAAATTCGGAAAGCCTATTCGTAATAGATTTACATTAAAAAGAATACATTAAAGAATTCGGGAATTGAGAAATTATTTCTATACAGAATCAATTTTCAAACGAATGAATTCAATAAATTTGCGGTACTAAGGAATTCAGCCTATGAATTAATTCATAATGAACTTCTCAATGCAATGGTTAGAAAACTAAATTGAACTTGATTTGCGAAATTCAATTAGGAATTAATTCGTTCCATGTAATTAATATATCGCACAGTGGGTTCGATGAAAAAAAAAAGTTCATATCTGTATATTCTAAACAACTATAAAAAAATATGTACGAAGGAATTGTACAAGAGGACATAAGCTTTCGAAAAATTAAATTTGTGACCATCTACATAATTAGAACAAAATGTGCGATATTGGGTATCAAAATCGAACAGCTCTGGTTTGCAAAACTTTATAGATTTTGGAACTTTTACAAATTTTAATGAAATGAAAGCAAATGAAAAATTAAAGAAAATAGAAGCGCTTGTCAGAAAACACAATAATAAATTAGTCATTACGCAACCACTTCCAAGTAATGCAGACTGTATATAGTAATCACTGAAAAGTAAGTAATTGATTAATTGCTGGGTAATACTTGATCGATTTAAACATGCACTCTACTTGAGACAATGATGGAATACAGTGTTTAGGTACTAAAACTATAGATAACCATAGGGAAAGTTGTAATAGTTTTTAGATTTCCACTGTGAAGCAGTTGTGTATACAAAATGTTATTATTCTTAATTTGTATAGATAATTTTTGAACTAAATTTAAACATTTCAATTGTGTGTTATGCCAATATTTAAAAAAATTTACTAATACAATAGAAACAAAAATTTATAAAATATACTCTTTCTATCAATACAATCTGCTATCAAAAAAAATTCATTCATTCATCGGTTTTCAGGCATAATTTGTATGGATTACAATAAGAGCCAACAAGTAAACAACAGCCTAATGTCTAATTTTTTGTTTTACCTTTCGGATATAAATGTTTTTGGTTTCTCTCCAGCGCAAAACATAAACAAGCCAAGAGAATTTAAACAGTTTTAAAAATGCACATACACGTTTTGCTAAAATTATTGCAGATGTTTTGTTTGTTTTGCAAAAAAAAAAAAAAAAAAGTTGAAAAATATAGCACACAGTTCGATTTCCTATATACAAACATAAATACATATTTTGAATTGAAATTCTATTCATAGGCAGAGGGAAATAGATGTTTTGTATATTGTTGCCACAGCAAGTGTAGCTAAATGAACATTAGAACAAACTGTCTAACATTAGTTATTGTTACTGAAATGAGAGTCCAGTGACGCCTTACTTACAAACAAACTTACTGTATATAACTACATCTACTATGTTTTGTAAATATAAATATTCTTCCTCCTGTACTTTAACTTTTTTGCTTTTGAATTCTTCATTTTTTTTGTTTTCCTCTATTTATATTTAATAATATTTCTTTTACTTGTTGTTTTTTTTTTCAATGCAGGTTATCCACAACCTCAATATCGCTGGTTAAAGAATGGCATACCCGTTGGTGATTTTTCATCCAGTCAGTATCTACGAATATTGAATACACAACAGGAGGATGCCGGCAGTTATAAATGCATTGCTAAAAATGATGCCGGCTCAATATTTAGTGAAAAAATTGATGTTGTCGTTGCCCGTAAGTATGATGGTGATGTTGTTATTATTATTTTAAACTACATACATACATATGTTTTTTTGGTGTTGTTGTATTTTAAATTTATGCGTTTAAAGATATTTATATAAATATTTATAAATATATGGGGAAAATGTGTTTTATACAGCCAGGAATTGCATGCATTAAGTTTAAGGATTAAATGAATATTTAAAAGCATTTGAGCGAACATTTATATGAATGATAAATATAAGTTTGTCAATCAGTTTGTGTTATTTACAATAGTTTTGCATTCATATATAGTATACTATATGTATATTCAGTACAAGTTAGCCTATGTACATCTGGTCCATAAATGACACAGTTATGATTTAAAATAACGATATCTTTTGTGTTCATATCAAAAGTTATTCAACAAAAGAAATTAAGCTATATATTACATATGTATATCGTATTGATGTGGACATTTACACCAGGACCAATTTAATATTTAATAAATTTTCTAACATTCAATTTAAAACAATTAAAATTTTTAGGTAATTAATATATTTGCAGCTTATTTAAGTAGCAACAGGGGAATTCATGATATAATGTCGCGTTCATGTAGCTAAATCATCGTTTGTTTTAATCAAATTGCTGATTATTTTAAATCAAACCAAAATGTATTACAGTTTTAACAAAAAGTGTTCTTACAATTAATAAACACACTAAACATTTAAATTTGACTTTCAAAGTGTGTCTCGTTTGCTATATTTTTTAAAATCATATAGCTTATACTATAAGCGTAAAATGTGTGCTCAAAAAAAAAAGGAAAGCGACAAAGCAGTACTTGGGAAAATCAAAAGAGATCCACTAAAGTTTTAGGTATATTGCGATAAATCAACTATGATATGATCGTGATACGCTCGAAATTGGATAATTAAATAGCTAACTGTTGAAAGAAAATAATGTAAAATATTGTAGACAGCAAAAAAATTGCACCATAGAAACAAAAATGATGCTAAAGAAAATTATAAGTTTGAGTCTTATATCTGCAAAAGAACATTAGAAGAAGCTGTAAAGTATGCTTAATTAGTTAAAGGCTAAAAGATATTGCAGGTTTATTTTAATTATATGCTAAACAAATTAATAATATTTATTAAGAAATTGTTGAAATTACTGCAACTTATGTTTTTTACAAAAGTGACGGGAACATTTGTTGCGTTATAAATGTCAGGAGCTAAATTTTAAAAGTTAAAAAAAAAACGAATACAAATACTTCATTATTCTCTTTATTTATCGTTTATATTTGGTCAAATGTTATTTCTTGAATTTGAATTTTTCCAGTGCCAAAAAAAACTACTTGAGAAATTTATTTATTTATTTGGTCTATAGATTTACAAAATCCTTACAGACTAAAGATTCACATATTTAAAAATAGAATAATATTTCTCTTTGAATCATTAATAGGATATGATATATCAATAACATTATAACAATCATTAACATTTTTGCAAATGCGGCGAAACGAATCATTATTAGCATAGACAGATCTGTTATGCGACAGTCTCAGAAGTTGAAAATTGCAAGTTGTTCTAACTGGAATATTAAAATTAATTTGGCTTTATTTAGCTTTAAAAATTTATTTCCCAATACCCAGATTTTGGCGTTATTCTTTTTCTCGTATCGTGTACTTTTGTGTATTTAAATTGTGTTTTTTGCTATTACATTTAAAACAACATGTTCAAATATGAAGAGAAAATTGTGAATGTCACGTTCTTGAAACTGGAAGTTTACATGCCTAATATAAATTATCACTATTGAAACTCAGCCAAATTGTTTCAAAATTATGTAGATACGTAATAACTTCTGGGAACAAAAAACCAAATCACAAAAAATATCGAACATTTGTCAAAAAAATCAATAAATCAAAATTTACATAAAAAAATTTGAAAAAATAATCAGATATTTTAGAAAGTAATGCCGGATATAAATCTCTTCTAGAATTAATTTTATTTGAAAGACTAAATTAATCATTCTTAAACAAATTCCAATCGGGAGGACTAATTTTCGATGACTTTTTCTTTCAAATCAGCAAACGTATAGATTTTGTTAAAAATCTAAATTTTTCATCTTAAATTTGAAAAAAGTTTTTTTAAATTGTATTTCATTATTACAAAAAAATTTTAATTAACGTGTCATTACACAACGCCACACACTAAATTTTTAAGTTTTAACAAGCCGGAACATTTATTTGCACAAAAATCACAAACCACACAAGCTCGTATTTGCACAACTGCTTTAAGACATAAACTAAATTTAACTTTAAAGAAATAAAAAAAAAACCTCGATAACTTAAAATATTATTGTTTTTTTTTTGCCAAATAAAAACTCTTACATCATAAAAACACGGGATTTGCGTTGTGGGCTACTATTCACACAAATAATAAAAATTTATACTTTTCGCAATATACTAACTATATAAATACTTTCTATCAAACATATGAGCTACTTAACAAAATTCTGAATTACAGAAGAAAAATAACATTAAAGTAACTATAAAATATTGTGATATGAAATAAAATTTATATGATATACATCATGGTGTAACTATACAAGGTTAGTGCAGTAGCACAGCAATTTACTTACATATGTCAAAAGTAATATTTTTTCAAGTGTTTTTGACAGTAGTACATTATTTTACATAAACAAAATGCCTGTTGTTTCTGTATTGTATTGTATTTGTTGCCGATTTGCACTCACCTTGTATAATTACACCAGGATATACATTAAATTTAAAATTTTTGCCATTCAAATATAAAAAAATCAAACGTGTGAACCAAGTCACTTTCAAAGTGGCTGGCATAATGCTTTAATTGCAGCTTGGCCTTAATGCATGCATTACTAATAAAAACATATGTTAATTAATAATAAAAAAAACACTTTTCAAACATTCCCATAAATTTTCATTTTGTTTCTTTTTTTTCTTTTTCTTTTTGCTCAAATTTACCATAAAACTTCCCGCCCCAAAGAAGCATTTATAAAATAATTTGTGACATTTATTAAGTGTCACTTAATTAAACAATTTTCCTCTAGCAGTGCAATGAAAACTAAAAAAAAATAAGACACAATTATTCAAGAAAAAAAAAACAGACAGACTACCCATGGTTTCTTTATTTTAAATTAAACAACGGAATGTCTTCTAATTTAAAAGCCTGTATAAAAGACGAAAAACAACAACAGTTTCAATAAAATTTTATAAAGCTAAAACTTCGACCTGCAACAACTTACAATAAATAATTAAGAATGATATGAAAAAGAATAAGAATGAAAATTATATGTATGTAGAAAGAGGTCGAAAGTAATAAGACACAAAAGTCTTAAATGACTACAACTTCGACGATTAACAATTAAGTGGCAGTTACTTAAATTAATTAGTACACTTGTCCATTCATACTGATACAAAATGAAATACAAACGATAAAATATCCCAGCAGTTTTACAAGTAGACAATACATCCCTTTTCACTTGGCTGACTTCAATTTTTATATATATATGTATATATAGTTTGGCCATTTGTTACGTTTGTACTCATTGTAGTACAAATAATAGTTAATAAGCTACTTTATGCATCCCTGGAAATTTGGCGTCGTCTGACGGTCGTCAGATATTACAACGTTGTCAGCAATGTACTGACATTGAAAAATTGTTAACAAAAAGTAAATTGTCAGTTCAGACGACTGTAAGAAAACTAACAATTTCATTGGCACACAATTGCCACACAATGAATTTATCTGTCAACCGAAATTGTTTTTCCAAAATGTTATTAACCCTGTTTTTACACATGCAAGTACTTGCATGCAAGTGCTGTGTACGTATTATATACGAAAACTTATTCGAAAAACTCGAGTAGCTCTGCAATTGAAAAAATGTGAGTGTATTAGTAAAAAAGTGTGAATGTATTGACTTTTTCGAACTTGCACTTGCATGTGTAAATGCCGGGTAATGCACACTTGTTTGTTTGTTTATTCATGTACATATATACAGAGTTGCATTTAGAAATAATTTCTATGGCAATGCTGTCATTGGCAGATGCATTAACTTTGCACATATGACAATGAAAAGTGTTTGACAATTGTCTTAAAATAATGACAATGACAAAAATTTGTGTATACACGATTGTTAGATAACTGACAATATTTTTGTCTTGCAAGGTACTGAAAATGCTTTTTCTTACAACGTTGGAAGAGAAAAATTTTAAGTTTACACGGTTGTTAGACATTTTCTGAACATTTTTCGGACAACGTTGTAATATTTGACGACCGTCTCTATACATAGCTTAAGTAATATAGGCTGAATAAATTTTAAACTTTTGTTCAGTTTTTTGTAAAGTAAAGTAATTATTTAAACCACCAGAAGTAATTAAGTGAAATGTCAATTGTCATTTAGTGTCCCTATGTAGTCTGAATTGTAGTATGTTTACATTTATTTTTAACTTTCAAACCAACATTCACTATATAATGCAGGGGTACATTATAATTTTACTGTTCCTTGTAAGACCTATGTGTTGTAACTTCAGAAGTTTATTTATATTTACGGCCTAGCTTGTTTACTCGCTGCTAATATTATCTGACTAAATCAATTTACATATGTATTATTACAACTTAATAAACTTAAAGTGACTTTAGACCAATTTTTTTAATTACGCTAAGTATTCTAGAATCTTTGTAACTAATATGTTCCCTTACAAAGAGGCGAGAACAGACTATTAAACTGCATTGTAGCTGTTACCTGGTTGAGTTGACCACTAAGAGTTGTATTCAGACTAATTATTCATAGAACCAGTAAGCAGTATATGAATCTAAAGCATTAGCTGCTTTGGACCATCTATCAGACAGTCTAGGCAGGGTCAACTGACTTAAATTAACGAATTACGTAGCAAATTATTTGCTGACTAGTGACCCTGAATCATAAGTAAAATCAGTAGTTTGTGATAGTCACCTAGAACTGCTGGGTATGTATATAAAATATAGTTTGATTGTGCTTGTGTATTTTTTCAATACAATTGTGTGTGAAGAGTTAAAGTACTCTTGCAAAGTATTTGTGGTTGACGCATTGACAAAAAGGAGTGTATTCTTTGAAAATTTTAAATAGATTTTATAAATACTTAGAAAATATTTACTTAAAAAAGCGTAACCACTTATTTTAGCATAAAATTTGTTTGATGTATTTTACTCTTACAAGAGTTTTGTAAGATCAATCATCAAATCAAATAAAATAAAACTCAATATTTGTTGTGTCTTGTCCTAAATAAACGAGTTCAAATATATTTTACGTCTTTTTCGGCAAATATTTGCCAAGTGTGACCGTACCTTAAGAATTAGGGTAACCAAATTATTAGATTCTTGTTTTGTTGAAATAAAACAAATAATTTGAATAAGACATTTTAATTTGTTCGAATAATTCGGTCACATACATATTTAAAACTATTCGAATAATTCAAAAAAAATTTTAAATAAAGTAAAATAACAAGTTTTTTCCTTCATCAAGTCGTACAGAAAGTAGTATCTTTCTAAGCCACATTTAGTAATATCTTTTATATTTTAATAATTATGGTATTTGTCTATTTCAACGTTATTATCAATAATGTCATTTTAAATATTAGTTTCTTCATGTTAGGTTGTAATGATGGCACCGGTTCAATTAAAAACCAGTGTATGTTTAAAACAAAGCGATCCATTATGATTCCATTTGCATTATTTATTATGTTTGTGTTGTATATTATTTCACTCCAATGTACATATTGATATGTTTTTGTCTTGGTTTTCCATAGTTGACATTTGATTAATTCCTTATTAGCAGTATTTTGTATACAATCACTTTCAATATCACTTTCTTTGAAGCTAGAATACATACTTATATAGCGTAGTTAATATAATATATCGCTAGAATGTGGTCTCTAAAATATCTGTTTCCAAATACATACATTTCAAACTAGTTCAGAATGGTTTTTACTAAATATCAAATTTCTTTTAATTTGATTTTTACTAAATATTTAAGCTAATAGAGCCACTCGTCTACATATATTGATTATAAAACTTTATTTCGTCTGTCTCACATTTTAACCTTGTAAGTGCGACTCAGGGACAGTTATGAAGCTTTACGTGGATTTTGTCTCGTTTTCTCCTACTTTTGACCCCGATGAGAGGCCATTTAACAACACCCAACCACCCCCTCCATTAATTTTTCGGCTCATGTCAAACCCAACAAAATTAAGGGTTCTAGCGTATTCAAATCTTGTTACTAAGGGTTTCCATATAACACTTTTCCACCCCTAGAGTATATATTATAAATGTCTTTGTAAGTTTGTTTGTTCCGCAATTACGCCTAAACGGCTTAATCGATTTTAATGAAATTTATAACGCAGATAGATCTATTTGCAAGACTTGAATCAGGAAATGATAATAAATTGGGTCAAAACCGGTAAAATTTAATATAATGTTGATACCGGGAAGGGACAAAAAGTGGAAAATTTTTAAAATTTTTCTCTAAAATAATGATTATCTTAGCATTTTTATTTTACATTCCTGTTGTCACAAAGTTGTGTATTAGAAGATTATTTCTATGTAAGTCTATCGTCAAGGGAATAAAAACGAGTAAGAAGTGGAATTTTGTGCTTACACAGAAAAAAAAATCATGTTTTTTTTTCAATTAAACCCATTGTTGCCAATTTGACGTTTTTCCCGTCAAATCTGACGTTTTTGCAATGCCAATTGCGGGGAAAAATGTTTTTTAGCGGTTAGCGTGAAATCTGGAGTTTGTTACAGCGATTTAGCGTTTTTTTTTCAAGGTTGAATTATATGGTATAACTTAACTAGTAACTCAACCTAGTTAAAACCAAACTACGAAACAGGCTAATACCAGTACAGTCAATGATATACTGCGAGTAAGGTAAATTTACTTTTAACGCAAATATTTAAATTTATATACATTTTTTATTAAAATATTTTAAGAATTCTTAAAAAGCTAAATAAATAAAAAAAAAACCAGTAATAAATGTGCTCCAAAAGGAGCAGCTTTTATGTATGAATTTATACCTCAAATCGCTTCAAACCTGCTGATGGGATGCATGATTTTTGTATGGAGTGTTCCCGGTTTGGAGGACTACTTTCTGCTGACAATAAGCGCTTCTTTTAACCTAATCAAACATGCAAATAAAGCACTTTCCTAAAGTGTTTTTTAATTCTATCTGAATGTTTTTGCTTAAGAAAAATTCATAGTAACTAAGAAGCGCGATATTCGTTTGGTAATTGACTTTCGTTGTCATACGTAAATCTATAGGTTATAATTTCATTTTTGGTTTTCGCTTTAAAACCTTCTTCGTTGTCAGCACTAAAAAAGCAGCTTTCTTGTATATTTTATTCGTAAGCATTTACTGCTTCAAAAGAGCGCTTTTATTGAAGCGCTCGATTATGCGCTTTTTCTCTTAAGTGCTTCAAAAAACACGAATTATTTTAAAAAGTTTTAAAAAGCAATTTATTAAATTGTGTGGTTTCTTATTTTTATTCAATAAAATTTTTGAATATTGATTTTATACATTTTTGCAATGTAATTTTTTTAAACGAATTCAATTTTAATTACAGAGACGGTCTTAAACTTGAGAATAAATGTTGTTTCGATTATGACTTTCCAAAATCTGTTCTCAGCGAAGTAGGTACATTGGCCACTTATACACAAAATGCTGAAGACTCGCACTATATTTTTGAAAATACCTAATTTTGTTTGTAAATAATTAAAAACAATTGAATAAAAAATACATATGTGTGATTAATTTACATTTTATTTTACCAGCTATTTTTATTTAACGTAAATTAAAATTTTTAAAATTTTTATTTGACGGTTTTGTAAAAAAATTTATTTATCGATTTCTGGCGATTTTTAAACCCCAATTTGACGGGAAATTGCTAAAAAAAATTTGGCAACACTGATTAAATCTTTAATTGATTTTAAAATAATTTTCAATTAAAATTTTAATTGATTCAATTACTTTTTCTGATATTTTTAATTAAATCTCACATTTTTTTTAATTGATACTATCATTTTGTTTACAGGTCCGATTTCAACTAAATTTTTAATTGATTCCACAAATATTTTAATTAAAACTCATTTTTATTTTTTTTTTTCTGTGTAATCTTAATAAGTGATCTACACACTCGAACCTTTAAATATTAATATATCAATATTAATATCAAGACGAAAAACTTATTAAAAACATACAAACTAAAAGGGTAAAAAAGGGTAAAGATTTGTGTTTTTGTACTTTTTTGGTACCATTTGTATCTGTTGTTTTAAGACAACGAAATTTTCGGTAAAATGGGAATTTTGCATTTCTTTGAAATGAATCACTAACAGACTTACAGTTCTAACTATGGATTCTTACAATGAAATATACAGCCATGTCACAGAATTTAATTCCGCTTGGAAGTGGAATTGATTTCGTTTTTTGCTTTTATAGAAAAAGTAAAACGAAGAATTTTTTCGAAAACCTAGAAATTCTTAAAATTACAATTCCACATAGAAAATTAAATGTGGTTTCATTCCGAAAAAAGGGAAAATTAAGAAAGCAAATTTAACAGATATTCGAAATCTGAATGTCAACATTGTGTTGTTCAAAAATTTATTTTTCGAAATAGTTAATGAATTTGTTTCGAAAAAAAAAATGCTGTCCCATAAAAGAATTTGAGTTGTATGAATGTTTTTTTTTCTCCTACAGAATAAACTGCTACTTTACGCTGCTACTTTACTACATGCTTCGTTTGTGTGCATTTCTTAGAACAGATTACCAAAATGTTAAAGGATCAGCGGCCAGGAATAAAATAGTAATAATATCCCGGACAGCGCCGGGTACAAAAAGCTAGTAGATAATAATAATTTAATTTATATACACAAAGAACTGTTTTTTAAAAAATTTGTAAATAAAATTAAAATAGTGCTAAATTATAACTTTTTTGATTATAAAATTATGAAAATTTTTAAACAGAAACGACAAATTTACATAAACATATTTATTAGTTTTATTCGATTATACTTCATAAAATTAATCGAATTATTCGTTATTCGAAAATGGTCATTTTTATATTCTTCGAACAATTATTCGTAAGAAACGATCATAATTCAAATGAATACCCACTAAGAATTTTCTTTAGTTGCATTCGGTAGTACTTTCCATATCCCAACAAGCAGTATGTTTCAAGATAAAGGAAAATGCCAACAAGCCTATGAAAGTTTGTCTACAAATAAGAAAAATAACTTTAATATAATTTTAAGACAGATCAAAACTTTCGTCAATAATTTTAATTATATTTGTTGTATAAATTTGCAAAATATTTCTAAAGAATAAATTCTATAAAATTCTGCTAGTGATGAATTGAATTGTATATGTATATATATTTAGTAAATATATTGCGTGAGTGCAGGCATTTCCAAGATTATAAAAACACAGTCATACACAACAATGCTTCTTAAATGTTGGCTGGAATGACGGTTCGTTGGGCCAGGCAGTGAACTTGTTGACTGACAAACAGTTTGTATGGTTTATAAATATTTGTTTTACTTAAAAACATGACTTTACAGAGCGATATATGTGAAAGGCAAGCAAAATAACGATTTTTTTTACAAACGAACATAAATGAATAAATAAAATGGATGAATGAGTGTTACTGTGCAATTGTTACAACTCAAATAATAAATGCCTATAATTTCTTAATTTATGTATAACATTTTTTTGTTGTGTGTATTTTCATTTATCCTTTTTTTACTTTTTTATTGTTGCAGATATGGGCACATTTAATAATGTAACAGAAGGCCGTTTAACGGTAGTTTCTGGCCATCCAGCCATATTTGATTTGCCAGCCATTGACTCAACACCAATACCTTCTGTGATGTGGCAAACCGTTGAGGGTCCCTTAAATTATGACATTAAATATGCCTTCACAAAAGCCAATCAATTGATAATACTCAGCACAGATGAAATTGATCGCCGGGCATATCGTGCACGTGCCATAAACACCCAATTGGGCAAGGAGGAGAACAGTGCCTTTATACACTTGAATGTGAGCGGTGATCCGTACATTGAGGTGCCACCGGAAATTATTGTACATCCGCAGGACATGAAATTGAAACGTGGCGAGCAAGTGGCTGAACTGCAATGCATTGCCAATGCACGGCCATTGCATGAATTGGAAACGTTATGGTTTAAAGATGGCATACCAATTGAAAATGCTGAGATTGCCCACACACTCAATGATCCATGGAATCGTTCGTTGGCCTTATTGTCAGTCAATCTAACGCATTCCGGTGAATACTCATGCCAAGTGCGATTACGTAGCGGTGGCTATAAGATATTAACGGCAAAAGCTAAGATAGAAATCTTAGAACCGCCTTCATTTTTCACACAGATGCGACAGGAAACATTTGGTGATTTGGGTGCATTAGTAACACTGACTTGTGATGTTATTGGAGATCCACAACCGGTAGTCACGTGGTTTAGAAATTCTGAACCAGTTGATTATCAGCATGATAAGTAAGTAAAGAAATTATTATAAAACTTGTATATCTATAAGTATAATTGAGATTTGTTAAAGAATGCAAGAGTGCAAAAGAAATGAAATACAGGTAATAAATACATTCAATTTATATAATAGTTTCTTCTTTTTTCAAGCAATAAGGTCAATTGCATTTTATATACAAATATTTTATTTTATTTATATATATTAATTTCCGATATTTCGCTATCACAATGGATAGCTTCTTCAGGGATAATATAAGTTTTGAATTATAATAAAATAATAATTGAAATATTTACAAAAATGAAAAAATTTTTTAACAGAAAATGAAAAGTTTATAATTATGATATACAGTTATGATATATATATGTATATAAAACTTGTTTGGAATAGTAAATGAAAAATTATATATGTAATATTTTTAGTTTCTAAACTTATTTTTATAAATTAAATGTCTGTAATTTTGAGCTACATTGTCTGTATCTGTTTTAAAATTAATTCTCTTTTCTATCGGTACATTAATAATCTGTAACATTTCTAACATAAATCGTCTTTTATAATTTGTTTCTGTATTTAATATGGTGGTATTTTCAAAATCTGGATAATGATCTAAATTGTAACAATGTGATGTTAATGCAGTTTTTTGAGAAGAAGTGTGTTTGTGTTTTTGGTCAGATTTATGTCCAGCTAATCTAGTTTTCAATTTGTTCTTAGTTGTACCTACATATATTTTATTACATTTTTCATTATTTTTACCCTTACACGGTATTTTATAAACAATATTGGATTTATCTAATTTTACTGTTTTATCTTTTATTTTACTATATAGTCTATTTAATGTGTTATAAGTCTTATGGGCTATTTTATAATTATTCCTGTCATAAAATTTTGAATTTTCTAATCGTTCAGAAATTAATGGAATATAAGTTAGAGATTTATACATTTTAGGTTCAGAATTTATATTTGTATTATTATTTATTGGTCTTTTATATTGTCTTATTAATTTATTAATTAGTTCATTTGGAAAACTATTATCTTTTAAAATTTGTTTGATTTTTATTTTATTATTTTTATGAAATATTTTGTCACTAATATTTAGAACTTTATCTATTAAGTTTTTAGCCGTATTTATAATAACTCTCTTTGGATGTTTAGAATAATAATTAATAATTCTTCCTGATGAAATCGGTTTTTGATACCAATCTATTAGTAATTTATCTTCATTTCTAATTACTATTGTATCTAAATATGGAAGTTTATTATTAGATTCTTTTTCAATTGTAAATTTAATATTTTGGTGAAAAGAATTAAATATGTTTAATATATTTATTATTTCATAATCTGAAATAATACAAAATAAATCATCCACATATTTTGTTATAATTTTTGGTTTAATAGACAATTTGTTAATACAAGTATTAAGTAGTTCTTCCATAATTATATCTGCTATAATTGGAGAAGCTGGAGAACCCATAGGTAGACCTTTATGCTGAGAATATATTTTGTTGTTATATTGAAAGTATCTGTTATCCTGTATGCAAAATTTTACAATTTCTAAAAACAATTCTTTCTCCATAGATGTATATTCTCTAATTATATTCCATTTATTTTCTATAATATTTAATGCTAAATCTATAGGTATACTAGGAAATAATGAAATTACATCTAAAGAAATGATTTTTTCATCATTTTCTATTCTAATTTGTTCAATTCTATCTTTAAATTGTAATGAGTCCTTTATATTATATATTGAATTTTTAGTTATATTTTTAAGAATTTTTGTTAAATATTTACTAAGTTCATGTGATGGAGAATTTATACATGAACAAATAGGTCTTAATGGAAATGTTTCCTTATGGATTTTAGGAACTCCATATAATTTCGGAGCTATAGCTGAAGTTATTTTTAAATTTTTCTTTTCCATCATTGTAATAATTTCTAATTTGCTAAGTTTTTCTACTATATTGTTATTTGTCTGTTGTAATTTAATTGTCGGATCTTTATTTAATATTTGATATGTTGACTGATCATTAAGAATATCGTTCATTCTTGAAATATAATCAGATTTATTCATAGCAACTGTAATGTTACCTTTATCTGCATTTAAAATTAAAATATTTCTGTTAGTTTTAAGAAAATGTTCTGTTTTTTTAACATTATTAAGGGTGAATTTATCTCTATTAGATAATTTAATTTTATTGATACCATTATCTATTATAGTAGTTAGTCTAGTCCTTGCTATTTCTTGTTCCTCTTTTTCTTTTATAGTCTGTATGAAATCTTCTCCTTCTGCTATCATCCTAAGAACCGGAAATTCTTTTTTCGTGATTGGTAATGCGTGTTTGTTGCCTAATGAAAGAGTCCATTGTATATCTATTGGTATATCTGTATTCGTTTTATTTATGAAAAATTTTTTATTAAAATTAATATCTAATTCTTTTTTCTGTAAGTCAACTAGATAATTAAACTTTCTAATATGTGTGTCTTTAATTTTATTCTTTAATTTTAAGCCTAATCTATTTTCATGGTCTAAAAAGTTATTCATTATATCATGTGTGAAAATGTTGTTTAAATTGTGTTGTATTTTCATTAAAAGTTTCTTATTATAATCTAAGATATAGTGTTTTTGTTTAATACTTAAATTAAGGATCTTGTTCTGCATATTACATATATTTCTTGATACATCTTGTCGAAAATTCCTTGGTCCATTTTCCTCAAAAAGATTAAAATAATTTTTAGTTGAATCCCTAATAAATTTTGGTATTATACCTGAGTTTCGGCAACGAATAAGAAAAGTAATTGTTGCCTTTAATTTTATAATCTTATCCCTCACTTTCTTAAATTTGTTGACTGTCCTTCTTGCTTCTTCATTTATCTTTAGATTGTTGTAATTCATATTTATTATTGTAACTTCTTTTTCTTCTTCTATTTAAACACTTTTTGGTTTTTTTAATTATTTCTTTGGCGTGCTCACTATATTTTAATATTTAGT
The DNA here is from genome assembly GCA_950370525.1 of Bellardia bayeri. Taxonomy (NCBI): domain Eukaryota; kingdom Metazoa; phylum Arthropoda; class Insecta; order Diptera; family Calliphoridae; genus Bellardia; species Bellardia bayeri. The sequence continues at coordinate 59,895,417 of OX493266.1, read as the reverse complement.
TCGTTTATTTGACCTTTTCTAATATTTAATAGTTTCTTCTTTTTTCAAGCAATAAGGTCAATTGCATTTTATATACAAATATTTTATTTTATTTATATATATTAATTTCCGATATTTCGCTATCACAATGGATAGCTTCTTCAGGGATAATATAAGTTTTGAATTATAATAAAATAATAATTGAAATATTTACAAAAATGAAAAAATTTTTTAACAGAAAATGAAAAGTTTATAATTATGATATACAGTTATGATATATATATGTATATAAAACTTGTTTGGAATAGTAAATGAAAAATTATATATGTAATATTTTTAGTTTCTAAACTTATTTTTATAAATTAAATGTCTGTAATTTTGAGCTACATTGTCTGTATCTGTTTTAAAATTAATTCTCTTTTCTATCGGTACATTAATAATCTGTAACATTTCTAACATAAATCGTCTTTTATAATTTGTTTCTGTATTTAATATGGTGGTATTTTCAAAATCTGGATAATGATCTAAATTGTAACAATGTGATGTTAATGCAGTTTTTTGAGAAGAAGTGTGTTTGTGTTTTTGGTCAGATTTATGTCCAGCTAATCTAGTTTTCAATTTGTTCTTAGTTGTACCTACATATATTTTATTACATTTTTCATTATTTTTACCCTTACACGGTATTTTATAAACAATATTGGATTTATCTAATTTTACTGTTTTATCTTTTATTTTACTATATAGTCTATTTAATGTGTTATAAGTCTTATGGGCTATTTTATAATTATTCCTGTCATAAAATTTTGAATTTTCTAATCGTTCAGAAATTAATGGAATATAAGTTAGAGATTTATACATTTTAGGTTCAGAATTTATATTTGTATTATTATTTATTGGTCTTTTATATTGTCTTATTAATTTATTAATTAGTTCATTTGGAAAACTATTATCTTTTAAAATTTGTTTGATTTTTATTTTATTATTTTTATGAAATATTTTGTCACTAATATTTAGAACTTTATCTATTAAGTTTTTAGCCGTATTTATAATAACTCTCTTTGGATGTTTAGAATAATAATTAATAATTCTTCCTGATGAAATCGGTTTTTGATACCAATCTATTAGTAATTTATCTTCATTTCTAATTACTATTGTATCTAAATATGGAAGTTTATTATTAGATTCTTTTTCAATTGTAAATTTAATATTTTGGTGAAAAGAATTAAATATGTTTAATATATTTATTATTTCATAATCTGAAATAATACAAAATAAATCATCCACATATTTTGTTATAATTTTTGGTTTAATAGACAATTTGTTAATACAAGTATTAAGTAGTTCTTCCATAATTATATCTGCTATAATTGGAGAAGCTGGAGAACCCATAGGTAGACCTTTATGCTGAGAATATATTTTGTTGTTATATTGAAAGTATCTGTTATCCTGTATGCAAAATTTTACAATTTCTAAAAACAATTCTTTCTCCATAGATGTATATTCTCTAATTATATTCCATTTATTTTCTATAATATTTAATGCTAAATCTATAGGTATACTAGGAAATAATGAAATTACATCTAAAGAAATGATTTTTTCATCATTTTCTATTCTAATTTGTTCAATTCTATCTTTAAATTGTAATGAGTCCTTTATATTATATATTGAATTTTTAGTTATATTTTTAAGAATTTTTGTTAAATATTTACTAAGTTCATGTGATGGAGAATTTATACATGAACAAATAGGTCTTAATGGAAATGTTTCCTTATGGATTTTAGGAACTCCATATAATTTCGGAGCTATAGCTGAAGTTATTTTTAAATTTTTCTTTTCCATCATTGTAATAATTTCTAATTTGCTAAGTTTTTCTACTATATTGTTATTTGTCTGTTGTAATTTAATTGTCGGATCTTTATTTAATATTTGATATGTTGACTGATCATTAAGAATATCGTTCATTCTTGAAATATAATCAGATTTATTCATAGCAACTGTAATGTTACCTTTATCTGCATTTAAAATTAAAATATTTCTGTTAGTTTTAAGAAAATGTTCTGTTTTTTTAACATTATTAAGGGTGAATTTATCTCTATTAGATAATTTAATTTTATTGATACCATTATCTATTATAGTAGTTAGTCTAGTCCTTGCTATTTCTTGTTCCTCTTTTTCTTTTATAGTCTGTATGAAATCTTCTCCTTCTGCTATCATCCTAAGAACCGGAAATTCTTTTTTCGTGATTGGTAATGCGTGTTTGTTGCCTAATGAAAGAGTCCATTGTATATCTATTGGTATATCTGTATTCGTTTTATTTATGAAAAATTTTTTATTAAAATTAATATCTAATTCTTTTTTCTGTAAGTCAACTAGATAATTAAACTTTCTAATATGTGTGTCTTTAATTTTATTCTTTAATTTTAAGCCTAATCTATTTTCATGGTCTAAAAAGTTATTCATTATATCATGTGTGAAAATGTTGTTTAAATTGTGTTGTATTTTCATTAAAAGTTTCTTATTATAATCTAAGATATAGTGTTTTTGTTTAATACTTAAATTAAGGATCTTGTTCTGCATATTACATATATTTCTTGATACATCTTGTCGAAAATTCCTTGGTCCATTTTCCTCAAAAAGATTAAAATAATTTTTAGTTGAATCCCTAATAAATTTTGGTATTATACCTGAGTTTCGGCAACGAATAAGAAAAGTAATTGTTGCCTTTAATTTTATAATCTTATCCCTCACTTTCTTAAATTTGTTGACTGTCCTTCTTGCTTCTTCATTTATCTTTAGATTGTTGTAATTCATATTTATTATTGTAACTTCTTTTTCTTCTTCTATTTAAACACTTTTTGGTTTTTTTAATTATTTCTTTGGCGTGCTCACTATATTTTAATATTTAGTTCGTTTATTTGACCTTTTCTAATATTTAATAGTTTCTTCTTTTTTCAAGCAATAAGGTCAATTGCATTTTATATACAAATATTTTATTTTATTTATATATATTAATTTCCGATATTTCGCTATCACAATGGATAGCTTCTTCAGGGATAATATAAGTTTTGAATTATAATAAAATAATAATTGAAATATTTACAAAAATGAAAAAATTTTTTAACAGAAAATGAAAAGTTTATAATTATGATATACAGTTATGATATATATATGTATATAAAACTTGTTTGGAATAGTAAATGAAAAATTATATATGTAATATTTTTAGTTTCTAAACTTATTTTTATAAATTAAATGTCTGTAATTTTGAGCTACATTGTCTGTATCTGTTTTAAAATTAATTCTCTTTTCTATCGGTACATTAATAATCTGTAACATTTCTAACATAAATCGTCTTTTATAATTTGTTTCTGTATTTAATATGGTGGTATTTTCAAAATCTGGATAATGATCTAAATTGTAACAATGTGATGTTAATGCAGTTTTTTGAGAAGAAGTGTGTTTGTGTTTTTGGTCAGATTTATGTCCAGCTAATCTAGTTTTCAATTTGTTCTTAGTTGTACCTACATATATTTTATTACATTTTTCATTATTTTTACCCTTACACGGTATTTTATAAACAATATTGGATTTATCTAATTTTACTGTTTTATCTTTTATTTTACTATATAGTCTATTTAATGTGTTATAAGTCTTATGGGCTATTTTATAATTATTCCTGTCATAAAATTTTGAATTTTCTAATCGTTCAGAAATTAATGGAATATAAGTTAGAGATTTATACATTTTAGGTTCAGAATTTATATTTGTATTATTATTTATTGGTCTTTTATATTGTCTTATTAATTTATTAATTAGTTCATTTGGAAAACTATTATCTTTTAAAATTTGTTTGATTTTTATTTTATTATTTTTATGAAATATTTTGTCACTAATATTTAGAACTTTATCTATTAAGTTTTTAGCCGTATTTATAATAACTCTCTTTGGATGTTTAGAATAATAATTAATAATTCTTCCTGATGAAATCGGTTTTTGATACCAATCTATTATCTATTACAACTAAGAACAAATTGAAAACTAGATTAGCTGGACATAAATCTGACCAAAAACACAAACACACTTCTTCTCAAAAAACTGCATTAACATCACATTGTTACAATTTAGATCATTATCCAGATTTTGAAAATACCACCATATTAAATACAGAAACAAATTATAAAAGACGATTTATGTTAGAAATGTTACAGATTATTAATGTACCGATAGAAAAGAGAATTAATTTTAAAACAGATACAGACAATGTAGCTCAAAATTACAGACATTTAATTTATAAAAATAAGTTTAGAAACTAAAAATATTACATATATAATTTTTCATTTACTATTCCAAACAAGTTTTATATACATATATATATCATAACTGTATATCATAATTATAAACTTTTCATTTTCTGTTAAAAAATTTTTTCATTTTTGTAAATATTTCAATTATTATTTTATTATAATTCAAAACTTATATTATCCCTGAAGAAGCTATCCATTGTGATAGCGAAATATCGGAAATTAATATATATAAATAAAATAAAATATTTGTATATAAAATGCAATTGACCTTATTGCTTGAAAAAAGAAGAAACTATTAAATATTAGAAAAGGTCAAATAAACGAACTAAATATTAAAATATAGTGAGCACGCCAAAGAAATAATTAAAAAAACCAAAAAGTGTTTAAATAGAAGAAGAAAAAGAAGTTACAATAATAAATATGAATTACAACAATCTAAAGATAAATGAAGAAGCAAGAAGGACAGTCAACAAATTTAAGAAAGTGAGGGATAAGATTATAAAATTAAAGGCAACAATTACTTTTCTTATTCGTTGCCGAAACTCAGGTATAATACCAAAATTTATTAGGGATTCAACTAAAAATTATTTTAATCTTTTTGAGGAAAATGGACCAAGGAATTTTCGACAAGATGTATCAAGAAATATATGTAATATGCAGAACAAGATCCTTAATTTAAGTATTAAACAAAAACACTATATCTTAGATTATAATAAGAAACTTTTAATGAAAATACAACACAATTTAAACAACATTTTCACACATGATATAATGAATAACTTTTTAGACCATGAAAATAGATTAGGCTTAAAATTAAAGAATAAAATTAAAGACACACATATTAGAAAGTTTAATTATCTAGTTGACTTACAGAAAAAAGAATTAGATATTAATTTTAATAAAAAATTTTTCATAAATAAAACGAATACAGATATACCAATAGATATACAATGGACTCTTTCATTAGGCAACAAACACGCATTACCAATCACGAAAAAAGAATTTCCGGTTCTTAGGATGATAGCAGAAGGAGAAGATTTCATACAGACTATAAAAGAAAAAGAGGAACAAGAAATAGCAAGGACTAGACTAACTACTATAATAGATAATGGTATCAATAAAATTAAATTATCTAATAGAGATAAATTCACCCTTAATAATGTTAAAAAAACAGAACATTTTCTTAAAACTAACAGAAATATTTTAATTTTAAATGCAGATAAAGGTAACATTACAGTTGCTATGAATAAATCTGATTATATTTCAAGAATGAACGATATTCTTAATGATCAGTCAACATATCAAATATTAAATAAAGATCCGACAATTAAATTACAACAGACAAATAACAATATAGTAGAAAAACTTAGCAAATTAGAAATTATTACAATGATGGAAAAGAAAAATTTAAAAATAACTTCAGCTATAGCTCCGAAATTATATGGAGTTCCTAAAATCCATAAGGAAACATTTCCATTAAGACCTATTTGTTCATGTATAAATTCTCCATCACATGAACTTAGTAAATATTTAACAAAAATTCTTAAAAATATAACTAAAAATTCAATATATAATATAAAGGACTCATTACAATTTAAAGATAGAATTGAACAAATTAGAATAGAAAATGATGAAAAAATCATTTCTTTAGATGTAATTTCATTATTTCCTAGTATACCTATAGATTTAGCATTAAATATTATAGAAAATAAATGGAATATAATTAGAGAATATACATCTATGGAGAAAGAATTGTTTTTAGAAATTGTAAAATTTTGCATACAGGATAACAGATACTTTCAATATAACAACAAAATATATTCTCAGCATAAAGGTCTACCTATGGGTTCTCCAGCTTCTCCAATTATAGCAGATATAATTATGGAAGAACTACTTAATACTTGTATTAACAAATTGTCTATTAAACCAAAAATTATAACAAAATATGTGGATGATTTATTTTGTATTATTTCAGATTATGATATAATAAATATATTAAACATATTTAATTCTTTTCACCAAAATATTAAATTTACAATTGAAAAAGAATCTAATAATAAACTTCCATATTTAGATACAATAGTAATTAGAAATGAAGATAAATTACTAATAGATTGGTATCAAAAACCGATTTCATCAGGAAGAATTATTAATTATTATTCTAAACATCCAAAGAGAGTTATTATAAATACGGCTAAAAACTTAATAGATAAAGTTCTAAATATTAGTGACAAAATATTTCATAAAAATAATAAAATAAAAATCAAACAAATTTTAAAAGATAATAGTTTTCCAAATGAACTAATTAATAAATTAATAAGACAATATAAAAGACCAATAAATAATAATACAAATATAAATTCTGAACCTAAAATGTATAAATCTCTAACTTATATTCCATTAATTTCTGAACGATTAGAAAATTCAAAATTTTATGACAGGAATAATTATAAAATAGCCCATAAGACTTATAACACATTAAATAGACTATATAGTAAAATAAAAGATAAAACAGTAAAATTAGATAAATCCAATATTGTTTATAAAATACCGTGTAAGGGTAAAAATAATGAAAAATGTAATAAAATATATGTAGGTACAACTAAGAACAAATTGAAAACTAGATTAGCTGGACATAAATCTGACCAAAAACACAAACACACTTCTTCTCAAAAAACTGCATTAACATCACATTGTTACAATTTAGATCATTATCCAGATTTTGAAAATACCACCATATTAAATACAGAAACAAATTATAAAAGACGATTTATGTTAGAAATGTTACAGATTATTAATGTACCGATAGAAAAGAGAATTAATTTTAAAACAGATACAGACAATGTAGCTCAAAATTACAGACATTTAATTTATAAAAATAAGTTTAGAAACTAAAAATATTACATATATAATTTTTCATTTACTATTCCAAACAAGTTTTATATACATATATATATCATAACTGTATATCATAATTATAAACTTTTCATTTTCTGTTAAAAAATTTTTTCATTTTTGTAAATATTTCAATTATTATTTTATTATAATTCAAAACTTATATTATCCCTGAAGAAGCTATCCATTGTGATAGCGAAATATCGGAAATTAATATATATAAATAAAATAAAATATTTGTATATAAAATGCAATTGACCTTATTGCTTGAAAAAAGAAGAAACTATTAAATATTAGAAAAGGTCAAATAAACGAACTAAATATTAAAATATAGTGAGCACGCCAAAGAAATAATTAAAAAAACCAAAAAGTGTTTAAATAGAAGAAGAAAAAGAAGTTACAATAATAAATATGAATTACAACAATCTAAAGATAAATGAAGAAGCAAGAAGGACAGTCAACAAATTTAAGAAAGTGAGGGATAAGATTATAAAATTAAAGGCAACAATTACTTTTCTTATTCGTTGCCGAAACTCAGGTATAATACCAAAATTTATTAGGGATTCAACTAAAAATTATTTTAATCTTTTTGAGGAAAATGGACCAAGGAATTTTCGACAAGATGTATCAAGAAATATATGTAATATGCAGAACAAGATCCTTAATTTAAGTATTAAACAAAAACACTATATCTTAGATTATAATAAGAAACTTTTAATGAAAATACAACACAATTTAAACAACATTTTCACACATGATATAATGAATAACTTTTTAGACCATGAAAATAGATTAGGCTTAAAATTAAAGAATAAAATTAAAGACACACATATTAGAAAGTTTAATTATCTAGTTGACTTACAGAAAAAAGAATTAGATATTAATTTTAATAAAAAATTTTTCATAAATAAAACGAATACAGATATACCAATAGATATACAATGGACTCTTTCATTAGGCAACAAACACGCATTACCAATCACGAAAAAAGAATTTCCGGTTCTTAGGATGATAGCAGAAGGAGAAGATTTCATACAGACTATAAAAGAAAAAGAGGAACAAGAAATAGCAAGGACTAGACTAACTACTATAATAGATAATGGTATCAATAAAATTAAATTATCTAATAGAGATAAATTCACCCTTAATAATGTTAAAAAAACAGAACATTTTCTTAAAACTAACAGAAATATTTTAATTTTAAATGCAGATAAAGGTAACATTACAGTTGCTATGAATAAATCTGATTATATTTCAAGAATGAACGATATTCTTAATGATCAGTCAACATATCAAATATTAAATAAAGATCCGACAATTAAATTACAACAGACAAATAACAATATAGTAGAAAAACTTAGCAAATTAGAAATTATTACAATGATGGAAAAGAAAAATTTAAAAATAACTTCAGCTATAGCTCCGAAATTATATGGAGTTCCTAAAATCCATAAGGAAACATTTCCATTAAGACCTATTTGTTCATGTATAAATTCTCCATCACATGAACTTAGTAAATATTTAACAAAAATTCTTAAAAATATAACTAAAAATTCAATATATAATATAAAGGACTCATTACAATTTAAAGATAGAATTGAACAAATTAGAATAGAAAATGATGAAAAAATCATTTCTTTAGATGTAATTTCATTATTTCCTAGTATACCTATAGATTTAGCATTAAATATTATAGAAAATAAATGGAATATAATTAGAGAATATACATCTATGGAGAAAGAATTGTTTTTAGAAATTGTAAAATTTTGCATACAGGATAACAGATACTTTCAATATAACAACAAAATATATTCTCAGCATAAAGGTCTACCTATGGGTTCTCCAGCTTCTCCAATTATAGCAGATATAATTATGGAAGAACTACTTAATACTTGTATTAACAAATTGTCTATTAAACCAAAAATTATAACAAAATATGTGGATGATTTATTTTGTATTATTTCAGATTATGAAATAATAAATATATTAAACATATTTAATTCTTTTCACCAAAATATTAAATTTACAATTGAAAAAGAATCTAATAATAAACTTCCATATTTAGATACAATAGTAATTAGAAATGAAGATAAATTACTAATAGATTGGTATCAAAAACCGATTTCATCAGGAAGAATTATTAATTATTATTCTAAACATCCAAAGAGAGTTATTATAAATACGGCTAAAAACTTAATAGATAAAGTTCTAAATATTAGTGACAAAATATTTCATAAAAATAATAAAATAAAAATCAAACAAATTTTAAAAGATAATAGTTTTCCAAATGAACTAATTAATAAATTAATAAGACAATATAAAAGACCAATAAATAATAATACAAATATAAATTCTGAACCTAAAATGTATAAATCTCTAACTTATATTCCATTAATTTCTGAACGATTAGAAAATTCAAAATTTTATGACAGGAATAATTATAAAATAGCCCATAAGACTTATAACACATTAAATAGACTATATAGTAAAATAAAAGATAAAACAGTAAAATTAGATAAATCCAATATTGTTTATAAAATACCGTGTAAGGGTAAAAATAATGAAAAATGTAATAAAATATATGTAGGTACAACTAAGAACAAATTGAAAACTAGATTAGCTGGACATAAATCTGACCAAAAACACAAACACACTTCTTCTCAAAAAACTGCATTAACATCACATTGTTACAATTTAGATCATTATCCAGATTTTGAAAATACCACCATATTAAATACAGAAACAAATTATAAAAGACGATTTATGTTAGAAATGTTACAGATTATTAATGTACCGATAGAAAAGAGAATTAATTTTAAAACAGATACAGACAATGTAGCTCAAAATTACAGACATTTAATTTATAAAAATAAGTTTAGAAACTAAAAATATTACATATATAATTTTTCATTTACTATTCCAAACAAGTTTTATATACATATATATATCATAACTGTATATCATAATTATAAACTTTTCATTTTCTGTTAAAAAATTTTTTCATTTTTGTAAATATTTCAATTATTATTTTATTATAATTCAAAACTTATATTATCCCTGAAGAAGCTATCTATTGTGATAGCGAAATATCGGAAATTAATATATATAAATAAAATAAAATATTTGTATATAAAATGCAATTGACCTTATTGCTTGAAAAAAGAAGAAACTATTAAATATTAGAAAAGGTCAAATAAACGAACTAAATATTACATTCAATTTAGTTATGTGTAAACATAAACCAACACATAATAAAATTTATCAAATGTTTACTTAAATTTCCTAAAAAAAATTAATCTGTAGATGTTATAAATTGTATTTTTCACTTTTTATCATAATCGTTATTTTCTTTTTAGATTTTCCTTATCAGAAGATAATTCTCTGCACATAAAACGACTTGCCATCGATGATTCAGCAATGTTTCAGTGTCTGGCTGTTAATGAGGCTGGTGAGAAATCAGCCTACACCTGGTTGAGAGTTAAAAGTAAGTGGTTCTAAACATAATTTACGTATATAATAAAAATGCTCTTTCATATACTCGTACATATTTTCTATTTGCTAATGTTACATTTTATCTGCTTTAATAATGCATTATGGTATTAACAACATACTCATTTACCAACTTCTCTATTCTATTCCTATATGTATATTAATTTGAATTTTAAACACCAAAACAAAAAATGCTTATAGCTACAAACATTTTGTATACGTATAATAATGGTCTGGATAATAATACTAATAATCTTCATATATCCGCTACTAATTACAAACAAAAAACCGCAAAAAACATTAAACGTTTCATTATTACGGCAAGTGTACCAACAACTATTACACCAACAACAGCAAAATCTCATAAATTTAACGAACATTTTGAGGTGTTGTATGCTAAAGCTAAAACATCATCATTATTATCATCCACAACAACAACGTCATCATTATTATCTTCAACAGCATACACATCCTCATCATCTGCTACTACTGCAACTACCACTAGTACTAGTGGCACAATTAGGGATTTTGTTATTGTTGATAATAGTAACAACTACAAAAACTACAACAACAACAAAATGAATAATAACGACAGTAATCATAATATTGCATACGTTAGTAATTTATTAAAACGTATTAAACGCTTGGCCCAACCGCGTATATTACGTGTCAAATCTTCACATGCTGGTGGCATGGGTTCAGGATATAATAGACGCAACAAGGAATTTCGCTTTGGTAAATGTTTCATAATCATTATGGTATTAAAAATATTAATTACCACTGTTTTTTTTGTTTTGCTTACTGTACGCTTCATAGATTTGTTTAGTTTTGCACAGTAGTTTTATACACACATTTTGAAAGCTGGGTTGTTAAATTACACTTTATAAGTATGTATATGAATGTGTATCAATTGCCAAAATGATTAACTCCGTAATAAAAGTACTGAAATGAAGTATGTATGTTTATTATAAATATTTTAAGTACAATTTAGTGCTTTTACATTAAAATTAAAATATATGAGAGCGGAGTTAATCGCTTTGACAAGTGATGCAAGCAATCATACGCAATCACACATGATTTCTTCGTATTTGTAAAATTTTTTAATTAATTAGTTTCCTATTACTACACTTTTAGTTTAGTTTAGAAGTTAAACTTTATCTGTCACTGTATGCTCAAATCGTACACAACCCAACAAATACAAAGCCAAACGTTTGAAAATTATGTTATTCTCATTTAATATTAAACATAATTCACAAAGGTTTCTAAAGGTATGGATTTGACGTTTGAATTTCACTTGAGGTTGACTATAAAAATTGTTTTACTTTAATTATACTTCTTAGTTTTGAAGTTCAAATTTGTTTGTCACTGTATTTTTAAGTCCTGCACAACTCAACAAACACAAAGTCCAACTTTTGAAGAGTTATGTTATTTTCATTTGATATTAAAAATAATTCTCCAATGCGAAATATGAATTTATTTTTAAATTTCAACGAAAGGTCAATTTATTTTTATATATGTACATTGCCAAAATGATTAACTCCGTAATAAAAGTACTGAAATGAAGTATGTTTTTACATTAAAATTAAAATATATGACAACGGAGTTAATCGTAAGGCAGTCATACGTAGTTCACACATGATTTATAAATTCAGATTTCTTTTAAATTTTCATATTTATTTTTAAATTCATATTTCTTTGCTTTAAAAAAATTAAAATTCTTTTTCTCAATTTGTTATCAAAATAATAATTATAAAATTATTTATGTAACTTCAATATTGTAATGAAAAAAGAAAATCGCTGCGAATTTTATTTTGGTTTTAGGCATATAAGATTTAACACAGCTAAAAATAGCACTCTTACTTGTTCAAATTGAAATAAATTTAAAAATATCTTTTTAATTAAATTTTAGGAATTTTAACACTTCTAAATTGAGTATACATATGTAAATTTCCCTTAAGTTATGTTAATTTCATTAAATTTTACACCTACACACATACTTCAAGATAAAAAATTAAAATCTTAATGATTTGAAATTTTAAACAAAACCATTCTATAAATAATGTCGTTGCTACTTAATGTAAGCAAACTCTCTATAGTAAGGTTATTAAGCAAAAATTAAATGAAGAAATTTAGATAATATATGTACCTAGGTATAAAACAAAGAATATATCAAATTAAAATAAAACTCTTTGCTGCTCTAGCTTAGAGCTTGTACTATAAATTGTATAACTAAGTAAGTACTTATATGTACGTGTATGTATGTAGGTATCTATGAAAGTAAAAGTAATATTTATGTTAATTGCACTGATAATGATGGGAGTAACTCATATAGACTCATTTAAATGTGCATATAATATGACAATCTACTTTATATACATAGTTAAACCAAATATAATACATGTGTAAGTTTACTTAAAGATATGTATGTACATTTATACATACCAAATGGTTATAATACACTTACACAATAACATTATACACTCATACTCATTGTATTTATAAGGAACTATGTATTACATAAAACCAAATAAGTGGAAGTTGGGTTAGTGGTAGGTAGTACACGTACATATTTGTTTTTAGTTGTTGGTCTGGTAAGATTTATATGAAAGAAAATAAACCATACAGCTATTTGTTATTAAGGTGAAATGTTACAATTTCTTTTGGCAATATACCTTGCCACAGGGCTCTTTTATTATTATTACTTACACATACATATTTATAAAATAAAATATGTTCACACTCGCTCACTCTATGTCACTCGCTCTCTTTCTTTCTCTTTATATTTACATAAATATAGGTATTATGTTGTTGTTTTTCTTGTTACTTTATTATTTCCCTCATAATTTTCTTAAGAACTACTTAAGACATTATGAAAATTAACTTTGTATGGATGTGTATTTACATTACACATTTTAATATTGCATACTTTTCATATACACTCACACATGAATACCTTTTACCCATAACTCTCTTATTATTTTGACAGATTTAATATGAAAATTAATAACAGCAACTATTTTTTACATTTTTTTTTTTTTGTTTTCCATCACTTTTAAATGAGTGAATATGTAATGTAATGTATCCCAGCATACCATTCTAGGAGCGCTCTAAAAAGGAGTCAGAAAAGAGTCCAACAAAAGAGTATTTTCGGTGTGAAAGAAAGATTTGCTTGTTACTATCCTGAGTCTGCACGCAGTATGATTCAGAAATTCCACTTGTTGTCCTGTTATTTGCGCTTTGAACAAAAAAAAACATAGCTGTACCACACAAGAATGACAAAAACAGATTACACAGAGCCCAAAAAAACCTCATAAAAGACTCTTTTCTGACATTATCTAAGAGCTCTTTCTGACGGACCATTTTCGAATGTAATGACCCTCTTTTGTGAAGGTTTTCGGAGCAATTATGATTGTTTTGTGGGCTCATAAAGAGCGTTAACGCTCCGAAAAAGGTGTCAGAAAAGACTCTTTTCAGACTCATATGGCTTGCTGGGATGTATGTAGTAACATTTATACACATGAACAAAACTAAATTAAGTTCATGCTGTTAATTTTAAAAGTTGTTGTCATAATTGTTGCTGTCGTTGTCGTTTTCTGTGAAATTTCTTTTGCTCATTTGAATCATTTTTCTGTTTGCTTTTGTTTTTAAAGCAACTCATTAAAGTTTTGTTTATTAATAAATAAACACATACCGGGGCAGGCTAAAAAGTTCCCAGCACTTTTGAATAAGAGTTCCAAACTCTCATATAAGTGTAGCTTTGAGGTACAATATTTTTTTTTTTATATATATAAAAGTACAGTTATATACAATATTTTCTGTAGAAAAATCTGTTGTTTGAAGCTGAAAGCTAAAAATAGTGTTACATTAAGTATTTTAATTATAAATTACAGTTACCCTAGATTTTCTATAGAGAAATACTGTTATACTGAAACTTGTGTCTAGAAAAAAACAGATTTTCTATAGAGAATACACAATATTTTTTATTGACATAACTATATTTTATATAGAGAAAACTGTTATACACACGATTTGCTATAGAAATCACTATTATGCACAATAATTCTGCTATGGAGTTACTGTTATAAACAAGCTTTTCTATAGAGAATACTGTTATATAACAGAAAATTATAATCTATTTGAATGTGTAAATTTTTTCTGCTAGATAAACAGAAAATTATTAAAAAAGCGAATATCAATAAAAGGGTATGATCGTATTAACTATTCCGTCCCTGTTCTAATTAAGTTGCAAAAGTACACTTATTGACAAATGACTCTCCAATAGACTACTTTTTTGGTGGGTAAAATAATTACTTTATTAAGGGCAGTACAAAAACTGTTCGATAATGTCCTAGATTTCCTATAGACACTAAAACGAAAATTGACTGTGCTCTAAAATACCTGAGAAATATAAATCAACTAATAGGCATCTCCCAAAGAGTGCATGCGACCTAAAAATATCTTAGTTGAATTCTGTCAAATTAGACATTAGTGAAAATTAATGCCTGAAAATAGTTAATATGGAATTGCTGAGTTGTTGAAAATTAAAAACATTCCAATTTTTCAATTGAAAATAGACTTAAGGATGATGGTTTTTCATTTTTTCTATGCCTTGGTATTTTTGTATAACGTTTCTTAAGAACATTTCAGTTTGCCCTCGTTCATAACTGTACATAACCACATATTTTTCGTACATTTTACTTTGGTTTATTTTTTTTTTATTTAAATGATAATAAGCGTACTTTGTGTTGTTTATACAGGTTCATTTTTTGTTTTGTTTATTTTTTCGATCTTCTGTTTTCGTCTTGTCAGTTTGGATCTGTTCTTATTTGCTGTTATATACTGTTTTATACTTTATTTTATTTAAAAAAAATTGCCGTGGTTGGTTATATGTGTATGAGTGTTTGTGTAAAAATATTACCAACAATCTGCAGGTCTTTAAATTATACATATGTGTTTCATATTCATACACTCATACATACATAACAATTTATGATTTAAAATTTCTTTATAAACTCATTAGTGGGGTTCATAGTTAAAAAGAGTATAGTCTGTGGAATTAAACATCGTTATGTAGTTTATTAGGGAGTTAACAAAAATTTGTTGAGGAGTCTGTTTAGATGTATTAATAAAGATACGGTCACAATTGGCAAATATTTACCTAAAAAGACGTAACCATTAAATAAAATATTTTTGAATACGTTTATTTATTAAACAAAACAAGACACAACAAATATTTAGTCTTGTTTTGTTTGATGCTAAACAACGTCAAACAAATTTGTGCTAAAACAAGTGATTACGCTTTTTTGAGTAAATATTTGCCAAGTGTGACCATACCTTTAGTATAGCATTAAACAGCTTTACAGTATTCAAAAAACCGTCTGTTTTAGAAAATCGGTGTTCGGGTTATTCGTAATTCGTTTTTAGATTGTTTATTTATTTTTTTGGAAATTCAATTTTAATTCCTTCACTTCTTTCACGGCATACTTTTGTAAAATTAAAATTCAAAGTCATCAACTTTGTAAACAAATACTTTTTTTATTAATCCCAAAAAGTCCTGGAACTGTCAAATTTTTAGTTTTAACACTTTGTATTCAGGCACCTTTCGTTTTTAAGATAGGTTTTCTACAATTTAGTTAAGAAAAAATCCAATTAGACCAATATATGTATATTTTTAAATAAGTTTGCTTAATTCATAGGATTAGTACATTTTAAACATTTATGTACCTATATTGATTAAAAACATTTATATAGAATTCAAAAAGTAGAGTAAAATTTTTTTGAAGAATTTTCGAATGAATTTGTAATTAATTTAACATGATTTAAGTGTAACAAATGTTAATTTTGTACATAATTCCTTGTATTATATATGCATATTACATATATGCGTACACCTAATTCTGTTTTTACACGGTTTTAATTTAACACGGTTTGAAAATAAACAAATTTTACATATTTTGCACGATTTTATTCCATTTAGCACGATCTTAAGTTTTTTAGTTAAATTTTTATTTTTGCAAAATCACAAATTTAGGGAAATTCCCTTTTTGGGGATACAAGCAAATTTCTGGTCAAAGCAATTGTAAATACACAAATTAAGGGGAGTTTTCGTTACTTTTAAGCTTAGAGTGCATATATTTTTTGTATATGTGATTTAATATTATAAACCTGAATATTTATTCTTCAAAAATCCTTGCTTTTCACTAATTTCAATAGGTTTTAAAGATAAGGAACCAATCACCTATTTTGCACACGATCATTGTCGTTTTTTACACGTTTTTTTTACACGAAGTTTAACGGAACCAATTACCGTGTAAAAACAGAATTAGGTGTAATCAAGCTTTGGCTTATTTCAAAATTTGTTTTTATGAGTTGTCACTCCCTAATATAAAATTAAAATTTTGGTTCGGCTACATTATTCTTGGCTTGTTACTTATTGCTTAAAAGTAAACAATTACTTATACGTGACTTGTTAATTTAAAATGTGAACTTCATATTAAGTAAAAATTCAGCAAAAAAATAACTTGAAAAGAAAAAGCAAAAAAATTCAAGATGTTACCAATTTATTAATATCTGTTTGCGTTTATGGCATATTTTCAAGGGAATAATTAAATTATAAATAAAAGGCAGAAGATTAATTAATTAACATTAAGTTTTTCATAACACTTTATTTTCATTTATGTAGATTTTTTTTCATATGGAAGTGATTTTGGTATTTCCTATAAATTTCCAGACCTTTTTAGAATTTTAGCTTTAGCAGTTATTATCATTATTTTGCATGTGTACTTAAAATCCTCATTATTTTGGTTTTTTTAACTGCAATTTCTGTGTTGTTTTCATTGAGTCGATCCTTTTACTATTTCAAATAAAATGCTTCTTACATATTGTGGTCAAACATTGGATTGTTTGTTTTTTCCAAATCAAAAGTAGAAAGAAAGCTAATTTTTATGATGTTATTTTTTCATCCCACCAGCGTTAAATTTGCTGACTAGCACACAAATTTCTGCTTAGCTTACACTTAGGCCCAATAAAACAGTGCGTATTTAAGTGCCATTTAATTTTAAAGTGCATTTAAGTACAAAATTTTGTTTTTCAATGAAAAATTAAATGCAACTTAAATGGCCAACGATGTTCATTTAAGTGCAACTTAAGTTGTAAACATTGAACATATGGTTTTGACATTTGTTTTTGTTTTCAATCATGCTGCTGAATTTCTTAACAGCGTCCAACAAGAAGTCAATTTCTATTAACGTAAAGTTGGGACTTCTTTTATCCATATTTATGCCATCAAATTTAATATATAAAACACACAAAACAATACAACAAGTAAACACAAAAACCGAAACACAAAATTGTTGGCAAATTTTATTCAAAAAATCACCTGTTTTCTGATATACATATATCGATAATTTTGTTGACATTTCAAAGTGCTACCATATTTTTACCACAAAATCATAACAGCAATTAAGTATGACTGAAAAAATGAATCTGTATTTAAATGCAACTTATGCTTGGTTTTCACTATATCATTTTTGTTGTCATTTTTGTTGACAAATTGTCCAAATTGTTGGCAATTGTATGAAAACGGGTTGTCATATGGCGTCATCTATGTTTGCAATCATGATTGCAATCTCATTAGATGCCATAGACAACCCGTTTTTTCATACAATTGCCAACAATTTGGACAATTTGACAACAAAAATGACATAGTGAAAACCAAGAATTAAGATTTTGTGAAAATTAACTAAAACTACACTTAAATACGCACTATTTTATTGGGCAAACAAAACAAAAATAAAACCATTGACTGTAGCTTTACTATGTGATGTTATTTACTGGCGCAGTCAGCCACAGCAATTCACTTTAAAAAATTTGCTGCTGCTTAAAACTTAGAGGCCATTTACACGATGAAATTAATTGCATGCAATTTTTTCATTCTCTTTTAAAATTGCTACGTAAAATGTTGTGCATTTATACGATGAAATTTTACGTGCAACAAATCATGAAATTTTTTTCACGGTTAATTACACAATCCTCTTTAATTTTTTATTCGCAACAAAGAAAACAAAATTTTAAAATATAAATATAATATACAAAAAATATACATATGTATGTATTTAAAATAATATACAAAAATACAATCTATATATATCAAAATGGTGTAAAAAATGTATAGTAATTCATAAAATCGTTCTCATTTTGGTCCGATTTCTGTATTTTCGAGGAGAAGGTTTTTACGGAAGAAAATTTTGGAAAATCCCTCCGGAAAAGTCCGAAAATTGGAAAAATCGAAAATTGAGTTTTTGAATGAAATTTTGTGTGAAATTATTCCTTAATGGGTTTCCAAATCAAAAAATAGAAAGTTCTTAGTGTAAATCATGGGAAATTGCGGAAAATGCAAAATGCGGAAAATTCGGATAAATTGGAAAATTGATTTTTTTGTACGAAATTTTGTGTGAAATTATTCCTTATGAAATTATTATTATTCCTGTTGTATTATATTATTACTCTAAAATGTGTCTGAAGGCTTAAAATTGGGGCGAGGCGAAGTTCGCCGGGTCCGCTAGTATACTATAAAAATTTTAACAAATATAAAAATGGAAGATTTTAATACAAAGAAGAAATCGAAAATGTTCTTGCGCTAACTGCACACTTTAAAGTCAGAATAAGAATAAAACAAAATAAGTAAAACACAAACGATGTTAAAAGGAAATGTCTACTCCTCTTGCTTCTCTACCCCGTTCGCCAGCAAACATTAATTGCATGAAAAATTGCATCGTGTAAATGGCCTCTTACAGTTTTTGATTTATTTTTTCTTTTATGCTTTTGCTGAGCTATAAACTGTGAATGTTTGCTGTGCTGAATTCCAGCAGGTCTTATTTTCGTTGTAGTGCTTGCTTGTGTTACAGTTCTCTTTGTTGTGTCATATGTACATACATATGTGTTTTTTTTTATTAGTGATTTTTTATATTGTGCACACTTTGTACATGTTGGATACTTTTAATCGAGTACACGACCTTCTGAAATATCGTACAAAGTTTCACGTGTTCTGACCAAATATTCGGCCCTATAAATGAAACGACGTGGTTGATTGTCAAAATGTGACTGACTTTATTATTAATTTCTGTTATTACATTAATATTTATTACTAATTGTCGATGCCAGACAATATGAATTAGAAGTTCCCAATTGGGATTTAGCGTGATATGTTAGGAGGATGCTAAATTACACTATAAAAAACACAAGCGCTACAACGAAAATAAGACTTGCATTTGCAGTTGCTGTCAAACATTCACAGTTTATAGCTCAACTATAGCTACAGTCAATAGTTTTATTTTTGGTTTTTTACTTTGTGCTCTGCTTTTACTTGTGTATTTTCTCTTAGTTAAAGTTAAGCACATACGTAGTGCTTGAAAATAGATAAGCATTTTTAAACCCTACTTCCCCCTTCCTTGCCACACCATTTCAAACAAACACTGGATATGCCACTAAAAAAGAGTATATCCTGACATTTATAAGGTTTTATAACAATTTTTGGTTTTAAAAAAAATAATTTTCAAGTCTTCAATCCATCAACCCTTTTGTTTAGCCAATTTGTAATTAAGTTTATCTAATGAAATGAGTAAAAGGATATTAAATGAATGCTGGTTTGTTTGTTTATTTGTGAGTTGATTGGTTGCTTAGAGGGTGAGTGGGTAGGGGGATAGTTAGGTTGATGGTTGAATAGTAAACCGAATAATAGCGTTTCGAGAAAAATAAGAAAAATAAAACGACACAAAAAAAACAAATGAAAATTGCTTTTGAATGACAGTTTGAAGTTGAAAGAAAGTGTACTTGAAGTGTACCTATGCAACAGAGTTTATAAATAAATAATTTTGTAAGATTTTACAAAATTTAATATAACTTTGTACCAAACCTGTCGAATAGGCTAAATACTGTTAATAAACGCTTGAATATAATAAAACTCAATTCATTTAAATGGCTGCTTTCAATGTTTGTCACATTTGTTAGTAAGCTTAAATATTTAGTTCAAAATGCCGTTAAGGTCGTCGTCGTCGTTTGCTGGTGTAGTGTGATTAAAAACTTTTCTAATTTAATTTTGAAGCTTAAAATTAAAATATGCAGAAATTGTTACGTTAAATATGGCTGTTGTTGCTGTTTCAATTGGCATTAAAACTAATTTAAACCACAAAATCTCAATTGAAAAATTTCATTTTCTTTTTTTTAATTTTGTTGTTTTTGCATCAACAAAAACAAACAAGCCCTCATGTCCATTCTAGACACGTTTTTATTTGTAAATAAATTCCACAACTGAACAGCAGCAAACACAAAAAAAAGTAATAATGACAATCAAGTTTTCCTTGTTGTTAAACAAGGCCCGGAAAATGAAGGAAGTTACAAAACTAAAACTTTATTTTACTCGTATTTTTATGTTTTGTAATATTTTTCTCCTTTTTTTCAAATATTATCTGCAATGGTCATAGTTGTAGCTGCAACTGTTGTTAAGCCCTTTTCCACTTAAAGTTTTATTTTCCTGTTTATGTTGCTTTTTTTACGAGCGAGTGTCTATTGTTTAGATTTACTTTACTACCATGCAATTCTTTGGTTTAAGCCCGTTGATTGCCGCCGTATACAGACTGGCCTGACCGGGCTGGCAGTTTAGATGGTTGTTTGGTTGGTTGCTGCAACAAGTGTTCTCCAAAAACTAAGCTTGGCAATCTTCTGTAGTAAAAATTAAATAATTTACCCTTGCAACGCCAAACAATTGTTGGTTTTTAGTAAAGTTTATTTAATAATCATTGTTTTAAACTCCCACCGCCGCCACTACCACTCATCAACGTTGGTTTTTTTTTCCTTTTTTTTTTTGTTCAAGCAGAGCCGTTGTTATGGTGCGAACTTTTTAAATGTTTTAATTCGAAAAGCAATTAAATTGACGGGGCTTGTTTCAATTAAACTTTAGCCAGCTGAGGGCTTTTAGTTGAAAATATAAAACTAAAAGAAAGTTATAATTTCGTAGACACCTTAATTAACAAGTTAATTTATGTAGCAAGGAGTAAAATTTTTAAACAATTGCCAAAAGTCAATATTATTTATGCACATATATATATAAATATGGGTGTTTCTTACTTAAACTTGTAGATTAGTACAATTTGGTGGACAATAAATATAAATTCAAGAAAACTATATTATTTTGGAAATTTCAGGATGTTTCGGATCAAGCCGAATAATGAATTCGACAAAATAAAACCGATATTATGTGTGATTATGAATGACATCATTCAAAACGTTAGTATCGTATATTCTGTACAAATTTATGCCAATAACTCGTATAAACTCGTACAATTTCAAGTCCGTTTCCTTCGAATTCAGTTTTATGCTCATTTATTCTACTTTTGTTTATCTCACTTCAAATGCATTTATATTCATGAGATTTATACTTTTCTACACTTAAATATATCCATGCACTGAATGTGTGCTACAAACAAATACAAAAAAAGCATAAAACATAAAAGGCCTCATAATAAATTCACAACACATGTTGGTCTTTTTCTGCTGCAACAATGATGGCAGTTTTGAAGTAGCAGCCTGATAAGAATTCCCTATAAATACAATTTAATTAAGGCAAATTAATTCTTACAAAAATAAAAGATAACAATATATAACGCTATAATTTATGCCATTTTTCTTTTAATTTTTTTTTTTAGTTTTTTCCTTACTACTTTAATTTTCATTTCATTATTTGCTTGTTTTCTCTACCGTTAAATTCTTTAAGAATAATATTTAGAACTTTACAGCATAATTTTTTATGTTATTCTTTCTCACAAATAAAATTATTTTATTTTCAAGATTTACAATTAATATTTTATAGTAAATTATAGCAAGGGAAATGAAAAAATACATATACATACATATGTATGTACATACATACGAGTACATGCATATATTTTCTATAGTTTACAGCAGATAATAACAAGCACAGTTTAAAGTTCAAGTGCAAAGGCAATATACAAAAAAAAATAATTATTACTACTGAACATACATGTGTATGTATATGTATGTATGTATATGCAGACACACATTTCTAAGTTCCCTTTAGAACGACTTAATCATTCACTTGAAATTGTAATTAAAACAGTGTTGCAGTAGATTTTATATTTATACATATTGTTGTTGTTGTTACTTTTCCCTCATTCATACTCCTTGCCACATTTACTCTCTTGAACATTTAAGTAGAAATCTTAAACTCAGATATCGTAATGTAGATAGTATGTATATTCTTGAGAACTAAATAAAAATAATATAAAAAATACTCGTAAAATGTTTTAAAACGTCAGCACAGAATGAGAGAAAGAACATTTCAGTTGTGCAATTTAAAACTCAAGGATAACTTTAGTTTGTTCTTTTAACCGCCACTTGTTGTTACGGACTGAATGACTGGCAGACTGCCTCCTACAATCAGCCACCATTTTGCTTTAAGGGGCATTCCACGAACATAACAATTTTGAACTTGTTTCATTGTAGTCAGAGATATAAAGGACTAGAAAAAAGATTTGATTTTATAAAAATTATGTTTTTATTATTAGATTTTTGTAAAAAACATTACATTTTCTAAACTAAAGGGCTTTTCAAGGAGAACTTTATTTTTCAAAATAAAATAAAGAACTTATATGAAAATCGTTAAAATTTGTATTGTATTGGAAAGAGTAAGGAGAGTAAGGATATTTATAAATGAAAATTGATAGATGATTGTCCACCACGACCACGCATTCGTGGTGGATTCTTCCACATTTTGGCAAAATGACGGGTGTATTTCATTAATCATGTCACGGATTTTGAGATTAAAGGCCGTAATCGATGGGCTCTGTATAGACTCTATTCTTAACATAGCACTACAAAAAGTAATACAGTGATATTAAATCGCATGATTGGGACGGCCAATTAAGAGCTATATTTCGTAAATTTATTTGACTTGAAATGTGGCAACATTCTCTTAATATCTTATGTCAGAGATATACATATCATCAATAATTGATAAAAAAAATTAATTGTAAACAACTCTTGACAGCGTGATCCATTCATTGTAAACGCATTTCCAGCTGAAGCAGTGACACGCTCAGTTTACAAACCAGAGGTGTTCGATAATATAAAATATAATATTATTTTGTATTGGAAAATATACTATTATTTTATATTATACTATAAATATATGCTTTGTATTCTGACAGATTATTCCTTCTCTACAACTTGGTCGTATATCATTTTTTAACCCTAGCTATTAAACCCATCTCGTAATTATTTTACATTTACATCGTTTAACATTCCCATAAAACGTTGGTATGGACGATAATATTTTCTTAAATACGAAAAAATTCTAAAGTCTCTATTTATTTTAAGAAGATTATTAGCGATAATTGTTGGAGCACAGCTCACCATGGTACCAATATCAAGCTGGACAACATTATTAAATGCTTTTTTTATATAGATTTGGAGTTCATTGGTCTAAATATAAAAAAAAATGTTTACTGGGAAAATCTTTTAACACGGAAATGGACGAGCTGGAATTTTTTTAAAGACACATACCGTATAAGTTGTCTTAATGATTTTTTTTTAGTAAATAATATGATCAGTTTCTAAAATTCATTAAAACGTTTTAATACCTTTACATTTCTGAAATTTAATAAACACTGCTTGATTTTTATTTCATTTTATTCCACATTTACAGTGTTAATTGTTCGTTCATTCATTTATTCCAGTTTTTTTTTTCTTTTGTATTTTTTTCGTAAGTGGAATATTTGTTATTCCCGCTTTTATCCTCTATTTGTTTTCTGTTTGCCTGTGCGTGTGTCTGTTACATTTCGTGAGTTGAGTAAAAAATTATATTAATTTAAAACGATTATTATCCATTCATTCCTTCATCAACAAACCGAATAAAATCAAGGGCTAAAGCGGCAACAATGACTACAACAATCACACACAGTCAAACAGTTTAATTTAAGTGCGAGTATTCTAAAAAAAAAGACCTCTTATTAAATGTCTTTTTAACAGTTGGCAATTAGTAAAAGTTTCCCTTGAATTTCCTTTTCAATTATGTATTTGCTCTCAGTATTAAACTTAAGTAAGATAAAGATATTGAAAATGAAAATGAGATGCACACATCCACCCACACACACAGCACTCATGCAAATAAAAACCACTAACACTTATACAAACATTAATATATAAATACATTTATTACTTGAGCTTTAGTTTTTGTAAATTGATGTTGAAATTATTATTGTGTGTTTATAAGAGGATTAGCATTGAAAAATTTAAATAATTAATTATTAATTCCTTGCGCTGCGTTTTAATCAATATTAATCAGGGTTAATTATTTAAAGCATTTTAAGATAAAGTGAGTTGTAATTAATTTTGAAACTTTATTAGCATATTGCTAATTAAAAGATAATGTAAATAGTTATCAATAAAAACATATTGTGAATTTTAATAAACAATAATTCTAACATGTTTTAAAGTAATTTATTAATGCACTGCATAATGATTTTAATTTGTGAATGTTTAATTTTATGAGCAAGGCACTTCATGAAACTAAATTTATGTATTTTCTCTAATAATAATTATCGAATATCTACTGGTAAAATCAAAGCTTAACTAGAGTTCTTGGCAATTGTGTCCCGAAATGTTATTATTAATTCTAATAAACATTAAGTTTTTAAAATTACTTTTAAAATACCTTTCTTTGGACCACTAAAACTTTATGTTTTAATATTCACCTACATTACCAACATAAATCACCAAAACTATTATAATTTTACAAACATTCGTTCATTTTAATATTATTCATGAGAAATAAAATGCATTAATTTTCCATTATTATTATTATTATTATATTTTTTTCTGCATATACGCGTATATTGTATACGCCCCAAGGAATAAATAACATTAAAACATATCAGATTTAATAGATCATTCTGAATTTATTTAAAAGCCAAACTGAAAAGAAAACAACAACAGCACAGAAACAAAAACAATCTAAAATTTACATATCGTGTCCTATTTTAATGGTAGTATACATGTTGCACTCAATGACCGTTTGGTCAACTAATATCAATGTACATTAGGATGGCCCAAAAAAGGTGAATTAATTCAAATATACATTGTCGTTAGCTTTTAATCGTTTCGTGTCGGTAGCCATTAAAGCATTAGAATATGAAACCAATTCTCTAAAGTTAAAAAAAAATTAGCTTCAATCGTTGATCTTAATAGTCCAATCCTACATCAAACATAGGGCTTTATGTAGTCCAATCTTAACATCAATTTTAGGTCTTCATACAGATGGACAGAATGATTTTCGCTTTTTTCCTTTACTTTATTTTGTGTATCTCAAAAATCTTCGGTAATTTAGGGTTTTATAACAAGAAATTTGTTTTCCAAAAGTGCATTTTGGAACAAGTAAATAATGGCCGAGTTTATGTGTAAGAACAGTTTTCCAGCTATTTACTGGCATATAAATATTTGGACCGATTTCAACCAATTTCAATCCAAACACAAATTTTATTGAAATATTTTCAAAATTGCGACCTGTACTTTGCGCACAAGCATTACATGGACAGCCAGCCAGCCAGACGGACGGACGAATGGACATACTTTAAAGTGGGAGTTTGACTAATATTTATGGGCGTTACAAACATATGGTTGACATGAATTAAATTTCTGTCGAAAAATTACCATAAAAAATTAAGGATATGTAAAAGCTATAAAAAAGAAATTTGAATAAAATGAAAATGTATTTATGAGGTTTTTCAACTTTAAAAAATTATTTAAAAAGAGTTTAAATTATAATTTTTAACTGGTGGACATTTTGTCATCTCGAAAAATTTGTGATATTTTCCCCTTTTGAGACCGCTATTAAGAGATTGTTTGATAAAATTGCCGCATTTGGGCTTCTGAAGACTTATTGTGGAGAAAGTAGATCTTTATGCAGTCCACATGATCACAGGTCCTTTATGCAAATCAATCTTAACTTCAATCCTAGTGGTTTATATAGTCCAATCTTAGCTTTAAACATAGATCCTTATATAGTCTAATATTAACCTCAAACGTAGTGTTAAACAAGCTCACATTAATAATACAGAAGATATACATATGTATATTCCAAAATATATTTATCCCTGTTCTAAACCGTTTGGTATTGAAAATCACCTGAGTTTTAATGAACAGTCGTATTTTTTGTATTGAATGTACTTAGTAAACTGGCATTAATAAAAATATCGACATCGTGTTTCTTTCCTTACAATTGAGAATCATCTTAATGCACAGATACTCTACCATGTGCACATGCAAATACATACATCTATGAATAATGTGACAAGTTAATATAATTTACACCAAAGTTGAATAAACTAACAAAAGCTTTAATGTATGAAGGAAACAAACATTTCATTTTGAACTATTGTTGTTGTTGTTGTTCTACAGTGCATACATAGATTATTGCATGGGCATTGCATGTCTATGTTGATCTAGTCATATAAATAAGTGGGTTTACAGTGGGAAATAAAGTGATAAGGACAAAAGTGGCAAGCGGTGTCTTTAATATAACCACTCACATACATGTAAAAACAAACAGCAATATCTACATTTTTGTTAAATACTGTATATTTCATGAAATTTATTTTTATTCATGCTAAACCTCTAAGCACACCATTCAAATAATGCAACATTAAAAATACTATTCATAAATGACAAAAATGATAATAACTACAGTATAATGTTAAACAATATTTTTTTATTATTATTTAGTTTTAGTTTTGTTATCATAAAAACCTTATCGGAAACTATTAGAGAAGGCGTGCTAACAAAACTTTCAGCCTTTAATAACGATAGAGTGACCCGATTTTAACCATGAAATCAAGTTTTTTTTTTCTATTAAAGACTACAACATACTCATGGATACACAAAGAGAAACTGATTTTTTGTTTCTTTCTTTTTACTGTATGTTCATTGAAAACACGAACACTAGTAATGAAAATTATGGGCGTTTTAACGTTTTATAAAAGGAAACCAACAAAGCAGGTGAAAAAATAACAAAACATTTTTATTTTATAAAGCGAAAAAAGGAAAACAGTGCAACAAACAACGATTATCCTTTTGAAGTTGTATTGAAATCGAGTGAAAAAATGCAGAAATTAAAAATGTACAAAAAGCACTTAGAGTGATATTGTATGTTGGTTTGTTCTGAGTATACATATACATATGTACAATACTTTGTGTGAAAAGTATATTGATAACATCATACATGCATATTTAAGATTAATACATACTTACAGATGTGCATATAGGTATATGTGCATATGTAGTATATTCTACATAAATTTCATATGCAGATGTAAAACTGCACGGTAAAATAACATTAATGAACATTGTTCATTTTATGTTTTATGAGAAAATTCAATGTGTGTGAGCGCCCGCCTCCCTCCTTTGTGTTGATTTTTCTTTATTACATGTCAATGCATGAGTGTGTGTGTCGTCATCAAACGAAAAAAAAGGTTAACAGAAAACAACAGAAAAATGCACCAGAACAAGCTAAAAATTATAATACATGCAATTTCCTGTAACGCAACATTATATGGTCGGTCATTCCATTCACTGGTCTTTGGTCATAAGTTAAAACAACACAATTGCAACACACAGAAAATAGTTCAAGTTATAATTTAGGTCATTTCAGGCAACAAAAAAAATTAAATATAACAATACAGCAGCTATTTAATAGCAGGGATGTAATACTCTACAACGTCGAATATTTAATATATAAATTTATAGGGAACAGGAAATGATTTTTGAAATTTGTGACTTAATTTTTTTAAATAGTACAATCATTGTGAGCTTTAACACCTACATTTCTGCATCTGCAAAAATCTATAAGAATACTTACATATATATGATTTATGTATGTAAATTGTTAGTGATTGACAAACTCTTAAAACGCATCTTAAAAACATTCCAGGCCAAATTGAAATTCAAATTTACTACACTAACTTCTCTTCATTGTTTTTGTTTTACCGAAATTATCACCATCAATTTGCAAATTATTTAAAGATCCTAAATGCTTTCAAATTTCAAATTAATATTTATTACTTTTTATGAGACGTCCCTCAATGAGGCAGAATCATTTTTTTTTTAATAAATCTGTCTCATTATATTTAAGATTCGGCACAGCGAAATATAAAGCACTCTAACTTGTTTTAGTATATTTTAGAATCGAAAAAAATATGAATATGTGCACTTTTGTGGTGCTGCTGGTAAATTTTTGAATGTTGTTGTTTTCCCTTTTGACCGATTAAAAATGCATAATTAAATTACAAATGAAAACAGGATGCTATGGAAAAGGGACTGGGTATACTTTCTGATGGATGGTAAATACTTACAAACAAACGTATGTGTATGAGTATGTATATGCCGTAGAGGTCCTGCAAAGGATGTAAGTAATCAAAGAGACCATTGTGTGGCTGCAAGTGTGTATGAGTATGAGTTTGTGTGTGAAACACTAATGCAACACGTGTAATTGCACGGCTAAAGGAAAAGGCGTATTACGGAAGTCGGTTGGTTAATGCCTGATTGATGAATAACACGGATAAATTTTGTTTTTTCTCTTCCATTTTTGTATTTGTTTCCTTTTTAACTTACGATTTTCAATTTTGTTTTATTGCAATTATTGAAGCTTATAACTATAGATGTAAACAACAGTACACAATGCTACAACTACTTATGCTTTTAACCTACGAAATGGATGTTGTTTTGTCTGTAAAGTCAGAATTTCTTGCAAAAGGATGTTCATGTTGTTTCTTTTTCATATTTATAACCAGTGTTTATTTGTCTGTGTGGGAAAGACCATATATATATATGTATATCTTATGTAGTAGTAACTACATAATAAGTAACATTGTGCAGTAATAATAGGTTGTTTTATAACCGCTCTCATTTTACACCAACATAACCATATTGATATTGACCACTTTTAACACTATTCTCTTTCCTTGCCATACGCATGAACGCGCACATTTAGTCAGCATAGTCGTTTTCGTTGTATCCTTGTATTTTATCCTTGTGTAACGTCGTGTTAATGTAAATCTCTTGGATTATTTAGGCTTTTCACTTGTTATGCTTCTCTCATTAATATTTTCATCATCCGCATCATGATTCCTTTATAGGACTAGTAATGAATATGTCTGTGGTCTTTGCTGCGAGGTCTGATTAAAAAGTCTTTTCAAACATAAATATACATAAACTTAGTTTTTAGTATTTAGTGTTTAAAAATTCAAAATGGTTTTTTTCTCAAGAAATAATCATCATGTCAAATCATGTTCCAATATGCTAATTAAATGTATTTTCTGAAAGATCCTCGTAATAGGTGTGAGTTTATGTTTACTTGTGTGTAAATATCAACACAGTTTACAAGTAAGAAATATCATCTGTATCATTATGGTCAAATATTTATACATACATATTGTATATGCATATAAGTACATACATATGTACATATGTATATAAAAATATTGTACAAAAATATCCATCAGAGCACAACACTTAATGTTACATTCAACCCACACTAGCATAAAATTAAAAATATTTATTGTATTGAAAAAAAAAGTAGTAGTCTGGTTTGGTCCCTGTAAGACCACCAAGACCCCATTAAATGCGTACGAATTGTTTTAAACAGCAAACTCACGCAATGCAAACAACAGCGCAAATTACAACTGAAAATAGTGAAATGAATCATAAATAATTGTATATACCTATACATAGCAGAAACAATAAAAACAACAAATGCAGAAAATGTATTTAAAACACTACTCGTATACGTACGTACAACCGCAAATGAAAGTTGTTAAATGTGAAATGTAGGTAAACAATTGTTATGTAAATTTAATTTCCATGAGATAAACACACACAAACGCACACAAAAAAGAGAAATGTTGAAGACTGCAAAAAAAGGACTTTTAATATTAATTTTCCTTTTGATATCATGTTAATTTTTTTCTTACCTTTTCTGTTTTTTTTTTTTTTTCTTTTTGTACAAAATCATAGTGTGCGTGTTCATTGATGTACATTAGGGTGGCGCCAAAAGAAAATTTGGTATGTTCCCAAATAAAATAAAAGTTTAATTCATTTAAAGGCAACGTAAAGTTACATGATTATACAACGATATAAAAAAACTTAGGTACCTACAAATTATATTCAAAATGAAAGCAACTATTTTATTAAAAGAAACAAAATGCTGTGTAAGTATGAAAAAATAATACGAGCAGATGCTGGTTTTCAAATCTATAGATATTTAATTGTTACATCGTAGCGAAATGCTTAATGATGTTGCTATAATATGAGCCTTGTCATTGATAATGACATATACGTATGTATGTAAAATGAACCTCAAACTACCGGGACCAAAATTGTACAAAAAAAATCTTAATAGCCTTAAAAAAGCTCTTCTTTATCCATCTTCTTCGATTCATCTCAGCAAATACTGATGCCAGGACTAACATTTTGAGAAATGGCATTCTAGAATGCATTAAACTTTCATTTAAATTGGGAACATTTACAAACTTTGAAGCAAACGTAATACAGATATTTTTTTTTTTTGTAAATGTATGCCAGGTTGAGTAAAAATTCTGGTTTTCCATACATTTTGACATTCAAATTATTTCAAGAGAATTTTATGTAATGAAATGTATCTTTATAGGTACATGGAGAGAGAAGCCACACAATAATAATAATTTATTAAAAAGCATTCAATCTTTCAGAAAAATAAATTTTCGACATTTATTGGAACTTTAGTTTTCCTAATACTAATTGGGATATTTTCTGTAAATTATATTCAAAGTTGCGAAAAAAATAATTCATAATTAGTTTTTGAAATTATTTTAAAATTGATCTTTTAATTCCTTAGTACTGTAAAAATATAAAAAGTCATTCATTTTAGAATGCAGTTTTCATCAAATCGAACTTGTTAAAAAAAATAACTAAATACAATTGTTTAAATGAATAATTTTTTCTCCAATTCAAATCTATTACAAAAAGGCTTTGAACAATTTATTTCAATTCAGTTTGAAAATGAAAATTTTGTCTAAAAGCGCACTTCAAACCTACTTTATTTTTTATGAATACGGCAGTTAGAATGTTAGAAATGGTTTCCAAAAAAGATTTTTGTTAACTAATTTAAAATTATAGTATGTAAATCGAAAGTCTGGATTTAATTCATTTAACTTAAAACTTTATTAACATTCACAAACTTAATGGAATCTTCCTTATAGTTGTTTGTTTCTTAAGTGCATTTTTTAAATGTTTTTAAAAAATATGACATATTAAACGAAGTGAAATAACATAAAAAAATTAATTTATGCCCAACACGCAAAAATAATTTACTACAAGTAAGGCACAAAAAGTTAATGAAACCTAGAAACAACAATTTATTGTTTTAAGGAATAAAATAATAAAATACAGTACAAAGAGTCAAGTCTTCCCTAGCAGGTATATGTACAAAATTATATATGTACCACTCTTAAGACATTTTTATTTAAATTAACACATTCATTTATTACAGCCATACTATCAAGAAAATACACATAGGCCAGTAATTTTTTGGCCAGGAGAAACGAATATTACAAATTTCGCAATTATTTACAACAATTGTTTGTTTGGTCTCTTCATACCCTTTCCTTTCAATAAATTAATAAGCAAATATGTTGGTTGTTTCATTATTTTTTTAATACATTATTGTTTTTATTATTTATTTTCATATTGTTATAAAATGAAATTATTATAATAAAATATATATTTAACCTCTGACTGTTGACCAATCAATTTATATAAAATTTAATTTATGAAATTTATTTAATACTCCCAAAAGGCGTCATTATAGCAGGGACACAGTTCATTGTTAATTATAGGAAATAGTTTTTAATCGAATGGCATAATTTTGTTTTATTTTTATAGTATTAATATAAGTAGGTCTATATATATACAGAAAATATGATTATTCCCACAACAGCCGGTACTAAGCACCGGAATGAACCGAGAACACTCGGTCAAGGATGTTTCAACTAAGTAAACACTGTTGTTACAATAGCAACAATAGAAAATATGATAATCCATAGATCCAAATAAATTAAAATAACATTTATAAAAAGCTAAAACAATAATAAATTTTTAAGTTTATTATTTTTCCTTCTAATATTGATTGTTTCTGTTTGAGTTATTTTATAATTTTAATTCAATTTAATTTGTAATCGTAAAAGTTTTAATTCGGAAATATTTTCTTTTGAACTGAACACAGCAAAAAAAACCAACAAAATTTAATTTAATTTATAATTATTTAAAACCTTCAAATCTGACTAGTACAGGAACTTTATTTTTCTTAACTATTTTCTACTATTGTAAATAAGCCAAGTATTATAGCAATGAACTTACAAATTCTTAATAAAAAAAAATGTTTTGTTTTGTGTAGGTTAATTTCCATTTCCGTGAGTTAGCCTCCGATTTTCAATTTTGTGTAAAATATACTTATAGTGTATTAGTATTGATTAATAAATAATATCAGTATCGTTCTGTTAATCGAGTGATTTTTAAAGCGAATAATTGACAAATTAATGTTCTGCAAATCAAACGAATTCTTTCAACAATTTTGTTTACTCGTAATTAAAACGAGTGAATCATGTCTATTCGATTTACAGTTCACCAAATTATTGGAATGAGTTTTAAAATGGAAGCATGCATTTTAGTTCCTAAAAAATAGCTGAAAATATTGTTTTAAAGTATTTAATTGCTTCCGCATTTTTCTTAATCATATGTCCATTCTTATTCAGATTATTATAATTTTTCTGGGTATTTTCGAAATATTTTCTAAAAATTTTCGCAACTAGCAACTCCAAATGACACGCAAAGAGTTTTTCTGTGGAGTTTTGTCAGAATCTTGTCTGTTAATTGGAGACTTAAAGACTCTTGCCAGACACTTAACACATTTTCTGAAAATTGGTGAACATTTATGTCCGTATTTTTAAAGTTCTAAATAAGGTCTATTTTTAATAAAGAGAATATAGATTTCTAAAGTCAATAACTTAAAAATAATTTTCACAATGATCCTTGTTGAAAACATGTTTTATATGTGTCCTTTTCATATTCAATTCTTTCCACGCTACATGTTGCCCATATTATTGTTATTTTTAACGCAAATTCCACAACTCAATATAATGCGTAGATTGTTCGTGGTAAATGGGTATTCGGAAAAAAAAAATTATGTATGAGATTGTAGTGCGTTTAAAGGGCAGACTTCTCGTACTCATTAAACAACGTATGTACTCGTATATATGCTGGGGGATAAAAACAATTCATCATAAACCGATAGTGTTTAATTAATGAATAAATTTCAATGCACATGTATGTAATAAATATTGGTAATATAAATACATACTCGTATATGTAATATACATATTGTCACCTAAAATGTAAAAAGCCGTTAGTAATATTTCATTTATATTTGTATTCACACATTTCAATTATTTTTAGTATACTTTAAAAAAAGTTGCACAAGATGCTTTTTTATATTGTAGACCTTATTTAAAAATTGGCCAGAATAAAGTTCATGTTTTAAATTAACTTTGTACAAAAATTTTGTTTTATGAAAATTAAACTTAAAAATAAAGTGTTTAAATACCAAATTCGTTTTTGTAGATCATATTTAAATATAACTTAAATCACGTCCATTTAAATGCAACTTAAGTTGTTCATACTACCATATGATTTTGACAGTTCTGCATATTATGAAAATTTCGCATTGAATTTTTTTTTATTTTATAAATATATATTTTTTTTTTTGACATTTAATAGTGCTACCATACTTTTATCATAATTAAATACCAAACGTAATTTGAGACGTAAATTTAAGGAAAAAAAATTAACTAAATTCGTATTTAAATATTTATTAAATTATTATTATTTAAAAACTGTCCATTAAAGAGATTTCTTTAGTATCTATAAAATTATTGAAATGTTAGTTACATCATTGTGGCTTTTGCTGACCATATGTACAATATTTGTGAACGTATTTAAATTTTTAAAAACAAATTACTAAAAGTAGTAATAACAGCAACAATTAAGCGCATTTATGTCATGTTATTACCAATAATATTTTAAGTATTTCACCGACATTTTATTTATTATGTTTTTATTAAATTTTTTGCTGAAATTAATTACAAATGTTGCGTTTTATTTTTTCTTTTTGTATTTGACTCTCTCTGTTCTAACAACAAACAACATTATTTTGTTTTTCAATTTATTTCCTTTTTTTCTCCTAATGAAGTCTTAAGTATGTGCGTTCATATTATTACCAGTCATGGTGAATCAGTGTAACTGGGTTCGTGCTACTATTTCATGAAAGGAAAATATTTTATGTAATAATAACTACACGTGATTGTAACAACGAGTAGTGTTGGAAATAAGCAGCGTTGAAGCACATTGAATCGCAAATATTTATTACATAATGTTTCTATCATAGAGTAGAAGGGAATAAATAAGTACTTATTTAATATTTGATATAGTATATTTTTGTTCAATCTTTAAATTAATTATTAGATTAGGAAATTTAAAATATTTACAAACAAACACAGAAACACAGGAAAACATGAATATTTAAATAATTTGAAATTAGTTCATTACAATAGCAATGTAATAAACTTTAAATCATATTTATATTTGTTAAAATTTTAAGAACTTATATCAGGGATGGAAAAGTTGATAAGATCGTAATTTTCTTTTATATATTTAACTCATTTGACACTTAAAAAAATTTTAATTTTTTCTATAGAAAACTTGTCGTATAACAGTATTTTCTATAGAAAATCTTTTGTATAACAGTATTTTCTATAAAAAATCTTTTGTATAACAGTATTTTCTATAGAAAATTTTTTGTATAACAGTATTTTCTATAGAAAGTCTTTTGTATAATAGTATTTTCTATAGAAAATCTTTTGTATAATAGTATTTTCTGTAGAAAGTCTTTTGTATAACAGTATTTTCTATAGAAAATCTTTTGTATATCAGTATTTTCTATAGGAAAGCTTTCGTATAACAGTATTTTCTATAGAACATTTGTTTATAGCAGTATTTTCTATAAAAAATATTTTGTCTAACAGTATTTTCTATGGAAAATCTTTTTTATAACAGTATTTTCTAATATTTGTATAACTGTATTTTTATTAAAGAATAACGCCACAAAACTACGTTAACGTAAAAATAATTAAAATTTTAAATTTTAGTACTTTTAGTTTCATTTTCCATCCCCGATTTATGTAGACTTATTTTTCATCATACACATGTTGGCGTAAATAAAATTAACCCCGATTAAAAAGAAGACTTTTATAACATGACAAATACATGTCACTACAAATGTTTACTTTATTTATAAGAAATTCCAAGAAAATGTTGTTTTCTAAACCATTTAAGGATTAAATAAAATAACCACATGACATATAGATTTAACATGTTAAAATATTTTTTTTTAAGTACAATATTACAGAACGTACTTCAACATAAAACAATACGAAGAATATAATGTGACATCTACAATAAATGTATATAACAGTAATAAAAATATATATGTATATTTCTGTATTTATCTTCAAATATAAAACATATAAAAAATGTATCCGCAAAATTATAAATTTACGTCTTTAAGACAACATTTCTTTTGCATATTTTAGTTTTGCCGACGAAATACAAAAACAAAAAATAACGCACTAACAAAAAACTGAAAAATGTAACGACAATTGTGAACAAAAATACAGTTTTTTGCGGAAAAATATATTCTAAACGACAAATAGTATTGTATTGTTAGTGAAAATACAAAGCAAAGATAGATATATTTATGTACTATGAAAAAATAAAATATCCTTAAGCAAAAACAAAAATTACAATATGCATTTATTTATAAAGAAGCAGCTGAAAATAAAAGCTTTAAACCATCTTTGAAAATGTTCATATTAAATAAATCTCCAAGACTAAAATGCAGAAAAAAAAACTCAACAAATGCTCAAGTTAAGAAAAGCAGATTACATTTTTGGCCAAACACAAAGAAAAATATCACCTACATTTTTAGTTGTACGTACAATGTTTCCATTATAAAGAAATTGTACAATCACATTGAGAGAATATTTGATGACAAATGTATTGTTATCAAATTCAAATTATTTTTCTGAACAAAATTCAAAGATTTTTAATATACGAAATATATTATAAAGAAAAATAATACGAAAATAGTATTAATACTTACATTTGTTATCAAATATCCGTCCAAATTTTAAAAAAAATATTTTACTAGTGATAAAATTATTTGAAAAAATAACTTAAAAATTATTAACTACTTGTTTTTAAAAAATTATCGAATTTCAAAACGAATGGGTAATATACGAATCCATTACAAGTTTTGTTCTTATAAATTAAATCCAAAATTAGTTTATTCGAAATTATAAAACTCTATAAATAAAGAAGATATTAAGTATTTCGTATTGTGATGAATACAATTCAGCTATATCTTTTAGAATAGTATTTTAAACATTTCAAAACTATAGTATTTTTGAGGTTATGAAGCATTGGCTATCAAATGATGAAATGTCAGCAATTGGAATGTCATCGTTTGAATTTATTTAGTACAAACATGACAATTGTTGACTATTTATTCCAGCATTTTTAACACAATTATCTAAATACCAAACTAAATAACACCGACATCAGTGGTTTTTGGTTTCAGCAAGATGTCGCCAGCCACAACCAACATGTGTGATTTTAAGCCAGTTTACTTTATAGCCACCCTGCATTTGAAAGTACGGGTCAAATTTTTATAAAAATTTATAGTATTGAAAATTTGTTTTTCATTATACATAACATAACACAAAAGTTCATAATTGTTACTTAAATTATCATTGTATGCCTTTTAGAAAGTAATTTTCACTAATGTTATTTATTATTTATCGGACTGCAATTTAAATATTTTGATACGCATGAGCTCTTTGTAATGTAAAGTGAATAGTAACTTTAGTATCTCAATGTAATCTAGAGTAATCGGGGTCCTATTTGATTTTCCTAATAAATGACAGTTATATTAATACTTATAAATGTGCATTATGTTTTCCCTTGGAAACCGTGTACATCTGTTAACAATTTTTAAGTAGTATTACAATTTTTGTTAAATATGTTTCATGTTGTTTGTTACATTTTTTGTCCTACGTATTGTTGTTTGCGTGTTGTTGTGTATTTAATGTGTAACACTTATACAGAGTCATGGCATGCGATTAGTAAAGGATTTTCTACAAAAAAAAAAGGAAAATTGAGGCAGAAAAAAACAAAAAAGAGCTGCTACAAGAAACTAAACTGTTGGTTTGATGTTACAAAAAAGTTTATATGCAACATTTTGAGAAAATGAATTTGAGTAAGTGTAAAAGATGTGTGTATTTGGGTGCGTGTTGTATGCATTGGTTTGGCTATTAAAGGGTGTTGTTAATGTGGCAAAAGCTACTGCAGAATATGTGTGGACAAGTTAAAAGTTTGTTGTACTTAAATATTTTCATTTTTCCGTTCTATCCTTTTATACATGTAAAGGTTTAAAGTAATGAAATATATATGTACAGTGGTTTCCCGGTTTAACGAATTATATATTGTCAGGCTCATTCGTTATATCAAAAAATTCGTTAAATCCGGCAGTTTTTTAAATATGTTTTATTAAATTAAAAATCATGTTTATTTATTCTAATTCATAACAAAAACAAACAAAAATAATAATTAGTTCATATCACATTCAATTAAATAATTAGTTCAAACAAAACTAAAAAAGGACTTTGTACCGTATAAATTTTGATTTTGGTCTTTACATACAAATAAATTTTTCTCTTAATCCATTTTTTTCGTAAAGCGTCTCTTATAACATTGTACAAATGTAATTGCAGTGACTATCTTTTGATTTCATTTATTTTTTTAACATTTTTGCAAAAATTCGTTAAACTGAGTACATGACATTTTCATTTGTTCGTAATATAAGGTACTCAATGGAAAGAATTGACTGTTCATTAAATCGCGAATTCGTTAAATTGAGTAAAACGTTAAACCGGGAAACCACTGTATTTACTTCCTGTGTAACCATGCACACATAGACATATTTCTACTCATGCATACGTATGTAATGTATATTGTGCATGTGTGTTCATACTTACTTCCATATAAACATACGTACATATTTTCTATAAACTATGTATGTACATAAACTTCTTATACTTTTTTTTTGTAAAATACTCGTAGTAAGTTCAAATAAAAGTTTAAAAGCCTTCTTCTCTACTTAACTCACAATGGTGATGATGAGGATCATTTTCTATAAAGTACACGAGGTTGAAAAAGGACGTTTAAGTATTGAAACAACAGCAGTTAGCAAAAAAGTAAAAAAACAAACAACAACAACGTCAAAATGGAAAGGAAAGAAAAGGAAGTCATTGATAAAAGTTGCATTTGTTGTCTTTTTTGTTAAGTGTTGACATACTGTGTCCTATGTCTATATTTCTATATGCATGTAGAAGAGTGTTACGAGTTAAAATATTAATAATGTAAATTCTATTCTCAACATTCTATGTTTTTAATATCATGAATGTGTTTTCTTGTTTTATTTTAATTAAAATTTAAAACATTTTACTTGTGTGTAATTTTTGTGGTTTGAATGAAACAAAAAGGATTTGTAGAATTTTAAAACAGGAGAATAAATAATATTTTAATACTATTATAAAAATAATCTAACCAGTCCTTTCAAACTAAAATAGGTAAGAGTGTTGTATTCTTATATACCCATCACCAATATTCGAAATGAGTCACACTATATTTAGATCTAAAATTTGTTAATTTTTTGGCATTTCTATTAGCAATGACTATTTAATATTTTTGTTAATTATATATGAGGACTATTGATATCTAATTTCAACTTTATATATGTAGACGTTTGTAAGAGATTTATGTGATTTTAGGAAGTGGTACCCATAGCCAATCACCAATTATGGACTAATTGACATAAAATTCAGTATGACGGCGGTTTGTATAGATATATACTATTTATAGATATGTGTTTTAATTGTGTCGAATTCTAACCTGATAAAAAATTAATATGGGGCCTATGAGCAAATATTTACCGATTCAAACAAAATATCGTTTTGTGATTTCACTTAACATAAAACTTGTTTTTGCAAATTTTTTTATACAGCTTTCTGCATATCTGCATATCATTTATGTATTTTTGTATATACAAAATAATTATGTTTTTACTAAACCATTTTGGCCGTTCTAATTAACAAAGAACATTTCATCCGTTTACACGATGAAATATATGACGTCTAATTTTAGACGTTACTTTTGGTTTGAGGGCAAGCGGTGTAGAGAAGCAAGCGGGGTAGAAAAATAGAAACGATTTCTGTTTTCATGTTTTTTTTCATATTTCTATTTACACTCATTTCTGTTTCTGTTGTTCCGTTTTATTCTTGTTCTTATTTTGAATTGAAAGGTTCGTTTAAAAATGCAATAAGTGACAATAAAATAAATAAATAAGGTGAATATTTTTGTAAACAAGAAAAATAATTATTTTGTTTGGATTTCTGTAATTATTTATTGATATGTGTGATTTTTTTAGTGCGTACATTGTGTTCATAATTTAAAATTATTTGTTAAAAGACAAAGAAAATTTATATATTTTATCTTTTTTGTTTCTACTGCCAATATTTCGTTGTGTTACAAACGGAATGACAAACTCAATATTTCTCTCTTTTATCTTCTCCTTAATTTTGATAAAAAGATCTGAAATATTGATTGCTAAATTCAATAATATATTTCGATTGTTTTTATTCTAAAAATCTGTTAATTGTAGTAACTTTAGAAGAATATCAATAAACATATAAAACAACAAAGAACAAATAAAATATACTTATTTTTAATTTTTCTTAAATTTAAACACAAAGCACAACTTATTTATAAACAGCCCAATCATGAATGAGAATTTCCTTTTCCCATTTTTCCTATTCAAATTCAATGTTAAAAAAAAAATAAAAAGGGAAAAAACTCCCGCGGATTATTTATTCATGATTGGGCCGTAATTGTCTGAAAACAATACTTAAACCCAACAATTAAAAATCACTTTTATCTAGTTTGTAAATGAGAATACCCAAAAACCACAAATAAGATTATAAAATATATCAGTTTCTCTTTGTCAAAATATTCACTAGAAAAACAGTGATAATGTTTAGTAAATTTTTTAACGTAGAATTTATATTTTTCATCCTCTATCTCAACTAACATTTAACATCAGAATTGACTTCGGCAACTGTTTATATTTATTTATTTTTTCATTTTCTACTACACATTTTATTATTTGTTTTCAATTTGTTTTTAATATTTTACAACTTCACTGGAAATTGTTTTGTTCTTTGTGACATGTTATTTTTTATATTTTTAATCTCTTTAGCTTCAGCGCCAGTTTTGGAACAGCCACCACAAAATGTAACTGCTTTAGATGGCAAAGATGCTACCATTTCATGCCGTGCTATTGGTGCACCAAATCCAAATATCACTTGGATTTATAACGGTAAGTGTTTGCTAAATGAATATTTTCCGAGTTATATTATTTTTTCATATAAAGTTGAACCACCCTAATATGTCTGTATAAATTATTTTATTTTCTAAAAAAAAAATGAG
Source organism: Bellardia bayeri (assembly GCA_950370525.1). Classification (NCBI taxonomy): domain Eukaryota; kingdom Metazoa; phylum Arthropoda; class Insecta; order Diptera; family Calliphoridae; genus Bellardia; species Bellardia bayeri. Next base: position 59,853,994 of record OX493266.1, on the reverse strand, counting down.
ATTACATCGATCTTCCATGCCCAGTAGCAAGGGAAAAACATTATGTTAAATTTTGTTTTTTTTTTTTATTTATTTGCAGCTTTTTATTTCACTTTAAATTAATTATTAAATGCAGTTGAAGATAAATAAGGAACAGTAAATAATTTCTTTTTTAGTATATTTAGGTATAAATTTCTCAGTTGTTAGGCATTATAGAAATTATTTACGTCAGATCCAATTCATAATTTTATGACAAATACGATATCTGCATGCCCTTAATATATAAGATTAACATTCCGTTTGTAATTTCTACATTTCTAATTTGCGACCCCATAAATTATATATATATATATATGTATGTGTATATATTCTGAAGTCGTCTGACCACCAGTCTGTTGAAATTGATTTTCCGAAGTCACCAAACAACATAAAAACATAATTGGTACATTAATATTTGAGGTTCAATTGGTATTTCAAATCGACCCGTGGGTATATATAAACAAAAGACCACGACTACTTCGATTTGTTTACCTACATATGTATCGATTACTAAGCCTTGACATTATTATATACATTTATATATTTGAAAAATATTTAATCTGAATTGTTTTGTTAAATCATATGTACATATAGACAAGATGACTAACTAATTAAATACATATTCAGCGATATATGTAATAATATCAAGGCTTAGAAATTAGGATACTGGACAAATTTGCCAAAAACAAATACATATTTAATTTAACAAAAATTTAATGAAAAAAAATTCTTAATTTTTCGACACATAAATTAGCAATTAGCTAAATTTATTCGAATCGAACATTTATGATCAGTACACAACATGCGGATATAGCTAGATTATCGTATTATTTTATAAAACCCCAATACATATATGTATATACATTTGTATTATATTTAGGAAAACGTTACTACCCAGCATACCATTCTAGGTATTTTTTTTTTTTTTTTTCATTTGTATATATGTATTTTATTTGAATGAATTCCATTTTATTTTTTTTTTACTGTAAATACAATTTATTTCATTTTTTCCATTTATAATTTAGTTTATTTGTAAATGAATTCCCTTTTTGTTTAAGTAAAAACAATTTAAAAAAATAATTAATGCGGCCTTTAAATTTGTTGTATTTAAAATTGCAAAATAAAATAAAAATATGTTCCATTTAATTTAATATATATACACATATTATATTCCCCTGATGAAGTCAACAAAGAATTGACGTAACGTTGGGAAAAAATTGTAATTAAATGTATTTTGAATTTAAAATATAATAATTTAGGCCCAAGTAGCTTATACGAAAATAAATACCAAATTGCAATGACTCTTTTTTGACATGATGTAAAAGCTCTTTCTAAGCCCAAAAAACCCTCATAAAAGTCCCTTTTCTGACATTATCTAAGAGCTTTTTCTGACGGACCATTTTCGAATGTAATGACCCTCTTTTCTGTAGGTTTTCTTAGCAATAATGATTGTTTTTTGGGCTCATAAAGAACATGAATGCTCCGGAAAAGGTGTCAGAGAAGACTCTTTTCGGACTCATATGGCTTGCTGGGTATGTTACGCAAAACTTCTTCTAGTATTCGTGATAAAAAATTAATTCGCAGTTTTATCACGTAATTGTTATTTAAGGAAAGTTATTAAAATAATTCGTTTAACTGTATAGATTCAATTAAGTTCGTTTGTCAGATAAAAGTGTTAAACACTAAAGAACAAAAAAAAACCCCCCATATAAAATCAAACCAAATTTTAAGACAGTTACAGTGTGCATTTGCATAAAACAGAAAATTGTTTAATAAATGTTTTTACTAATCTAAATAATTCTTTTTGTTATTATTATTTTTCTATGTCCTTGCTTAACAATGTTTGCCTGCGTTCCAACTACTACCACTACTTCACTAACAACAAAACAAAAAAACGCAAAAAAACTGTTGAAAATTATGGTTTGAATTAATGCCTAAATAACACACTCACACACAAACAACCATGAAAAATAATGCAAATCCAAAATTGGTCTTTAATGGATCACAATACCTAAAACATACTAAATGACGATGTGAATGTGTATTGTGTGATAAATGTTGGTTGGTTGGTTGTTCGCGGCTTAAATTTGCAACAAAATGTTGTAATGTGCTTGTGGGTTGCATTTTTGTTGGTGTTTTACTGCAATGGACTACTTAATATATAAACTTAACGCGTTCAACACAAAATAAAACTATAATTTAACGCCAAATACACATGCAACAATAACTAAACATACAATTGTGCAATGAATATTTTTATACACTTGTAAATTATGGCAATGAATTGGCCATGTCGCTTATTATTAACCGCAAATCGCAACGGCAACATCTTTAATGACAACATCGTATGATATTGCTTGAATTGCAACAACAATCAAACAAAAACATCAAACACCTCCACCTGAAATTTTGCAAATTATCCTGTTGTTGTATGTTTGGGAAACGATTTTTTGCATGTTGTTCATTCATGTTGTTGGTGGTATTTTGCTGATGCTGGAAACAAAATATTTCACTAAACTAACCAACGAACCGGAATCACAATGTTTGGTTTATGTCCCTACAACAAATACAACAACTATTGCCTATTACGATAAAATATAAAAACAAAAACTCACGCACATTGGCACAAATATTGTCATTGTAATCGTCATCACCATTGGATGGCTTTCATATCGCCAACATCATCATAACACTGTGAATGTTACGGGTACTTGATATCAACAACGACAATAACAATAACAACTACACTAACAACATCATTAACAATGGCGCATACAAAAAAAAACGCAAAAACAACAACTACAACAATAAAATTTACTATGTGCAAAATGTTGCCAACTTTACACATTTAAATATTGCACTATCCCTAAATTTGTATGCCACTTCGTGCATTTACCAACATTTCCATGAACGACACAATGCGTTGTTGTTGCTTGCCACAAATACTCTACTAAACTCCATCGCCACCAACACCACCACTACTACTACTGCTACGACCATCATCATGATCATCCAACAATTACAATTAAAACAGAAACACAACTTGTTGAGATATCGAGTCGTGTACAAATACTGGAATCTGGAGATTTATTAATATCAAACGTACGCGAATCTGATGCTGGTCTTTACACTTGTGTTCGTTCGAATGAAGCTGGCAGTGTTAATGGTGAAGCTTATTTGGGTGTTTTGGGTAAGTAAAATTTTGCTCTTTACATTTATGAATGTATGTATGTACATATGTAGTTTAAACAAATATAGATACTCGTGCATATGTACCTATACATAGATACATTTTCATAAGTATGCACGAGTATGCATGTACTTATTACGAATGCTTATTTGAGCTGTTAAGCATGCAAATTTGCAAGTTTATGTTAAAAATTATTTGCACATACATATTTTGTTTTTATGTTCTTTTTTTATACTGTAAGGTTATAATAACAAAACGCAAATTATCATGATGTTTTTATTATTTAATTCACACTTTTTTACTAATATCAGGACATTTCAAAGAATTCATTCTTTGAAATTTAAACATTTAAAAATGTAGAAAATGTTTAACACTTCCATAAATTCTATAAATTGTTTTTTCAAGCAATTAGGTCACTTTTAATATTTATATAAAAATGTTTTATATATTTATATATTTTAATATCCAATATTTCGCTATCACAATGGATAGCTTCCTCAGGGATAATACAATTTTTGAATTATAATAAATTAATAATTGAAGTATAAAAATGAAAATTTTTTTAACAGAAAATAAAAATTAAGCTTTTATTTTGTGTTGCCTCTTTAAATCCAGAGATAAATCCAAAGAGATTTAAAGAGGCAACACAAAATAAAAGCTTAATAATATAATTTGATCCAGCAATACAAAATATTAATCAAGAAAATAAAAAGTTTACATATACATATATAAAAACTTGTTTGAAATAATAAATGAAAAATTATATATGTAATATTTTTAGTTTCTAAACTTATTCTTATAAATTAAATGTCTGTAATTTTGAGCTACATTGTCGGTATATGTTTTAAAATGAATTCTCTTTTTAATCGGTACATTGCGGCCCTTTGTTCCTACTAGGAACCACAGGATATAATATATATCGGTACATTAACAATCTGTAACATTTCTAACATAAATCGTCTTTTATAATTTGTTTCTGTATTTAATACAGTAGTATTTTCAAAATCTGGATAATGATCTAAATTGTAACAGTGTGATGTTAATGCAGTTTTTTGAGAAGAAGTATGTTTGTGTTTTTGATCAGATTTATGTTCAGCTAATCTAGTTTTCAATTTGTTTTTAGTTGTACCTACATATATTTTATTACATTTTTCATTATTTTTACCCTTACACGGTATTTTATAAATAATATTGGATTTATCTAATTTTAAAGTAGATTTCAAATGTATACAGAAAAAAAAATCCTGTTTTTTTTCAATTAAACCTTTAATTGATTTTAAAATAATTTTCAATTAAAATTTTAATTGATTCAATTACTTTTTCTCATATTTTCAATTAAATCTCACATTTTTTTTTAATTGATACTATCATTTTGTTTACTGGTCCGATTTCAATTAAATTTTTAATTGATTCCACAAATATTTTAATTGAAACTCATTTTTATTTTTTTCTGTGTACTTTAAGAAAATTTTGTATGAAAATTTTGTCTAAAAGCACACTTCAAACCTACTGTATTTTTTATGAATACGGCAGTTAATAGTTAAAATTTTTAAATTCTTGTTATTACCTTGACTTTATTTTGTTAACTGTTTTTAAAAATATACTAACAGATAACCGGAATAACAGATAAGCCTAGTTGTGAAAAATAATCTATGTCAAAATTTTAAAAATTTGCATGGAAATTACTAAATTTTGGCCATGTCGCTGTTTAAATTTTTCTCGAAAATTTATAAAAATAAGTAGTTATTTTATATATTTTATAAGAATCAGCATAAAAAATGACTAATAATAAATTTTTAAATTACTATAAACGTGCACACTACCTCAGGTAATGGCCGGAAACAAATTATAATAAACATTGTAGTTATTAGAATTGATTCGCACAATAATATGATAATAATTAAAGGACTGCTTTTTTATAAGTTCTCAAATCCACAGAAATATTAAAAAATATAAAAATATGTTTATCTTCTAAAATCTTAAGATTTTCCATACAAGTTTCCTCAAAAATTTTAATATTATAAAAAAGACCACAAATCTTGTGGCTCACAAAAATCTATATTTATTTTTTTTTTATATATTTAGTTCGTTTATTTGACCTTTTTTTTAATATTTAATAGTTTCTTTTAACAAGCAATTAGGTCATTTTAATTTTATATAAAAATATTTGATTTATTTTTATATATTTATTTCCAATATTTCGCTATCACAATGGATAGCTTCCTCAGGGATAATACAATTTTTGAATTATAATAAATTAATAATTGAAGTAATTTTTTTTTGGAAATATCTCAAAATAGTGTTTCGTATTAAATTTATTCAGGTTGTCTTTGGTAAGGCTAAAGATATTGTGCAAATAAAACTATAAAGCGAATGAGAATTACAAACACTCAAGCTTCATTTGCAAATACATACATATATTAAAACCTTGATATTGGTTGTAGATTTCCTAAGCCTTTCGGAAAAGGCTTAAGCAAAAAGAATTTTTCAATATTATTTATTTAAAAACTAAAACTGGTTAAAAATAATTTCATTTATTTTACAATTTTATAAAATTTATAAGGAAATTCATCACGTTAAAAAATGAATTAGCTCGTTATGACTTCTAAAATTTTGCAATTCATATTTTTTGAATTAGTCACATTTGTAGGACTTGTGTATTACAATATTCTGCCAGCATTCTGTGTACTATAACTAATCTTGTCTCTAATCATTGTTGTCACATCTCTCTACATGTGACAATTTTTAATTGTAGTTTTTGGCATATTATTTTTAAGTGATTTTCTGTGGTGGTTTTGTCATTGTTTTTCGGTGTCCTGCAAAAATTTTAATTGGATTTCAACCATGTGATTATGACATTTAATTTGCTTTTTGGCCGAATGAAATGTATTATCCAAAAAACCAAAACTGTTAGTATTCACGTTTTGTGATGACGATGGTAGCAATAACCAAGATATTATTTTTTGGCAGCAACAAAAAAATTTAAAGCAATTTAGAAAACAACATTAGAGATTATATAATTGGTATTTGCTTATACAAATTATGAAAAATATGGTTCATTTTCAAAACTGGGTTACATCTGTATTTAACATTTTAAAGTACATACACATATGCACATTAGAGATATAACAACGTTTTGAAGCTTGCATCACGTGGTGACCATTAGTGTACTGAAAATTCAAACATTAGTTTATTTCACCCATTTTATTCAATATTATATTGGTCTTCTTAGTTTGTCGTGCCTTAATTTTAAAAAAGTTATCACCCTAATGTTTTTTTTTTAACTTAATTAAGAAAAGTATAGAAAACTGGAGAAAATGCTTTGCATCATAGAAAATTTTTAAACATTTACTTTTAAAAGCTCTTAGTATTAAAACATTATTTTGTTGGTATTTTATTGAAATTTTTACATAAAATAAAAAAGTTATTAAAAGGACATAGTATCGAGATACATGTATTTTTATATGTAGTTTCATTTTGTAAACCAAACTCATGATTCGATTTCCTATCACTGTATCACTGTCATCAATATGTTGGCTGCTGACATACAACAGAATACAAATCTTTTTAAACATTTTTTAATTCCCTCTAAAGCCATATATCAAACCAGAACACAAAAACAATATACATATTACAAATCTTTTTTCTATTGTCTATATTTTTATTACAATTTTTGTTCTATCTTTTATTTTCCAAAAAAAAAAAACAAATATGTATCGAAATAGTTCGCACACAAATCATACAGCCACCAGTTGACGCTACTGTTCTTTTGGGCCTAACCGCATCGCTGCAGTGTAAAGTCTCTAGTGATCCAACAGTGCCATATAATATCGATTGGTATCGCGAAGGTCATCCTACAGCCATTAGCAATTCACAGCGCATTGGTGTACAATCTGATGGTACTTTAGAGATACAGGCTGTACGAGCTTCGGATGTTGGCACCTATTCATGTGTTGTAACCTCACCGGGTGGCAATGAAACGCGGTCGGCACGTTTGAGTGTCATTGAACTACCATTTCCACCAGCAAACGTAAAGGCAGCACGTCTAGAGACAGCAGAACAACGAGCCATAAATGTATCATGGACACCGGGTTTCGATGGCAACAGTCCAATATCCAAGTTTATTATACAAAGGCGTGAAGTATCAGAATTAGGTAAGTTAGTTTTTGGTGTGTTTGCTTTTTATTGTTTTAATACTTGTCATGGCTATTTGCATGAATGAGTCTGTTTATCTGTGACTGTGTACTCGTATGTGAAAATTCTTACTCGTGGAAGAGTTGTTAAAGGAGTTGTTTATTATGTCATCATTAACCTTTATTACTTTTCCTTTTAAAAGGATAATAAATACTTATACTTATATAGAAACAGATGTAGTTACATTTTAATTATACATACATACATAGCTTATTTTGAGTTTTAAATTTTGTTTAGTTAATATGATAAGTTTTTGTTATAACGTAATAGATGATTATGCTAATATTTATTTATTTGTATATTGTTGCAAAATACTATTGTAACATTATCTAAAAATAAACTATTAAAACTATATTTCACATAAATTAAAACTAGCTCACATTTTTGTTACCCAAATTTAAACATAAAATGTAACAAAAGCTAAAAAAAACTTCAAGATTAGTAAATGTTCCAAGAAATTATTGATTTGAAATTTTGATACTTTTTCTGTTTAGTTATTATAAATATAAAATAATATTATATTCCAATTCCTGGATTTGTAAAAATTCATTCCGATAGACGTTCCTAGAATACCTAACAGAAATAATTAAACAGTTTCAAATCAAATATTTGTCAAATTCTACACCAATTAATTAATTACACATTTCTAATTACATTTTAGAAATTTCAAATTATATTTCAGAAATGTATAAATTAATTTCAGAAAATTCTTATTACTTATTTCTAAAGTTTGTAAATAAAATATTTAATAAGCAATTGCATCAACTCCAATATTAGGTCGTATTATTCATTCCGTTCCGCGATTGTGGAAAGAAATTATTTGTGCGAAAGCATAATTCGAAATTATTCATTCCGTTGCTGCGGTTCATCTCTACACAGACAGTATGAATGAATAATTACATTTTACATTGCGATCGATATTTCTTTCCGTGTGGAATCAATAATACCATCCAGTGTTTCAGAAGGTTTTAATTGTCTGATCAAATTATATTTCAGAAATTTCCTATTGGGCTTCTTCAACTTCTGAATTAGAATTAGAAGCTTCTGAAATACATATAGATTTCGAAATGTCTAAAATATTATTAGTTTTTTGGAATTGGAAATTTATAAAATACAAAATATCAAGTACATACATATTTGTTTGTTGTTCTTCCAAAATAAAACCAATGAAAACTCTCATAAAAAGTTTATATTTTGAAAGTATTTAGTTTAAACCAACATTTGTTATATCTCCGCAAAATACTACATTATTTTGTAAATAATTGTACAACACTGCCATGCAAATATATTATACATGTATTTTCATTGTGTATAATATTTGTAATATCTCTTGTACTAAACAATAAATATTAACTAAATATGTATGTATAACTACAGTAAATATCTAAGTATGAATGTATGTAAGTCAGTTATTTTCAAGAAAATCAGTTTAATTTACAACCAACAAATTACTAAAGTTGGAAAAACAAAATTTCATGTTTATTTATTGTTTAGTTAGTTTCATTTACCAAACAATAGAAAACTATACACAACAACAACAATCCATTAGAGCTTTAGTTTGTGTGCCTATGTTTAAAAACAAGACAAAACAATAACAACTACACCAACAACAACATTTCTCACCAAAAAAAATTATTTTATTTTTTCTTTCTTTTTCTCTCGTTTTGTTATGTTTTTGTTAACATTTTGGTTTTACTGCAACAAAAAATATATAAAACCAAAAAAAAAAAAAATGCACAACACATACTGCAAAATATTTTCATATTATCAACACGAACCAACCAAACAACAACTTGGAACGGCTGCTTCTGGTTATTCAACTCTTTCTAAACTGACCCACAAAACAAAAATGAAATCACTACTACCACTACCTACTATCACCATCTTCATTCACTACCACCACATTCCATGACCTTTCCAACGAAAAAAATTTTAATCTATATTTTATTGTTTCAAATCTGATTGTTTGTCTTCCTTAAAACACCAATTGTTTGTGCTTTTTTATAATTTGCTTATGATTTATTATCCTGTTGTTCAATTAAAATTCACTTTTATTTCAAATTGTACATCTGCACTAAATAAATTGATTTAAAATGTAATGAAATTACCCCGCCATGCTGTCGTCCCCTTTATCCTATTCCTTTATTTACATTGATTTTTAAATTCATTAACGTCATCAGAAAAATTCGTAGGTCCTGTACCAGATCCCTTACTAAATTGGATTACGGAGCTCAGTAATGTTTCGTCGGAACATCGTTGGATTTTGTTGCGCAATTTGAAAGCAGCGACAGTTTATCAGTTTCGTGTAAGTGCTGTGAATCGAGTTGGTGAAGGTTCTCCGTCAGAACCAAGTAACATTGTGGAATTACCACAAGAAGGTAAGTTCCAATTTTTAATGTTCATTATTATGTTTATATTTAATTTAATTTAGCTTTTGTGTATTTTTGTTTATAAGTACATATGTATTTATTATTTAATATCTTTATTTTATATTTTTTAACCGATCAATTTTAAATTACTTGTTGCTAATTTACTTGACTTTCGACTATTAATGCAAATAGAAAAGCATTAGAAGCGCACACATTATTAGCCTTGTTATGTATTCTTAACTTTGTAATAATAAAATGTTAAAAGAATGGTAACAAAAAAATAATATCTGACATTAACTAAACTTTTTAACTATTTTACAAAGTTTAGAATATGGGGTTATAACAGGATGTAATTAAGTCTTTATTGTAAAAATTTATTTTTTGGTTTTGTTTAGACTTGTATAATGAATGCACTCTTTAAGTTTCTCATTGTTGTGGTTTCAAAATTTGATTTAGAATCAAAATTAACTGTTTTTAATTATTTTATTTCATATAAGATATTTGATTTAGAATCAACATAAATTGTTTCAAGTTCTTTTATTTCATATAAAATACAAACATACCCAAAGTTTCGTGTTCGATATTAACCGATACGCTGTTTTTCATGACTTAAGAATTAAAATCGACTATTATTCCTCTTATTTTACAACTAATTTCAACTGAAAATTTCAAACAAAATTTAGAACCAAAAACCTATCTTTTTTGCTGGTTAAAGCAGAACTAATAAGATTTTAAATCATTATGATTTATTCACCATTTAATTAACTGTGAAAAGTAAGATTTCCAAATTTTGAATCGAATTAAAGTGATTCACAATGCAAAAGCTTAAAAGATTTCCTTTCCGATGGATTCCTTTGTAATAATGCTTATTTTACATTAATTACAAGGAATCATTTAATTCATATTTGAAAACCTACCAATAAAAATAGTTACCAATTAATTTCAAAATATTAATCTTCCGACAAATGAAACTTGAAATACAAGTTATTTCCATATATAAATTATCCAAATTCGATCTTAACTTAAATGATCTGATTAGATATTTGGTAATATTTTCGCGAATTTCAGGTATTTTTCTATTAAACAGAAATCAAAACCAACGCAGAAACAAATTTAATTTTTATTTCCAAAGCTTTTTAGTAGGCATTATTTAATCCCTTAGTTCTTAATGTTTGTCATCCGAATTTATTTGTTCATTATTTTGTTATTCTGTTTTATTTACAATATGAAAAAAACTACTATCAAATAGTAAGATAAACCCATACTAATGCTAAAATATAAATTCCTTTTATCTGTATTCCGTGCACTGGCTCTGTGGTATTGTAAAATATGTAGAATTACCGCTACACCGAGGTATATATTGTAAAAAATAATTGAATTATTATTAAGAAAGCTTTAATTTAGTTTAAGTTTAATTATATTTTAATTTGCATAGAAAAAGATTAATTAATTTGAAATTTATTTGAAATAGCTCCTTCTGGCCCCCCTGTTGGATTTGTGGGATCTGCTCGCTCTCAATCGGAAATTATTACGCAGTGGCAACCGCCTTTGGAAGAACATCGGAATGGACAAATTTTGGGTTATATAATACGGTATCGTTTGTATGGTTACAACAATGTACCGTGGATGTATCAAAATATTACCAATGAGGCTCAAAGAAATTACTTGATACAGGAATTAATAACCTGGAAGGATTATGTTGTACAAATCGCTGCCTACAACAATATGGGTGTTGGTGTGTACAACGAAGGTGCCAAGATAAAAACCAAAGAAGGTGTACCAGAAGCACCTCCAACAAACGTTAAAGTGTATCCTGTTAACTCGACTGCCATTAGAGTTAGCTGGACACCACCAAATCCACAACAAATAAATGGTATTAATCAGGGATACAAACTTCAAGCTTGGCGTTATCAAGCGATAGATGGCGAAGACAGGGAAATTGAAGAAAGAATGATAACAGTACCTCCAAGTTTGCTGGATCCATTGGCGGAACAAACAGCTATACTAAATGGTTTAGATAAATTTCAGGATTATAATATAACTGTATTATGTTTTACGGATCCTGGCGATGGTGTAAGAAGTTTCCGAGTGCCCGTTAAAACTAAAGAAGATGTACCAGATGAAATAACCGCCTTGCATTTTGATGAAGTTTCTGATCGTTCTGTAAAAGTTTTGTGGGCACCTCCAAAAAATATTAATGGTATTTTAACGGGTTATACCGTTCGGTATCAAGTAAAAGATCGCGCAGAAACTATTAAATCAGTAAATCTCACTGCTGAAGATACACAATTAGTAGTCAACCAATTACAAGCTACAACCCACTACTGGTTTGAAATAAGAGCTTGGACACGTATAGGTGGTGGTCCGCCCAAAACAGCAACGATACAATCTGGTGTTGAACCAGTTCTGCCAGAACCTCCCACAAATTTAGCTCTGTCCAATATTGAAGCTTTTTCTGTGGTTTTACAATTTACCCCTGGTTTTGACGGTAATTCGTCGATAACTAAATGGAAAGTAGAAGCTCAAACTGCACGGAATCTTACATGGTTTACGGTTTGCGAAATATCAGATCCAGATGCTGAAACGTTAACCGTAACCGGACTTACACCATTTACCCAATATCGCTTACGTTTAAGTGCTACAAATGTGGTAGGTACCTCAAAACCTTCAGAACCGACAAAAGATTTCCAAACAATTCAAGCCCGACCAATGCATCCTCCTTTTAATGTGACAGTAAGAGCTATGTCAGCTACACAATTACGAGTTCGATGGATACCTTTACAACAAACAGAATGGTTTGGTAATCCCCGAGGTTATAATATCACCTATAGGCAAATTGAAAGTCAAAATAGAATTATTCCAAAGAGTGTGCTTATTGAAGATCACACGGCCAACTCCCATGTTTTGGAAAGTCTTGAAGAATGGACTGTGTATGAAATTGTAATGAACGCATGTAATGATGTGGGTTGCTCACGTGATAGTGCAACGGCTGTGGAAAGAACTCGGGAAGCTGTTCCATCATATGGCCCTTTGGATGTTCAAGCTAATGCTACGTCTTCCACCACCATTGTGGTGAGGTGGGGTGAAGTGCCAAAGCAACATCGTAATGGACAAATTGATGGTTTTAAAGTGTTTTACGCTGCTACCAACCGTGGTGGTCATGTTTTACATAAAACAATATCAAATAATAGTTCATTCACTACAACCCTAACTGAATTAAATAAATATGTCATATACCACATACAGGTGTTGGCATTTACACGGCTGGGAGATGGTGCTTTAAGTACCCCCCCTGTTAGAGTACAAACATTCGAAGATACTCCTGGCGCCCCTTCAAACGTTAGCTTTCCAGATGTATCATTTTCAACAGCTCGCATTATTTGGGATGTTCCTGAAGATCCCAATGGTGAAATATTGGCCTATCAAGTCACTTACTCACTAAATGGTAGTTCTAATTTGAATTATAGTCGAGAGTTCTCACCATCTGATCGTACATTCCGTGCTACACAACTCTTAGCCGAGCGCTACTACATTTTCAGTGTTACTGCGCAAACAAGATTAGGATGGGGTAAAACCGCATCAGTATTGGTCTATACAACAAATAATCGTGAAAGACCGCAACCACCGTCAATGCCTCAAATATCCAGATCACAAATACAAGCACACCAGTTAACATTCAGTTGGACACCAGGAAGAGATGGCTTTGCTCCTTTGAGGTACTACACTGTACAAATGCGCGAAAATGACGGACCATGGAGTCTTCTACCCGAGAGAGTAGATCCAACACTAACTTCATATACAGCTACGAATCTAAAACCTCATACCACTTATCAATATCGTATACAAGCCACCAATGATTTGGGACCATCGGCATTTAGTAGGGAAAGCATTGTAGTTCGTACTCTATCTGCAGCTCCTTCTGTATCAGTTACCAACCTTAAAGTTGTTCCAATAACAACAACGTCTGTACGTGTGCAGTGGAATGCATTAGAAACATCTATGTGGAATGGTGATGCCACTACAGGAGGATATCGCATACTCTATCAGCAACTCTCTGATTTTCCTACTGCTTTGCAAACCACACCAAAAACAGATGTTATGGGTATAAATATAAACTCTGTAGTTCTATCCGACCTTCAGCAAGATCGTAATTACGAAATAGTTGTACTACCATTTAATTCTCAAGGACCTGGGCCTGCTACACCACCTGTTGCGGTATACGTAGGAGAAGCTGTACCAACAGGAGAACCAAGAGCTGTGGACGCAGCACCAATTTCGAGTACTGAAGTTCGTTTAAGATGGAAGCCACCGAAGCAAAGTATGCAAAACGGGGATCTTTTGGGTTACAAAATATTCTATTTAGTAACAGATTCTCCACAAGAACTGGAGGATGGTAAAACCTGGGAGGAAGAAATTGAGGTTGTTTCAGCCACTGCAACCTCACATAGTTTAGTGTTTTTAGATAAATTTACTGAATATCGTATACAAATTTTGGCATTTAATCCAGCGGGTGATGGGCCTAGATCATCACCTATTACAGTAAAAACACTACAAGGTCTTCCCAGTGCTCCACAGAATTTAAGGTTTGAAGATATTACTATGCAATCATTAAAAGTGTCATGGGATGCGCCCAAATTTAAAAATGGAGAAATTTTGGGATATTTAGTTACGTACGAGACTACAGAGGAAAATGAAAGTAAGTTTCCAAATTGAAATACCTGCTGTATAAAAATGTGTATATAATAGGAATATATTTTGTTACAGAATTTAGTAAACAGGTTAAACAAAAGGTTTCTGGAACAAGCTTAATGGTACAAAATCTAGAAGAAGAAGTCACTTATACATTTACCGTCCGTGCTCAGACTATTGATTATGGACCACCAGTTAGTGAGAATGTTACTACTGGTCCTCAGGAGGGATCTCCTGTTGCACCTAGAGACTTAATATTATCTAAAACACTATCCAGTGTAGAAATGCATTGGTTAAATGGACCGTCAGGTCGTGGGCCCATATTGGGTTATTACATTGAAGCAAAAAAACGAGGTGAGTATTTAATATTGATTTAAAGGTTTTGGAATTTTGTTTATTTTGCATTTTATTTATTGGATTAAGCTTATTTTTAATAACAAAAATATTGGTTGGATAAAATGCTCTTTCTTTATTATATTTAACTTGGCTTTTACATTGATTTGTTTACAAATAAGCTTTTTGGACCAAGTCTTTACAAGCTTGGTTATTTTATAACTTATTTAAACTTTTCAAGTTCTGGTTGTTGGTTTTTTTATTTATTTTCTTAAAACTTCTTATTTCTTCCTATTTTAAAATTTAACTTTGGTGTGCTGAATTAAAAATTAAACCTGCTTTCGTAGAAAGAGGAGAACCATCATTTATTTGTAAGTATTACTCATGGAGAAAATATTATTTGTAGTGCGTTTAAAACATTAATCCTAGTACTTTTATTTAGCTAAACCAATTTTAAATAATGTAATAAATAGACATCCTTGTAGTTTGTTATATAAAAAGAACTAAAACTCTTATTCTATTATTTTATATGTTATTAATATATACTTTTTCTCTTGCTTAGACGACTCCCGCTGGGAGACTATAACGAAATCGACCACCGGCATGATACAGGACTTTACAGTCAGTTATCAAAGCTTGTTGCCATCCACTGCCTATACATTCCGTGTTATTGCATATAATCGTTATGGTATATCATTTCCCGTCTACTCTAAGGATTCCATATTAACGCCATCCAAATTACATTTGGAGTACGGTTATCTGCAACATAAACCATTCTACAGACAGACGTGGTTTATGGTTGCCCTAGCTGCCACTTCTATTGTTATAATCATAATGGTTATATCGGTATTATGTGTCAAGAGCAAAAGTTATAAATATAAACGTAAGCTATAGGGACTAACGAGAAATAATGAGTGGCAATTACAAATGTTTTTATTTTTCTTTTTTGCATTTCAGAAGAGGCTCAAAAAACATTAGAAGAATCAATGGCCATGTCAATTGATGAGCGCCAAGAATTAGCTTTAGAATTATATAGATCACGGCATGGCGTAGGTACAGGTACCTTAAATAGTGTGGGTACTTTAAGCAGAGGAACATTGGGTACCATGGGACGTAAGGCTAATAATCGGCCGCCACCTAATATTCAACTGGGTAAGAGTCCACCCAGGCCTTCACCTGCATCAGTAGCTTATCATAGTGATGAAGAGAGTCTAAAATGTTACGATGAAAATCCTGATGACAGCAGTGTCACAGAAAAGCCATCAGAAGTTAGTTCATCAGAAGCATCACAGGTGAATTATAAACCGATATTTCTTGTCAAATGTGCATATGCATTACTTATGATCTTTTTTATTTTCTAGCATTCGGAAAGTGAGAATGAGAGCGTACGTTCAGATCCCCATTCATTTGTTAATCATTATGCCAACGTTAACGATTCCTTACGACAGTCGTGGAAAAAACAAAAACCCGTGCGCAATTATTCCAGCTACACAGACTCTGAACCTGAAGGTAGTGCAGTGATGAGTCTCAATGGTGGTCAAATTATTGTTAATAATATGGCCAGATCGAGAGCACCACTGCCTGGTTTCTCATCTTTTGTCTGACAATCTACAGAATTTTAAGTATAAACGTACATAAGTATATGTACGTTCTTTTTGTTATCGATTAAATTTTATTTAAAAAATCAACACACATGCGTACATAATATAACTACAAATCATTAAAAAGGAAAAAATCATATTCTAATTGTAAGAGAATAGTACATGAAATTGTCTGCCTATTTATTTTTAGTGTTTAATTAGTGTTTAACCTAAGAAATCTAACGAAATTATTAGTTTAATATATAAGTGACAAACAGAGAAACTGATATAATATGTAGTATACATAACAATATCTATGTATATGGTACCAGATAATAGCATTCATCTACTTATTTTTCATTCTTTTTTAATTTAATTTTACTAAATGTTTTTTGTACGTTTTGTTTTCGTATAACTAGTAACGACATACATACATGTAGGTACAACATGCATATTTAATTATAGTTTAAAGTTTAAGTAGAATGTACTATGCAAGACAAAGTTCAAATTTTAAATTTTTAAAAGCTGTTCTAAATGAATCAGGTAATAAATGTTCTTTTCCAAGATTATTTATTTAAAATAAGCTTCATTTAATAGCTTTTAAAAGTGCAAGACAAAACTTTTATCGCTTAATTGTATTATATAATTAATAAAAATATAAGTATGTATGTTTAATTCCATTTGGAAATGTGTTCATATTTCAAATCGACCCCAACTAAATTAGAGCATGAAAATATATAAATTTTTGTATTGATACATATTTTGTAAAACAAGCTTTTACAAAATTAATGTTTTTTTTTCTTATTCAGATTCTCGTGTTGCATTTTTCCGAATTGATGGCTTTTTTTCAAAAAAAAAATATTCATTGAATCTAAATATAATAATGATGTTTGCTATAAGAAAAACATTTTTAATTGCCATGATTTAATAGATTATCAAGTTTTTATTCCTTAAATCATAAGCTTACACTTTCGCAAGCATCCGAAAAGTGCAGTACTGTGATGGTATTATTACATAATGGTTTGAAGTACTGTAATAGCAATTTCTACAATCATTTCAGTATTACCTTTTAATTTAATAATTTCTCAGTTATTTTTAAATTCTAAGATTATTGGAAATTGATTCATCTTTTCGACTTATTAAAATTTGTCCGTGATTGTCAAAATGTTTAATACATATACTATATACAAAAATCTGTAACTATAAATATAAAATTTGTATAATTTTTCACCCATTTATTAATGTTTTCCAACTAAACCCAATAAAAATCTCCCATTTTTTCTATGTAATAAATATAAATCATGGATTTGGCTTATTTCCAAAAGAAACAAGCCTTTCGTCCGGATAAAATAATTTTTAAGGACTCTAGTATGTATTTCTAGTTAAAATGTCCTTTTTACATTTATATTTTAATTCTAAAACTTGTAGTTTCAAAGTAATTTCACCAAAAATTTTGACCTTCACAATAATTTGACACTATTTTTTACTCATTTAAAAGTTAGCCGAACAAGTAACACATATAAAAATCCATAAGCATCGATATTCTTTTGTTCGTAACTGTACATGTAAATTGTAATAATAAGTAATCTAAAAACTAACTAGTTTAGTTATGGTCATTAAAAAATAGTTTACAAATTTATATCAAAATAAAAAATCAATCTTCTAGCTTTTGATTACATAATAATTTTTAATAATGGTTTCTAAGTGTTTCAACATAAACATATTTTATTAATTTGTTTTTGTGACCAATGTTTATAATTATTATAATTTTTAATGAGTTTCCTTCAGGCTAATTTGGTCAAATGTTTGTTTCCAAACGTAAATAAAAAACTTGTTCGATTTTTATTTTATTTACCCAATATTTTATTTAATTAATTTTAAACTCTTTAACATACGATTATTAATTGCTCTGTTCTACGAAAAAACTTTAACATTGCGCATTGTTTTTAGTTTTTAAGTAGAACTTTTGTTTGACAACCCATATTTTAAACAAATTATTTATTTATAAAAAATATTTTTATAAAAAAGTAAAATCTCAAAACACAACAGGGTTTTAAACGTATGTATGTAGAAAATAGTGACAAAGTTGTATCGTATCAAAGTTACCTAAATATATTTTAATTATGTTTATATTTTATTTACTAAATTTCCAGCTAATAAAACGATAAAATAATGCAATCACTTCGACATTGTTTACATTAAAGAAATTGGCAGTTACATATATTTGATATAAACTCATAATTATTATACGTATTACTGAAATAACCTATAATAAATGAACATAATTTTAGGACTTTATTTAGGAATTACCAAATTAAAGTTTTACAATTATGTCTACTAATTTTAAATTTGAAAGTAATTTTATGTAACAAGAGTGTAATCAATTCAACTGCAAATTCACTCGCAAGGATATAAAAAATATATATGTATATGTTTGAACTACATTTTCAGACTTGTGATAATAGTGCTTTTCTTAAACCCACAATTAAAAACTAAGGCATATTATTATCAGGCATGTGATGGAAATCGAAAACGAAAACGAATGAGTTTTGGAAGTACATTTTAATGCATTTCTAATCTAATTTTTTAAATTTTTGTTTTAAGATTCTCTTTAGTAGCCCAATATCTTTCTATTTTATGTGATAAAAGTTTTTCAATACAGAAATATTACGAAAAAATTAACTTTTAAAACTCTTTCGTTTTCATTTTCGATTTCCATCACATGCCTGTATGCAAAGATCAAGCAAATATAAATACATATTTGTTTGTAACTTTCTTTATTACTTTTTTTTTATTATTTTTGCTTGTAAATTTTATTTTTAGATTTAAGAAAAAACGACCATAAAAATCTCATTTATTTTTTTTTTTTTATTTTAAGTAAATTTAAGTAAACATGTAAATATTTTTAAATGTATTTTATAATTATAAAATTTTTACGGAAAATCCCACACAAAGTGCAGCTAAAAAAATTTTAAAATTTAAGTTTAATATTTTTGTATTTATTTTTTATTTTTTATGAAACAAAAAAATCAAGTGCTTTTTATATAATCAATGCCTTTTTAGTTAGTTTTTATTATATTTTTTTTCTGAAAGTAGGCCATAATTTAAAATGCAATGTAGTCTCATTAAATTTATTTTTTAATTATAATAAAAATAAATAAACATTTAAAGTGAGTCTACAGACTGATTACTGTATGTATTTTAAATAGTAATGTGTAAATGTGAAGTGCAACCATTTGTTAGTATAATTTTATGTTTTACATTTTTATTTTTATTAACTAAATACTTACAGCTAAATTGCTCAAATAAATAAATAAATAAATCTACTTGAAGTTCTATATTATTTTACTTTACTTAAGAAATATTTGTAATTAAGTTTATTTTTTAACCTAATAAGTTTTCTTAGTAAATAAAAATTTAAATTAATTTTAAGAATAAGTATTAAAAACCTGTACTTGAAAATAAAATAAAAACAACTGATAAACATAAATATTTGTGTGTGATATTTACTTCGCTTGGCTACATAAAGATCAGATGATAGATTCAGGGCTCGAAAGAAAAATTGTTCTCCTTTCTAACTGTGGTATTCCTCTTAGTTAATAATAGTCCAGGAACTTTTTAAGATCCGAAATCAATAGTTGTTGTCGTTTCAAAACCACTGCAGATTCTATCCATATCTATCAGATAATATCCATAAGGAACAATATTGTTATTATTATGAAATTTAGAGACTTTTATAATTACCAGTTATTTAGAACTATCTAGTTTTAGACACAAATCGAATGAAATTCGTGGAATCATTGGCAAAACTTAATTTTGTTTTGGAAAAATGTAATTGTCAACAAATTAAGTTCACGAAAAATGTAAAATGAAACGATAAATATTAAGGACTGATATCTTTTTTACTAATAACTATTTAATAACTACATATTATAATGTACATATATAAATTTTTGTATTAATAATATTCAGGCATGTGATGGAAATCTTAAAAGAAAACGAATGAGTTGTAGAAGTCAATTTTTTCGTAATATTTCTGTATTGAAAAACTTTTATCACATAAAATAAAAAGATATTGTTCTACTAACGAGAATCTTAAAACAAAAATTTTAAAAATTACATTATAACTGATTCATCACATGCCAGACTGTTTTTTTTTTTTTTGCTTGCTTGTTATTTTACTGATAAATGTGTCAAACTTTTGTTGCATCAAGCATGTTATCTCACTCTTTGTTATTTTATAAACAACACACACAAAGAAGCAAATTTCTTGATGTACATAAACTGTCAATTTCACAAAACTTTTTGTTTAGTAAAATTTGTAATTACACCTTGAATAACGCAATTTTAAAGAACAATACATTATTTATAAAATAAAAAATGCTAAACATTTGCTAACCACAAGTAAACAATAAAAATTCAAAGTGAGAAACGAATAATGGGACAGAGCCAAAGTTTGACGGATTCTTTGCCGGATGTGGATAGTGTCCATATGCAAGTTATTCGTCATACTAAAGTTTTGTCGGAAATTAATTCCTTAACTTATGAGGAGTTCAAAACATGCTTGGATAATTTAAATGCGCTGTAAGAAATTTAACGAAATTTTAATTGTATAATTTTATTGATTTTTTTCTTAATTGTTTAACAATATACCACAATGTAGTTCTCGCAAATGCATTGATCCCAATGGCAAGCAACTAGTGTTTTTAATTAAACGTGGTACAGACACTTCATTATTATGGAAAGCGACAGTTAAAATAGCATGTGTAAAAGTGGACCCACAAACACGGCAGATACATTCCTATAAGTTTTTGAATATAAAACAATTTTTATGTGTGTTTAAAACATTTCAGTCTCATTTGGAAAGCTTAGTAAGAAGTGAAAATCAAAGGGACATAAGACGTGGCTCCCAATCAACACCGGAAGATGATGACCAATCACACAACCGTGATCTGACAAACTTGCCATCGCAATTTACGGCATCCATGTTTATGAGCGCTTTGGGCAGTAGCACCGAGAGTGGCAGCGGCTTAAGTAGTCCAACGACATCATATTGTTCCCACAATGATCATGTAGACGAGTGCTCTATATGTTTGGATCGTTCAACCGAAGTTATATTACCTTGCACCCATAGTTTCTGCACGCCCTGTATAGAGCAATGGTAGGCGATGGCATATTTACTATGTTTTAAATGCATTTTTTGATATCTTATTTGTAGGAATGTTAATAATAAAACTTGCCCGATATGCTGTGAAACTTTGGATAGTACAGATGATACTTGGGTAATGTCAAATATCCCAGGCGTGGAAGAAATAAATGAAAAAATATGTGCAGAATTTATGAACTTGGCTGCTAAAGAGCAATAGACGACAGGAATGATTAGTATCTTAAATGCATATGAACAATATATGTAAGATATAAAAGTAAAAACGTTTCTTTTGGAATTACCCATAGTTATAACTCATTCTACAACAATCCCGTTGCATTATTTTACATCGTCATCAATGTTATTAGTACTTGCTGTTTCTCATTTACGGCGATTGAAAACAATGTTTTATTATTTGTATATATAAAAAAGTTTGTATTTGTTATTTGTATTGATATTTTAACAATATATATAAATTATATCCCAAAAAACGACTTAAGAAATGTTTTTTGTGTATTTTAAAAAACAATACATAATTTCATTTACTATGAGTCTAACAGAAAACGCATTTATCGTTTTTTCTACTCAGAGTTTACAAAAACAATTATTGGTATTGTATGTTGTATTAATGTATCTTAATTAAAACATACATACTTAATTATATTTACATACATAGGTATAGCAAATATATATTTTCTTAAGTAGGATTATTATTTAAATTAAAATACATTCATGTTATTTAAGGATGATTCAAAGCAATAGTAGCAGGTGATTCCGTTACGGCTAGTCATCAATTAGCACGTCTTTTTATTGTTACTTTGCCCTTAGCTAAATGAGACAGGTTTATTTTAACTTTACTGCTACTACTGTCATTAACTTTCTTAACCCACACCTGTTTGAATACATAATTAATATAATTATTAATTTACTTTGCGAAATTATTTTACTTCTGCTTACCACTTCATTGCCAATTGCTGTGATTGTGGCAGCAAACTTAGGCAAATCCTTCCCTTCTACATAAATTTGTTGACCCCGATGAAACCACCGTTTCTCGTACAGTAATTTACCGTCTTCAATACGGGTTTCAACATAATGACTCCCATTATCAGATGTTATTGAAGGTTGTTGATGGTTATTTGTTGAATAAGAACTACCAATACCATTTTGTTGTAGAGCTTTATAAAAATAAATTTATTTTATAATGCCTTTTATATTTTAGAAATGTATGCGATTTACTTGGTGTTAATGGTTTTCCCCTTTGTATCGTTTTCAAGTCATTCTCTATGTCCTTCTCATCCAACATATATACCAATAACTGCCCTGTGGTTGGTTTTCTACGCTTTTCTACGACAGGAACTGGATCATTCGGACGTCTTCTAAGTTTTCTTGTAACTGTAGGTTTTATCTAAAACAAATTCAAATTATATATTATGGATTATGCTAATATTATAGTAAAGAACATCTTCAAACCTCCATGGAATCGTTAGTTAATTCCAGACTATACCTCTCATTCTCTATAAGCTTTCTACGTTCTTCGAAATCTGTTAATATGTTATCCTTAAGATCAATCTAAAAAAAATATTTATAAAATTCAGTTTTTTAATCATTGGTATCTGTAGTAGTACTTTTTTCTCATCGTATTCTTTTTGTGCAGCTTTCTTTTCCAAAATGTAGTCTCTTTCCACACATTCTTGCAGGTAATCTCGATAAATTACATTGAGCCTTAAACGTTCTTTAAACTGATATTCCAATTTTTTTAATCTCTTCATGTACTCAGGGTGTGACGAATTTTTCAATTCTTCCAATTGTTTATTTAAACTTGCCAGCTTATGTTGATACATTCTAAAGCAAAAAAAATATAAAAAACTAAAATCGACCACACACCCTGTAAAATATTGTTTACTTACTGTTCCTTTAATTCATGATTCGTGCCATTGGTATTGTTAGTGGTGCTGCTGTAGCTTTGACTTCTTCCATTGTTGCGAAATTCTGTTTCGCTGGCATCATCTGTATCTATATTTTATATAAAAAATTTTAAATTTTTCAATTCTATTGGATTAGAAAAACAAAATATGAACCTTCTTCACTGTCATATACATTCTGTTCATAGTTATTGGATCGTGAATCCTCGTTGTAATCTGCAAAACGCTCATCGTCACTTGCCATGTTATAAGTACTAAGAGACATTTAATATATAATTTTTCTTTTAATAAAAATGTTTCTTTTAAATATTTTAATTTATCTTTTATTCACAAAATACACTCAACAAAAATACCCCATTACAGCTGACATTACTTGAGGATTGCATGTATACATTAAAAAACTCAATTCAAGCATGCTTCTTCTTCTGTAACTGTCAATCACATTGAATTGTTGGCTTATCAACTACAGTATTATTCACAGATACATGGTGTTTTGAACCTTGCTGAATATACAAGAGTTAAACTCGAGAAATTAACAAATATTTTAAAAATATAAATAGTTGTTTCTGGTTCAATAATTTTTTCTTACTAACTTTTAGTCTTGGTTTTTTTTCGACAGACTAAGGTTTTGAAAACTATCAAATATGTTATTAAATTCAATAATTGAAATAAGAGGCCATTTACACGATGCAATTTTTCATGCAATTAATTGCATGCAATTGATGTTTGTGGGCGAACGGGGTAGAAAAAGTTGCACGACTTTCGTTTTTATGCAATTTTTGGACATTTCCTTTTACATGTCAAAAAATTAATTTATATTCATGGTAGACATGCTTCCGAGAAGTTTGCTATAAGCAAAATCTGTCACAAATAACGGAGATATGAGCAAAAATCCGAGACAACCTCTGAAAATGTCATCAAAAAAAAACTAATGAACTCATCAACACACAAAGTGTATTAATATTGTTACAAATAATTACATAAACAGATGGCGCTGATCAAACAAAGTGTTTAAGTGTGTTCTTAAACCGTAATATAAGTGTGTAAAAAGTTTTCGAAAACTTTAAGTGTGTTCTTAAACCGTAACATAAGTGTGTAAAAAGACAGTTCATTTAATTTTGGGTTTGTGTATATTTAAATAAATAAAGACTCGTTATATTTTCTTCAAACTACTTGACGCTTTTATTTTGCAATTAAAAAGAATCCGTTTTATTTAGAGGAAATAAACCGCCGTTTTTAAAACGAAAAAACGTAACAATATAATATATATGTATGTAGGTATATACAGTACGGGCTCGATTTGTGCAACTACCTATTATTGCAACTGACCGATTAGGGCAACAGCCCATTTTTTAACATTATAGTCTTTATAACTGCAACTTTTTTCAAAAAACAGACGCGATAAGTGCAACTTTATTTATTTTTTTTTCAGATGTAAATGAAGTTAGAAGTTATTCTATTCTCTTCTCTATTTATCTGGTTGTTTTTTAAATCAGAAGCGTAATTCAAAACTATTTGCCAAATCATAGACACCAAAAAAAATCCTTTCACGACGAAACTGCTCTCATAAAGAATTTTGACCGTTTATTTACAGGTTTTTTTTTGCTCTATTTTGTCTCTGTTTCTTTGATTTTATTTAAGTTATATTTCAGTAAAGTGAAGATCATTATTTTATAAGTTAAATAAAACAAAAATTAGAAATTTTGAACAATTTAAAACTAACTAAACTAACAATTTAAAACTGAACTAAAATCTCAAATGTTTTTTGTTTAAATAGTGAATACCAAATTTATGATATAAAATATTTTTTATTTTTACGAGTATTATATTTATTTACGCCTTTTATTTTTTGTTTAATAAATGAATTAATTACATTTTGTTAATTAAATTGCATGATTTTGTTAAAAAAAAAAAAAGAATAAAAAATAATAGCGTATATAGTGGTCGCTTATTGCAACATTTCGAATATCGCAACAACCCCGACTTCCTTTCGGTTGCGCAAATCGAGCCCGTGTATATATAATTATGCATCCACAACAAAGGTGAAGGGTATATAAGATTCGGCATAGCCGAATATAGCACTCTTACTTGTTGTATTTAACGTAGAAAATATTCGCAAAACACATTGAAGGTATTTTTAAATTATGTACCACCAAAATCTGAAAATGTTTCTTCTAACAACAGAATTTAATTTCATCAAGCTTTGGTACTTGAGGTATAAATTCCACAATCTTAGAACTAATAAAACTTTTAATTTAGAAAAACTATTTTTTTTTCGACGGCACACATTAAAAAATATTTTGAAAGGTAGTTATATTTCAGATAAACCTACATATTTAAAATTTGGAGGCTTTGAAACTCTGAAAATATGAGTAGCTAACCTCTATTTTTGATGAATTCAATAAAATAATTTAGAAACCCATAGATGAAAAATAACGTATGTACTTATGTATATACTTTATTTTAAATAAAAGATAAGAGACAAAATATGTTATAGAAAAGATACAATCGAAAACGTGAACGCCCTCGGTAAATATTAGTTCACGTTTCTGTGAGTTCACTGTATAACTAGGCATGTATATCCATTAACATTTTATACCTTCAAATATTAGCATATACAAGAATAGTATTCCTATATTTCGGTCCATAATTTGTTTGTTGTGGAAACTGTTCGATTAAAAAGACATTTTAAAACATTTCGAGTAGCGAAATTCTGGATCGAATTATTTATTCCTTTCCCCGATTGCGGGAAAAATTTTTTTGTGCGAAAGCATAAATTTGAAATTATTCATTCCCTTGCTGCGGTATTATCATCTCTATACACAGTATTGCGGAATGCCGCAGGAATGAATCGATATAAATTTAAATATATTTGATGTCGAATTCAGTTTTAATCTCATATCGGATTTAGGGGGGTTTTGATATTAGAAAATCAATATTAATGCAGTTTATCCATCTTAATTTTTATAGTTTTACTTAAATATGAAAGAGTCTAAACAAAATACAGATGTATATAAACAGTTAGACTAAACTAGGTATATGTAGCAGTGGCCAATCCTTGTGGTACGGAGAAATTTTAATAATCATTATATACAATTATTTTTATTCACAAAGCTTTGTTTATATGAAAATATCATTCAGATCACATATATTTTTTGAACACACTCACGTTATAACGGGGTCGATAATAGCAGTGTTTACAAATATTTTTAAATCACATCACTAATTGTATATGAGCTGATACCAATTGAACTCACTTTTTGTGACTTTTTAGAAATATAAAATATACTTTGTTTTGTTTCTTTTAATTTTTTTATATTTTATAATTTTCTTTTAAAGTAGAAAAACATCTTTTCATAACAAACAAAAAGATTTAAAAATTACGAAGAACTACTATTGGGGACGACCACGGCCAAAACCGCCACGGAATTCAACATCACCGGCTCCAGCGCCTACATCACCCTTCTTGTCAGCACCGCCTGGGGCACGTCTGTAAGCAGAACGGTCTTCACCAGTCTTGCTAACATCACCCGAACGAGCAGCAGCAGCTGGGCGGGGACGTACAGTTTCGGGTCTGGTGGGGCGCTTGAGAGTGGCGGGAACAATCTCAGGAGGCAAATGCAAATAACTGCGTAAGAACTCGATACCTTCGTTGGTCAAATACCAGTAATAATGTCTCCAGGCGAATTGTTCTTTTACCAAACCACGGGAGTGTAGGGACTGCATTGTTTTGATGACATGCAAGTTAGGAATGCTCTCAAGCTCAGGGTGCTTAGGAGCGTGGGTATCTTTTTTGGCTACGATAACACCCTCTTTGAAGAGGTATTCGTAGATAGCGACACGATGAGCCTTTGGCATAAACATCCTGCAATGGAATAGAACACAAACACCAATTAGTTTCTTGTAATTATATTGCTTTCACTACACACACATACAATTCCCACTACTATTATGGTAGGAATCTTTTCTTCTGAATTAAACATTATGGACAAAAACTAATCAATCTCATTTATACACATTTGATATTGTTTTTAATTTAAAAATATTTTCACATATTAGTTTTATGATTGTAAAGATTTTTACTGATTTTTAAAGAATTTTACATACTTTAGCGTCTTCTGTGGAGCAGTCACCGGAAAGAAAGGAAAATCGAGTTGACAGCTGTCATTGTGTTGACATTTATGATAGTTTGTCTACGTGACAACAGGTAGCGCTTTTGGCGTGTAAGTGTGTTTAATTGTAAAGTATTGCTTATTAAACACATTCAAAAGTAACCAATTATTTTAGGCTGGCAATACAAATTAAGAATAAAGTATATATTTTTTAATAACTTTTCGGCATCTATTTTCTCTGCTATAAAAAGAAGAAGTATCCATATAACACAAAATTACAGATGACGGTTTAACTGACAAAGTCGGGTTTATCCCATAGTAAACTCGAAAAAGGAAAACTTTTCTGAACTCTGTATCAAAATTAAAAGCTACTGTTCACAATATTTATCAGTTTTGCCATGACATTTAACAATAAAATTTAATTGTGCCCAGACATAAACATAACATAAAACCATTTGATTTAGTTTTTGAGTAAAAAAGTTTTGCTCTATGGAAAATATGTATAGGTAAAGGTTTTTTGGTTATTGTGAACGCCACATAAAATTTAGGTTTTAGTGGCTTTTTTCAAATCACTTTATCACTAGTAGAGTTTTAAATCCTGATTAAAATAACAGAAACATTTTTTGGCGGCCACGTCTATTTTCGAGTGGGGGCTCCAAAGTTTGTAATATATTTAGCTATATCTTGAAAACCATATTTCTACATATATTAGACGATATATATATATCAAATGATAGGTATTTTAAAGACCTCTCCAACGATATATAACGTAGCTTATTTATATGGACCCCCTATAGGTAAATTTTGGAAAATTATTTTTTGATCCGATATTTTTTTAAAAAATTTAAAAAATCTTGGAAAATGTCTATATGGTAGGTAATAAGCCGGTAGTCTGTATACCATACCTATCATTTGATATATGTATGTATCGTCTAATAAAGAAATGTAGTTTTCATGATATATCTAAATATATTACAAACTTTAGAGCCCCGCCCATTCAAAAATAGGCGTGGCCGGCAAAATTTATTTTATTTTAATCAGAATTTAAAACTCTATTAGTGATAAAATTTTGGAACTGATTTGAAAAAAGTCATTAAACCCGACTTAAGCCAAAATTAAAACTATCCTGCTCACAATAACTTTAAAACTTATCAGTTTTGCTTTGATATTTAACAGTAAGATTGATTTTTCTTTAGTGTATAGCTGTCAAGTCAATATAAACATTAGATAATGCCATAAAACCATACGTATATTTGATTAAGTTTTTGAGTTAAACAGTATTTGCTCTATAGAAAACTTATATGGGAAAATGGTGTGATTTGACAAAAAGGTTTTATTGGTTATTGTGCACAATCTATCAAATTTTATAAGGTTTAAGTTTAAAATAACTTCCCTTATTTTTACATAAATGATTTTTTTTTCATGGAAAAGCGTAAAAAATAATAACAATAATACATTGGTCTGTGAACTTCCCCACTGCTGCTGTATGACATTTCCTACTAATGTCATTTTTTTTTATATTGTAATCATCATAGATTAAGTTATATCTGTGGTAATCATAGATTAAATTGTAATATTTATTTACTGTTTCATTATTTTTTTATATTTAATTTTGCAATCAATTTAGGAATCTAAACATTTAATGTGTTTTTATAAGTAAAAAATTGTTCACGAAGGTACATCTATTCCATATTGTATACCTTACATTGAACAAAATATTTAATTTACAATTTTGTTTGTTTTTAATCAAGCTGTAATTAAAAGGATATAAAATGGATGGCATAACAACTAGCATAAATACTATACTAAAAAATCTAATTAAAAATTTCAATACCTTGTTGGATTGTCCAGTGCGTTTTACGGGCGAGTATGATGGTGAAAAAGTACATAATTTTATCGAATACATTGAATATTATAAACGAGTAAAGTGTATAGGAGATGAACAAGCTTTGCAAGAATTACAATATATATTACTGGATCAAGCACATACTTGGTGGCTAAGAAGAAAACTGAATATAAATACTTGGTCTGAAGCACTAACAATATTAGAAAATCATTATTCCAAAAGACGTCCCACTCATGTAGTCTATATGGAAATACTAAAACGTCACTATAGAGATTACGAATCTAAGGATGATTTCATTGATGATAAAATTGAATTGTTCAATGAATTATCTCAACCGGAATTAAAAGAAGATAATAAATTAGAAATTATATATGCTTTACTGCCAAATGACATACAGGGTAAAGTAAAAATTGTAAATATCAGTAGTATAAAAGAGTTAAAAGAACAATTGAAGTTATTAAAATTGCATAGCGTTCCAGCACCATCTAATCAAGGAAATATAATATTAAATTCTAAAAGCACAAATGCTACAAATGGAACTTTGTCTGAAGGACCCAGTATTCAAGGCAATATATTATCAAATTCTGAAAGCACAAAGACGACAGACGAAGCAATGGTTGAAGCAAATAATATAGATTGTTTCAAAAATTACTCGGTTCACCAACAACCGAATAAACAGACACTATCTTTAAGCACGGAATGTAATGCAGATTCCGAAAGAGATCCAATAATTAAAGTGAGACGAACAGAAGATTTGATGCCAGCAGATATTAAGGAAGAAGAGGAAACACCTTTACAACAAGAAGAATTTTTAACTAACAATACGGAATCATCAACAACAAATAGTATATCACAATCAAATCATGATGATTTTCAAATCGATACCGATATAATGAATCAAATTAATAATATAATTGATGAGTCGGAAAAGAATATAAGAGCATTAAGTAATAACCAAGTTACTTCTTCAATTATAACAGAACCAAAAAACGGCGTGGTATCTTTGGAATTGCTAGGTTTTAATATTGAGGCAAGCATACAACCAGAAATAACATCCAAAAATTCTCCAGAGCACCAAAGTAAGTCATCAATTAATGCAACAAAAAAAGTTAAAATACGTTGTTCTTATTGTCGCAAGGGCAACCATACAGCTCAAACTTGTTTTAAAAGAGCAAAACAGTCTCAGGAAAGATTTCTGCTTTCAAGGCCGAAAGAAAGCAGCGACGTTTTACAGACAAAAAGCAATGAGGACCCCCCGGAAATTTTATCGTTAGTTAATAATAATAATAGCTCCACATCAAACGTTTCTATTACGGAACCTGCTGTAACTACAACACCATTACTATTTTCAAATCAAGTTCCAACTACCTCAATACCCTATGCCTCTATTATAGCCACTTCTCCTATAGTTACAAGTACTTCTGTTATTTCAAATTCTATTTCCGAGCCAAAATTGATTAATACTCTATTGACAACCAAATTAATTGCACCCATTAATGGAAAAACGTCAAACAAAATACTATCCACTAAATTACGTGGTATTAATACGCCTTCCCCGAAATGTCATCAGTGCGGCACTGTGGGATTTTACAAAAGCATTTGCCCCAACTGTAGTCCCATTTATAATAATAATCATAATCCTTATGGTAAATAGTCGTATGAGAAAAGCATTTAGAAAACTAGTCATTCTACTTATGTCTGTCAATACTAAATACATTGTACCTCTTATTCGAGAAGAAAATTGTTAATTTTTGAAGTATTGTTTAACAGAAATATTCGACCTTATTACGAGTTTCGTTGTCGTATTTGAAACCGTGTCAATTTACATATATATTATACTTAAATACAACGAAATTATTTAATATTGTTGTCGAAAAATGCATATGATACCTAATAAAAGTAATTGCGACAAATCGATTGCGGCACTCATCCACTGTTAAATATTTCTCAGTAATGACATAGACATTATTTTAGAAAGGTTAGGTTATCAAGATATCTAAAATAAAGCGTGATCCATTCCCTACTTTTTAAAGAAAAACAACACAGAATATTCAAATTTAATAGGAAATGTTCATTTGAAAGAACATCCTTTGGCATTTATTTTTTGAAGGATATGTCTCAAATGTTGGCCGTTGCTACGTCGCAGATGGTCTATCTGATGAGTCCAATTTTCGATGATTCGTTCGAGCATTTACACGATCTTGGTGGCCAATCGACCGGCCCAAACCGTGACATTATGTGCTCACCGAAGTGTTCTCTCAATAAATCCATTGATTGATGCGATGTGTGGGAAGTGGCGCTGTCTTGTTGAAACCAAATGTCGCCGTGATAATGAGCTTCAATTTCAGATATCAAATAGTCGGTTATCATGGCACGATAACGGTTACGTTCGCACCGGCATCATTTTTTAAGAAATATGGACCGATGATTCCACCGGCTCACAAACCACACCAAACCGTTGTTTTGTCTGGATGAACTGGCAGTTCTTGAATCTTTGTTTACAATTTTGTTTGAGCTCAGTGGGCCGATTATATTGACCATCTCTACTTGAATCACCCTTTATTTAAATTAATGGAAAATTAAAAAAAACACAAACAAAAATTGTTTAAAATTTTTGTATAAGTAACTTTTTCTATACAATTGCTTCTTTCGTTTAACTGAATCAGGTTCTGAATTATTTATTACTCTAATTAAGGAAAAACATATTTTGCATGAATATATTTATTATTAAATTTAAAGCTAAGAAGCTCCACTTTAGTAAAGAGAAAAAGCAGTCTGCAAACGCATCAAACCTATGAAACCTGAAAACGTTTCTCACTTTTTTGAATTTCTAGATGAAAACCCAAACATAGTTTGTGATATACATACATCTACTAAACAAATAATATATAATTTGGCTTTTTTCACTTTTATGAGTAAAACTAAGGAGAATTATCTAAAAAAACCGAAGTATTTTATAGATTTATGAGTAATCAAATGTTTTCATGACTTTTAAACACAGAAATTATATTTTTTATACCCTCATTATTTACTATCGATTGGGACGTGATATCTAATACAAATTGGTGACAGTATGAATGTATGCATTTTTACGAATAACAATGAAATGAAAAAACTTAGGTAATTAAAATACATTTTAACTTTAATAAAAATATTTTTTATAGATACATATATTTGGTTGTATTATTGTCTAAGCTCTAATAAATAAAAATATGATCAAAATTTGTTTTTTGTTTGTTTTCAATTGTATAAATAAAATCAATTCCATGGTGAAATAATTAATGTATGTAGGTATATAAGGTGATATCAAGATTACAACAATGCAAAAGCAACAGAAACAACGGTTTTTTGTTTTTGCTTTCATGTTTGTAATGTCAAAATAACTGGCAATTGTTTACAAACATTCTTGAAGAAAAAAATAAATACATACAAATACATACAGTATGAATATGACTAAAAATACAGCTGGTTCTTCAACACCACCTTGTATAAATTATTTCATCATGATCATGCATGAAACAAATATGTATAAGACTAGTTGATGTTTATAGATTAAGCTTTGCTAGGATTTTCTGCTGGCACTGCATCGGCTGGAGCTGTGGTAGGTTCGATCTTCTTGGGTTTAGGAGCACCATGACCAAAAATGGCTTTTTCAATACCTAAAATTGGAGACTCAAATGCGAGAGTAGCGAAGATGGAAGCGGTTAAAGTCAAGCCAAAATCATGCCACCAGCGAAGAATCTAAACAAATTTACAAAAGGATATACATATGTATGTAGGTACAAGTTATAATTCTGGAAAAAAATTCAACAAATATCGATTTTAAGGTACTTACAGCATCGTAATTCGAAAAGTGTGTATCGGTTTGCAAACGTGCAGCATTAACCAACTGAACAATTCTATGAATGACATACATACAA
The DNA here is from genome assembly GCA_950370525.1 of Bellardia bayeri. Taxonomy (NCBI): domain Eukaryota; kingdom Metazoa; phylum Arthropoda; class Insecta; order Diptera; family Calliphoridae; genus Bellardia; species Bellardia bayeri. The sequence goes on along the minus strand of OX493266.1, from coordinate 59,820,675 downwards.
TAGGTCAAACGACTGAAACCAGTAAAGAATCCCCATGACAAGAAATCGTTGATAATACCACCATGTCCATTGTAACAAGCCCAAACGATCCAGCCAATCGCCAAAGCCCAAGAGGTACGACTCAAAGGTTCAAAGATGGCGCCTTCATAAATGGGTGCATTAGGATTTTCAGGACGAATACGCCAGTAAGGTCCCCACAAATCGGTAAGCATAACACCAAAAGCTAACAACCAACCAGTTATTACCCAATGTTTTTTCATGGGAATCTTTCTGCCACGATTTTTGGTAAACAAGAAGTAACCAAATATGACACCAATCAACCATGTAGGAATACGGGTATGTGTTGGGTAATAGGTAAGACGTTGACGTAAGTCAACTTGATTATCTTGTACACGGAAGAGGGTAAAGTCATTGTACAAAAATGTTGCAACTGTACAACCCAAGCATAAAACAAGAAAGATTACAATGGGTACCAATGCTTTTTTGCCCCACTTCCACAGGGGAATAAGGAAGAGCGGTGACAAAACATACAGTTGGGTATCGACAGCCAGATACCAAGATTGGCTAATACACTAAAATTTGAATGAAATATAAGGTTTAGTTACATTAACAGTTGCAAAAATTGTAAAATAAGAATGGTATTTGTTTAACTTACGATTTTATAAGGGAAAGCATAATTTTGGACATATAACAAAGTTGCCCACCAAGTATCTTCACAACGTTTGTCTTGTGTTCCAAGTTTCATCCACATGGGACCAGCACCAGAGTATTTATACAAAGACATAATGTACAAAATAACAACAGCGACCACTGGAGTCAAACGAATATAACGATGGAAATACATCATCTTAATGTTTAGGTAACCCTTGCTGAAATTAATATGTACAGATTAATTTGTTTCCAAGTGGTATGTTTAGATAATTCAGCTATCTAAGTGTTAAATTTGATGAATATTTAAAAATTAAGAGTCAAAATATGTATGTATGTTAATTTGATATACAATTTTATATTCAAAATACGAAACTTATTTTCATATCAAATAAATATTATCAAAAACTTAATAGTTTCTTTTTACAAGCAATAAGGTCACTTAAATTTTATATAAAAATATTTAATTTATTTCTATATATTTATTTCCAATATTTCGCTATCACAATGGATAGCTTCTTCAGGGATAATATAAGTTTTGAATTATAATAAAATAATAATTGAAGTATGTATAAAAATGAAAAAATTTTTTAACAGAAAATGAAGAGTTTATAATTATGATATAATTATAATTATAATTATGATATGATATATAAAACTTGTTTGGAATAGTAAATGAAAAATTATATATGTAATATTTTTAGTTTCTAAACTTATTCTTATAAATTAAATGTCTGTAATTTTGAGCTACATTGTCTGTATCTGTTTTAAAATTAATTCTCTTTTCTATCGGTACATTAATAATCTGTGACATTTCTAACATAGGTATACTAGGAAATAATGAAATTACATCTAAAAAAATGATTTTTTCATCATTTTCTATTTTTATTTGTTTTATTCTATCTTTAAATTGTAATGAGTCCTTTATATTATATATTGAATTTTTAGTTATGTTTTTGAGAATTTTGGTTAAATATGTGATTTCATGTGATTTTTTATTCCATTTATTTATTTATTATTCCAAACAAGTTTTATATATATATTGTAAACTTTTCATTTTCTGTTAAAAAAAATTTAAATTTTTATACTTGAATTATTATTTTATTATAATTCAAAACTTTTATTATCCCTGAAGAAGATATCCATTGTGATAGCGAAATATTGGAAATAAATACAAGTATAAATGAATAAAAAAATTTTATATAAAATTCAAGTGACCTTATTGTTTATAAAAAGAAATTATAAAATATTGAAAAAGGTCAAATAAATGAACTGAATATTTATTAGAATTATTTTTAGAATTCTGTAAATAAAACTCTCGATAATGAGCGCGTCTTGAAAACTAAATTTATTATGATTTATATGGTTTTAAAATATATAGAATGTATTACAACTTACGTTTTTTCCATTTCGCGAAAGGCACCCCATAACATCAATAAGCCTGACATAAAGAAGAAAGTATCGACACATAGAGAACCGTTTTGTACCAACATAGAGTATGGAGTTTCAACCCACTGTAAAATTTGAAATATAGAAAATAATTTTAAAGTTTTTTTTGTTGTTTAGAGTTCTAATGTAAAACTTACAGTGTAAAATTTGTTTTTGTTGATATGAGGTAAATCATAGAAAGTCATGTAACCATGGCCAAATACGACCCACATCATAGAGAAACAGCGGATACCATTAAGGCAATGAATTACATTAGGATTGTCAACTTTCTTAACATTGAAAATCTTAGGTGCATTGGTGAGAACAGAGAAGGCCAAATACAAAGGTTTTTTAGGTTCTAAATTAAATAAATATTTATTAGGAAGGAAATGATGCAAAATTAAAAATATTAAACTCTATAAACTTACGCTTCTTCTGGGTTTGGACATAATCATAAATTGAACTGGCAATCATGCAGAATACAATAAAGCAGATAAAAACACTGAAATATATAAAAACTTTTTACTTTTCTGTTACAGACACGTATAACTTTTCAATATTTAGCACACTTACATGGCGAAAATATCAATGCCACGCAATTCAATAGGTTCATCAATTTTACAGAAATCTTCTTTAATCATATCGGCGGTAATTTCTTCGCCGTAGTAGGTTTTAATAACTTTCTTTAAGATTTCATTAGTTTTTGAAGGCGAACAAGTTTTAGGAACACAAACACCCAATTCAAAAGTATCGGGATTCTTGCGTTTATAACTAATAGCTCTGCTCCACTCATCACGTTTGTTAATTTTGTCCATAAAGCCCTTGATGGGAACCCTGGCGAGACAGTATTGACCTCTAATTTCATGATTTTCAGATACTTGTCGGGTGGCAGCAATACATTCTTCAAATTGACCCATGCTAATAGCATGACCCCACATAAGACCGAAAGGTAAACGACCCCATGAGTCGGGATCTAAAGTAATGGTGTAATAAATAAAAAATAATTAAATGTAATACTAATAAATGTGTAATCTAAAATAAATTCATATATTTTATTTTTATGTATTTTAAGTAGAGTTTAACAATCAGTTATGCTACTAATTGCATATAATAAAATAACTTGCTTATAATTTAAAAAAAATCTAAAATGTTGAAGTGATTTACAAAATAAGGCATCCCATATTAAAAAGGAAGCAGTAAAATGTTCTTAAGTCTTTATTTTGAAGACACAAGGACTGCTTCTTGGTCCTTGATTGATTAAAATTATACATATGTATATGTACATATGTATGTATATTCTATTGGATGCATATAGAAGGCCTACTTAAATATAGCGATACTGCCCCTTAATGCCTCATAGAAGGTCTACTCTTATTATAAGCCTGAAAGTTAAAGCTTAATTGATGGTCTGGTAAAGCAAGCCATTTAAGGGAATTCAGCATAAACCCTCAATGGTGTTTATGGTATTTCAGCAACAAACTGTATTCATAATTCCAACTTTTTACTATTTAAAACAGGGGTGCCCAAAAGTTCCTTATGGAAGAGCAAACACCAATATACATACATACATATTTAAAGAAAAACTATTTTTTTTTTAATATTTTTTGTTGTAAAAACCAAAACATACTCGTGCAAAGAAAAAAATACACATTTTTTAAACGGTATTATATGTTAAACAAAAACAAAATCTACATTGATGATCGATGTCGTCAAGTGTTGTTGCTTTGCAATTGATTGTATACAGCGAATAACGACAAAAACAAAATTTTTTGTGGTTTTCGTATTGCTAGTGCTGTATGTGTGTATTAAAACACATAGCCTATAGCTAGCTAGCTAAGTCCCCATTTACACGACAAAAATATTGCAGCAAAATTGCTTATCTTTTAGACATGGGAGTGAGGGAAGATAAGATGAGTACACACTCGATTTTGTGTCTGTCTACTCTTACTCAAATTAAAATACGAGTGATATAAGAAAAAAATTGTGCTGTGTAAAAATAAAAGAAATTTAAAGGAAATAATTGCATCAATTATTTTTTTCCTGTAAATCGGGACTAAGTGCTTTCAAAAACAAATGAGCACCAAGCGCATAGGGCTTAGGCAACGCTGGTTTAAAACAGTGGTCCTCGCTAGTATTGTTCAGAATACGAAGATTTTCGGCTATTTACATGTAGACAACACGATCGCAAACAATACTCACAACAAGAGCGTAAAAATACAAATATTTCAATCTTGTTTTTTTCTTTTTCAGCTCATTTGTGTTGTTGTTTTCAGTACACTGAGAAGCAGCGATCACATAAATGTATACATTACATACAAATGTATTCGAAATAACAAACGAATTTTTAATTGAGGTTTATTTCAACATTACATGTTATTTCTTTCTGTGTAGTGTCACCTATACATATGCAATTACCAAATCCTATCTTTCTGCGGGACACTGGTTTAAAACATTTGCTATTACATGGACATAAATAGCGTATGATTGCTGTTTAATTTTGTAAAATATACATAAATCATACGCTTTGTCCCCTTTTACAGTTGAGAAATTGAAAGACAGACAGACGAAGTTTTTTGGCGATGTATTGAAAAGGAAGAGTGTGCGGTAAACCTCTACTGTAATGGATTAACCAAATAGATTTATTGATAACAAAAACTTTATAATTAACAGTTGTTTGCATATGTTTTTTAATTTCTTTTATTCTCAATGCGTTTTTATAATAATTTCCACAACAACAACATAGAAGAAGAACGAAG